>JARFJB010002289.1:205000-337500 GCA_036346205.1 Vesta saturnalis | reverse complement strand
ATGTATGGCCGGGTTCGAAATATTTCACATCCAGTAATTTAAGAGATGTTTCATCTGAGTTCACTAGATGTACCAAAAAACAATAAAGCGGCCAGTTCCTATTCTTTGCTGGGCAGTTGTCAAGCCATAAAGCGATATGTTCAACATCCTCTAACTGTTGAAAAGTAATCATAAAATGTGCTTATAATATTTTCTTTGGATTGACCTGCTACAGCCTCATGCCAGACCACGGCAACTAGAGGTTTTGTTTTTGTACTCACTTGACCGAAACTTTCCTTGAATGCTACCAGTCTTGTCGTAACGGGGGCTTCTTTAAATATATCGCATCTGGGCAGCATAATGTCCTGAAAGATAACAATAATTGCTTTCAATTTAATACTGTTTACAATAACAACTCTTACCTTTTGCAAATTGGCGGTGGCCGTGACTCTATTACCATTCTGATCATTAGAATCTCGTTGATATTGTTCTCGAGCAGCCGTGTATTTTCCTTGATGTTGACTCCAGTTTTTAGAATCGTTACACTCCAAACTCATCTCGTCTCTCTTATGACCACTATTTGTTTCATGTTGTACAAATTTTTCACACGTCCAATATTCCTCGTGAAAGATATATTCATATCACTAACGATATAAGCAATACGGAAACTGAAAATTTGATCATTTCTGCCTGAAATCGTCATACATTTGTTGATTGCTAACATCACTGGGTAAGTATCGGCGGCGAGGTGCATGTTCTCGACGGTAGTGCGAGATTTGAGGACCATAACAACAGCATTACGTTTATTTTTCTTCCTTCCACCGATATTCGAATTTAGATTTGTGATATCAGTCTTTGATAATACGTTTCTGGCTACTTTATCGTTTTTTGCACCATAACACAAAGTTGCTAAAAAATGTCTTACACACTTGATGACTGCATCCACTGATATCTGTAAGGCAATACGTGAATGTCCTTGAACTGTGTGAATTGTTGCCAGGGGCTTTTTTCTTTGTTGGGTATCTCATTGTACAGTGATAAATAACATTTTTCTGGTCTTTTTTACTCATTGACCAAAACTGGTCATTTCTGTCAACACGCCTATTTTCATTTATCTTCTGTACACATTTTCTCGGGTACACACTATTACATCCTCGTTTTATTTTATGAGCATCCCTCAACTTCTGTAATTTCTGAGATCTTCGTTCCTTACTGGTTGCTTTTTTCTTTTTCTAAGCTCACCTTTTTTTTTGCATATACCTGCAAGCTTATGGTTTTAACTGCACTATCAAGACGTTCATCTAATATTTCATTTATAAATGACTTTGATTGTTCATTCACAGTCTGAAGATCTTCTACATTAACTATTGTATTTAGCGACAATGGAGTTGGGATGCAATCATTTTCAGAAGAATGGGAACACGGTGAACCTGGAGGACAAAATATGGCCTTTGTTTTTCTTCTGAGCATTCGATCTTTCTAGAGCCTCAACATTATTAGCAGTGAGCCGTGACCTTGTAGGTACTATAACAGCTTATATAGTGACATATAAAACACTTGAGATGTAAGTATTTCGTGTAACTTCAGAAAGAAACCATAATGTTATAAGTACTCTCGCAGAAGACAATTTACAATGCAACATCAAATTGTTCGTGGCTGACCCGATGGCCTTAACATTTTATGAAACTTTTATGTTATTTTAATAGCCTATATATTGATTAATCACATACAAAAAAATTGGGGATGCAAGTATTTAGTGAAACTTCAGAAAGAAACCATGTAGCTATATTCTCGCAGAAGACACGTACAGACGGATGCAACACCAAATTATTGGTGGCTAACCCAATAACATTAAAATTTTAGAAAATTTTCTGTTATTTTAATAGCTTCTAGGGTGCGAATTTTAACAATGCTTGCTTAATGTCCACAAAAACTACCTAGCACATTGCTTATAATTGAATGCTCTGATAATCTCCGTGGGGAGCTTTAACAAGAAATCGTGACACGTTCGGTTAAGTTGGAAGCCAAATTGGCTATTGGGAAGAAGTACGTTGTAGGTTGCCTGGATAGAACCTGCTCAAGGCATTTTTCGAGGTAGCTTTAAGAGTGGTAGATTTATACGAGGAGAGAAAGAAAGGGTCAGACTGAGCTTAAGGGATCATAACGGTAGAAACTGATTTCCAGTCTATCGGAAAATATGAGAGTGTGTTGCGTTTATTATAAATTCCGATATCCTGCTGAGGCTTAAGGGTAGTGAAGTGTGTAATCTGATTAATCTGAACAATTTACTTGAAACTCACGTAGTACCTATAAGACCGTATTTAAAATTAAATTTATTTTTATTAAATTTATCTAAACGGTAGTTAAACGTTTTGTCTTATTTATAATTTTCGTGAACGAAAATTGTACAAAAATATTATGTACATTGAATCAAAATAATAATATGTAGGCAATGAAACAGAACTATATTTTTATATCTACCTCAGGTACTGTCATTCCTACTATTATTTTGCAATAAATTAGTTCAGTTGAAAGAATTTATTTTAAAGATTACATTACATTATACTTGGAACAAAATTAACATTAAGCATGACAAATAGAAATTGCCAACATTTTTTAGGGGTTTTTCACATTTTTCTCTAATTTCTGACTGCATTTTTATACTTTTTGAAACTAATTTCTGGCAATTGAATATGTTATGTCAATTAGTTAAATGTTGCGCAATGCAATAAAACCAAATATATTTAAATATAAGAAAAATTAAAATTGTTAATACAATAGTTTGTTTTATGTGGTATATATGGTGTATGTATGTGAGTGTGTATGTGTGTTTCATTCACAATCTTTCTCCATGCTTTCCTATCTTCCCATACTTCCCTAGGTTCCGCAAGGTTCATACATTGTATCTGACATGCCCTTTTATTTTTGAAACTCCTTATCTTGCTTTCCTTTATCATACATTGTACTACATTTAGCCAAGTTTTACGCGGCCTACCAGGGACGGCCTCACCTCTAACCCCACCAACATATATTTGCTTCGTTAATCTTGCGTTGTTCATTCTCTAATGTGACCAAACCAACGTAATATACTGCTTTTATATCTATCCATCATCCTCTTTTCCTCGCCACACTCCGTCATTATGCACTTATTCTTTATCTTGTCCCTTCTCGTTTTACCATTTGCGCTTCTCCGGATTCTCATACTAACGGCATTTATTTTTCTTTCGTGCTTTTTTTGTCATACCCATGCCTCACTTACATACAGTATTGACGGGACAAACACGCCATTATAGATTGCTCGTTTCGCAGCTAGGCTCATGCTTCCGTTTCTTATTATCATCCACATACTTCCAATCACTTTCCTTCCCGCATTGACCCTTCGTCCAATCTCACTCTCCATGGTACCATCTGCAGTAAACATTCTACCCAGATATACCACCTCGTCCACTTGCTCCACAATTTCATCTTGCAGAGTACATGCTCTACTCTCCTTTCCACATTTCCGATTGAACACCACAATCTTAGTTTTGATCACGTTTAGCTTTAGGTTCATGCTGTCACAGACTGTATCAAACTTCGTCAGAGCAGTTTGTAGCTCATCCGCACTGTCACTTAAAAAGACTGTGTCGTCTGCATACACCAGAAATCGTACATTTACGTCACCAACCATTACACCATTTGTATCGGTACATGCTTATCTAACACATTTATCCATGTATACATTGAACAACCACGGTGACATCATACAGCCTTGTCGCATTCCTTGCCCAATATTAAAGTATTCCCTCACACCCCCTCTCACCCTAACACATGCCCGATTACCGTTGTATACTGCCCTTATTCAGTTTATTACACCTTTACATATTCATTTAATATTTCCCACAGCTTCTCCCTATTCACTCTGTCGTATGCTTTTTCCAAATCTACAAACGCACAGTGCAGCTACCTTTTTACACTTTTCGGTCACCTGCTGGAGAGCGACCATCTGATCGACACATCCTCTCCCTGGCATGAAGACACCCTGCACATCCCAAATCTTAGTTTGTGTAGTTTCTCGTATTCTATAAATCAGTATTCTTCCAAATACTTTACCAGGCACGCTGAGCAAAGTAATTTCTTGCAATCACTCTTGTTCCCCTTACCTTTATACAGTGGTACAATAATCGCGCTCTTCTAATCCCTGGGCACTTTTCCACACATAAGGCATAACATCGAATAATTCACACAATCTTCGTATAACCTTGTACCTCCATACTTTAGCATTTCACCAGTGGACTTTATTTACGCCTGTTCTCTTGCCGTTTTTCAACCTTCCTACAGTTTTCTCTACCTCACTTATCCCAATACCCTTCTCATTTTCATTACCATTCCTTCTACATTCTCCTTATTTAACCCTTCAGTCATACTTTCTTCACTACTGTACAGCTTTCCGAAATATTCTTGCCAGCATTTCCTCACTTATCGTCCCATACTATTTCGTTGCTGATGTTCATCACTCCTGCAGCGTTCTGTTTTGGGCCACATTTTGTATTTTTGGCCCATTTCCAGAAGAGTCTTTTGTTTCCCTCAAAATCATTCTGCATTTTCTCTCCTTCCACAGCCATCACTTCCTCTTTACTCATTCTCACTGCCTCCTTCGCTTCTTTGTTTCTTAATTTGTACACTTCATACAATCGCTTATTCTCAGTCTCATTTTTTGCATCAATCATTGCCATGTACGCATCTTTTTTCTGGCATACTGCCTTTTTTACCGATTCATTCCATCAAGCACATTTTTTCTGTCTACCTACAGTCGCTCTTCCATATATCCGCACGCGACAATTGACAACACAGTTTTTCAAGGTTATCTATGCACTTTCAACGGCAGTGTCTTGTATTTGTTCGTTCCATACTATTTCATTCATGCTCTCTATGTAGTCGTCTGATTCTCTTCTCACTGCGCCTTGACGGTCTTTTTGTCCTAGCTTCCTTGTTGCAGATGTGCGTCTGAGCTGTGACAACTGCTTATTTCTCGAAGCGGCCGAAGTGCGCGGTATTAGCGCGAGATGAAGTGAGTTCTATTTAATTTTAACGTTACCACTTAAAGGGAGTTATTGTAATCGGCCAAAATTCAAAATTGAACTGAGACTGAAATATCCGTTTTGAGGCCCTTGCGCCCAAAAGGTGGTTTTTGAAAAATGTTCTGTGTGTATGTGCGTGTCTGTGCGTGTGCGTGTGTTGAACAAACATTTGCATTTAAGAAAAGCACAAATGTAGAAAAGTTATAATGTAAACCTATGAATACATTTTATTCTTTTCATCTGCTTGTTTATTATTGAATCGACTCGAATAAATTTAAGATGTACATTTTGTCTAAATGCTTCGCTTCTTTGTTTCTTAATTTGTACACTTCATACAATCGCTTATTCTCGGTCTCATTTTTTGCATCAATCATTGCCATGTACGCATCTTTTTTCTGACATACTGCCTTTTTTACCGATTCATTCCACCAAGCACATTTTTTTCTGTCTACCTACAGTCGCTCTTCCATATATCCGCACGCCACAATTGACAACACAGTTTTTCAAGGTTATCTATGCACTTTCAACGGCAGTGTCTTTTATTTGTTCGTTCCACACTATTTCATTCATGCTCTCTATGCAGTCGTCTGATTCTCTTCTCACTGCGCCTTGACGGTCTTTTTGTCCTAGCTTCCTTGTTGCAGATGTGCGTCTGAGCTGTGACAACTGCTTATTTCTCGAAGCGGCCGAAGTGCGCGGTATTAGCGCGAGAGATGAAGTGAGTTCTATTTAATTTTTAACGTTACCACTTAAAGGGAGTTATTGTAATCGGTTAAAAATTCAAAATTGAACTGAGACCGGAAATATCCGTTTTGAGGCCCCTTGCGCCCAAAAAGGTGGTTTTTGAAAAATGTTCTGTGTGTATGTGCGTGTCTGTGCGTGTGCGTGTGTTCAACAAACATTTGCATTTAAGAAAAGCACAAATGTAGAAAAGTTATAATGTAAACCTATGAATACATTTTATTCTTTTCATCTGCTTGTTTATTATTGAATCGACTCGAATAAATTTAAGATGTACATTTTGTCTAAATGCTGCTTTTAGGTGAATATAGAAACTGGTTCGAACCTGGTAAGAGTAAACTATTTTTTTTAATTCAATAAACGTATTTAAGAAAACTACACTTTTAAAAAAGTTTTTGTAAAGTAAATAAACTATACTTAAACTTAGTACTCTAGCAAAGTACAGGTCGTAGGTTCAAATCCTACTATAGGTAAATTTTTTATTTATGTATTTAATAAAATTAATAATAATTTTTAATATACATAAACTGATTTAGTAAATTTCTTTGGTATATCTTCGTACACAACAAGCATACAACTGACATTTTCTAGCGTAGGTAATTTTAATAATACATCTATATTTTGCTTTTCATTAGCCATTAGCACTTAAAGTAACCCGTTATTAAGGTTGTTTCGAATTCTGAGAATACTACGTTTTATATTGTATATACTACGCTTTGATTGGATCTACAAAAGTTTTAATTAAAATTTAATAAATCTATGAAAGTATTATACATTTGACTTTTCATTTACTCGTTTTTATATGTTGTTATGAAGTACATAATTATCATAATTTCTTATTCCACGTGGACTGCATGCTTCCAGAAATATGCTAGTGAGGGATCCCGACTGTATATAAAATCATATAAAAAAACAAATTTTAAAGCAAGTATTTTGATTAATCACAAACAGGGATTATTCAGTGAAATCTAAGACCTACATGAACCTGGCACCCCACATTAAAATAATGAAATTATTTTGATTGCATGTGATTTATAATAGTTTGTACCACATTTTTTTACCTTTTGTACCTCAAGGTGTTCAAATTTAACCCGGGGTTGAAAAATGTTAGCATCCCACTTGAATATTTTGTATTGTTCATGACGGTATTCGAGAGAGCATCGTTTGTACCTAATAGTACCTACCATTTTTCCCTTTGTTTGTACCTCAAGGGGTTGGTTTATACCTAATTTCCAATTTTTTTTAAAGTAGCAACTTTTTCGTTAAAAGAGATTTTCAAAATCAGGAAGCAGATGCTGTTTCGTTTTGGATTGTACCAGTTTGTACTATTTTTTTTCTTCGTATTTCAAGGGGTACAAATTTAACCAGGGCTTAAACATGCCAGCACCCCACTTTAATGTTTTTTGTCGTTCTCGACGGAATTCGAGTGAGCATCGATTGTACTCCATTGTACCATTTTTCCTTTGTCTTTGTACATCATTTTAATAGTTTCAGTTGCTTTTGACGACATACCACCACTTTTGCTTTCATATCCAATTTATGAATAATCTTTTTACCAGATTAATTTTTAATATACAGGGTGCCCCAGGAGTTCATACCAAAAACTTGGGAAATGATAGAGGGACTAAAAATAATTATAGTGCTTATCAAATTTTTGCCTTAAGCCCTTCGTTAACAAACTATAGGGCTCTAAAGTTGGGAATTACAATTGGTTTTTATTTATAATTATTAAATGACTTATTGGAAATGAATACAATTTTAACCGTTTATAAACATCATAAATATACACTTGGTGGCGTCATAAACAAGTTCGCACTTCACTTGTGAACTCAGGTACGGACTAAGTTCAATGGTTGATGCGGCAATTTTTTTTAAATATACAATTACAAATGCCACAAAAATTTCTTAAACATTTCTAAAGAAAAAACATCCTCTTGTGACATCTCGATAAAATTAGCGGTTGAAGAGGTACGGGCAATTTTATATCACACTGCTCACCCACTGTACACCCATCGGCGCATTGACCATTTTTTAAAATGTACATTTATAAAAATAGACTTAATTTTTTTTACTAGTTTTGTTATTTACAACGGGATTTAAAACACTTTAATGAAAAAATTTAACAAAAATAAAAATACGAGTATAACAACAAAAGCTTCAAAAGTGAATAACTACATTCCATTATAACAGATTAAAGTAATGAGTAACCAAACAATGAAGGATAATAAAAAGGTCAAACCGGTATAATAAAATTACAACCAATGTTCAATATGGGTTCCCCTTAATTCCACACAATTCTTCAGTCTTCTAAGATTAGATCTTTGTACTTGGAATAACATTCCTGGATTATTTCGGATGTTTTCGCAGTGAAAACGTATTCTATCAATTAATTCATTTCTTGTATTTACATGTGTACTGTAAACCAAACTTTTAGAATAGCTCCAAAAATGAAAATCTAATGGGTTGATACCTGGCGAGCGAGCTGGCCATTGAAATGGTCTACCCCTTCCTATCCACCTATCTGGAAAAATATTGTTCAGAAGGGCATGTACCTCATGATAAAAGTGGGGGTGGGGGGGTGCCCCATCGTGCATAAACCACATACATTGGCGGTTTTGTAAATGTATAACCTGTAATAGAATTGGCAGTATATCCTGCAAAAATTGTAAATAAGACTGTCCGTTTAAAGGATCATTGAGGATTTACGAATCAATTAAGTGGTCGCCTATAATACCTGCCCAGACGTTGACTATAAACCTTTGTTGGTATTTAGTCTCAATTATGCCGTGGGGATTTTCATCATCCCACAGATGTAGGTTTTGGGAATTAATTATACCATCCCTGGTAAAACCTGTTCCATCTGTAAATAGTACATTTTCAATGAAATGTTGGTCTTCCCCTTGTTTACTCAAAAACCAGTTCGCATAAGGAGGATACTCATCTGGTAACATAGTATGACCTTTTTGAAAATGAAACGGATGCAATAGTTGCTCGTGAAGAATTCTATGTACGCTTGATTTTGAAATATTAAATTGTGCCGAAAGTTTCCTCACACTGGTTGTAGGTTCATTATTAATAGCATCTAGTATGTTTTCTTCAATTGTCGGTAAAAATGAACCTAACACGTAATTATCCACTTTATAAAATTACTACATTAAGCTAAACGTACCTGCTTCTCTTAAACTCCGATCTATGCGTTCAAACGTTAAAAGCGGATTATTTGTACGCTGATTTGCTACAAATTACTGATAACTATTTGTTGGAAAATATGAAAATGTGAAATTTGATTACATCGAATATCTTTTTTTTTTGTTTTTTATTATTATATTCGTATTTTTACTTTTGTTAAATTAAGATGTGTTCGTTTTCAATAAAAGTTTCTTATATCACCATTGTAAGTAATAAAAGTAGTATAAAAAATGTTTATTTTTATAACCGATTTATTAATAATTTACTAATAATACAGGATGCTTACTGTAATGGTATTTTAAAAAAAGATGGTGAATTTGTCAATGGGTGTGTAGTGCGATATAAAATTGCCCGTATCTCTTAAACCGTTAATTTGATCGAGATGTCACAAGATGATGTTTTTTATTTAGAAATGTGTAAGAAATTTTTGTGGCATTTATAAGTGAAAAAAGTTATATTTAAAAAAAATTTGCCGCATCAACCATTGAAATTAGTCCGTACCTGAGTTCACAAGTGTAGTGCAGATTTGTTTATGACGCCACCAAGTGTACATTTATGATGTTTATAAACGATTAAAATTTTATTAATTTCCAATGTCATTTAATAATTATAAACAATTTTTAATTACCAACTTTAGCGCCCTATAGTTCGTTAACGAAGGGCTTAAGGCAAAAATTTTATATGAAGCAGTATAATTATTTTTAGTCCCTGTATCATCTCTCAAGTTGTTGGTACGAACGGCTGGGACACCCTGTATATTAAAATTCTGAGAAAGATTTTAATCTTGTAAAAACATTATTCATAAATTGGATATGAAAACAAAAGTGGTAGTACAAACGAACACAAACGATACTATTTCGAATGTCGTCAAAAGCGACTAAAATTATTAAAATGATTTACAAATACAAAGGAAAAATGGTACAATGGAGGACAATCGATGCTCACTCGAATTCCGTCGAAAACGATAAAGAATATTCAAGTGGGGTGCTGGCATTTTTAACCCCTGGTTAGATTTGTATCCCTTGAAATATGAAGGAAAAAAAAGTGGTACAAACCAGTACAAACCAAAACGAAACAGTATCCGATTCCTGATTTTGAAAATTTCTTTAAACGAAATAGTTGCTTCTTTAAAACGATTTGGAAATTCGGTACAAACCAACCCCTTGAGGTACAAAAGGTAAAAAATGTGGTACAAACTTTTATAAATCAGATGCAATGAAAATAATTTCATTATTTTGATGTGGGGTGCCAGGTTCATGTAGGTAAATCTAAGTCTAAAATTAAGAGTGACACAATTTCCTCCTGAGCTTAGTTCTTGAGATGTTAGGTGTTAAAGTTTAGAAAACTTGGCAACGTGATCATAGCACACTGCTGTTACAGACTTCATCCATTATTACTGAAAAGTCGTTACCTAAGTAACGACAACACTTAAAAATTAATTCAAGATATCCAGGGTTTATTTTAGTTGCGGAAATGCTTATAGTGAAATTAAACTCGGAAAAAGTAAATGACATAATAAAATACTTATCTTTTTTGGGATAAATAAATAAATAAATGACATGTTCTTAACTCAAAACGGTTATTAATAAAGAACAATAACACTACGAACATAAACCAGGAAACAAAAATGATGCAAAATGTATCAAGCACAAATCTGACACGTAACTTAAAAATGATATTAATGACTAATGACAAACCTTGTTACTTTTTGAGGCGCAAGTTAGAAAAATCACCATAGCTTAGTTGAGATGTTTCAATATCTTAAAAATTCGTGTGCGACAAACTCTTAGCATTTTTAAAAATGAAATTACAAATAAAGCAATAATCAAAATAATAAGATTAGTTGTGGAATATTTATTCTGCGTGTCGTTCTTCATTACAATGCAAATAAATGATCAAGTTTGACTGTTAATAACACCATAAGCAGAGGGTTAACAGAAAATTGGTTCTACAGTTTTTTACTTGTATTTTAACTTAGAATTATGTGGTGTAACTGTATATTTTGCGTAACTTCAGAAAAAAAAATATAAAGTTTCATTCTGTTACGGAAGGTTGCTAGTCAAAGTTGGTCGTGGTTGACCTGGTAACCGTAAATTTTTTTGAAACTTTTATGTTATTTTCATAGCTTATACAATCCAGCCCAAAAAATAAGGTGACATCGCATTTATTTCAAAAAATCTTTGTTTGTCCTTCCAAATCCAATTCATCGGCTTCAAAGTGATCCCCTCTGGACACAATTCACTTTTGCCAACGTTTTTTCCAATCCTCGAAGCATGAAAAATAATCACCTTCCGCTATGGCCTTCAGAACGCGTAGCGATTCACGTTGAATGTCTTCGATCGACTCGAAACCCGGAATGGTCTTTTTAGTTTATCGAATCGCCAGAAGTCACACGGTTCCAAATCAAGAGAATACGGTGGTTGTAGAACGATATGGGTGGGGTTTTTGATGAAAACCAATGCAGTGTGAGATGGTGCATTATGGTGGTGCAAAACCAAGAGTTGTCTCAAAGTTGACTTAAAACAAAATAGCTGAGAAAGGCGGACGCGACATCAAAACGATAAGAATCCATCGTGAAGTACAACCAACAGTGAATAGTGGAAAGTGAATCTGTTCCACTCACCACCACAAGGACTACTACTACTACTACTAATCTAGTAATTAACCTACAAAAAGTAGCGTTATGAAAGTAATGGAATAACTAAATTAAAAATAATATAATAGTAACTAATCATAGCTAACGGGCGTCCTCGCCAAAACAATGGAAAGAACAGGTTAAAGTTAACTGAATAATGTAATCCTAGCATAAACAATCCTAAAACTCGATTAAAATACACTTCGTACTGACAAACTAATTCAGAATCAAGCGAGGTAAAAAATCCCTCAAATACGTTTGATTAACAAAACGTAAGTGACACAAATGCTGGAAAGAATGACAAATAAATCATTTGGTATTGCAAAAACACATAGTGTTGCCCGCCAGTGGTACGCAAAAAGGCCTTATTTTGATAAAAACACATGTGTGACCCACCGGTATATCGCGCTTTATTCAATAAAACACAGTAAAACACAAATGTGGGTCACGTTTATGTCCAAGTGTAAACTACGGGTGGTACATCCTTTATTCGCCAAAACACAGTAATGCAAAAGTGTGACCCATGGATGGGCCACGTGTTATTCGCTAAAAAACGGTAAAACACCCTTGTGATAAACCCTAGGTCATGATTGGTTCGCTAAAACACAGTAAAATGCAAGTTGACCTACGGGTGTGTCGCATAATACACAAAAGGTTTCATTCAAATTGGTTCAGTATCTTCGTCCATCATCTTGATTCAGAAATCCCAGATCTGAACTTATTATGATAATTGTTTTCTATAAAGTACCCGAAAACTTCTACCTTTTTTAAGAAACCACGTAATGAGTTGAATCAGAATCAGAACATGATATAATAAAGTTTGCTTCGACTAGTGGGCATAGTCAAAAAACAGTAGGTTATCTGGCCTGCTAAAACATACACTTGTGCAAATTAGAATGACCTTTTTTTTATCATTGTGGACCTGGACAGGCTAAAATTGACCTATCGTGCTAAAGCACTCAGGAACACTTAGGAGGATGGATAGAGGGATAATGATAGCTTTGTGATTAATAGCATCTGTAATTGTAAGAATCGGTCCTTCAAAAAGTTTTATTTCATGTGTTGGAAACAGTTTCAAGATTCAAGACCTTTAGATTTTAGCGCAAGTTTAAAAGGACTTTATTCAAGTGTTTGGGCTAGAATTTGTCAAAAAAGCCTTTTCAAGATTCAGTACCTTAGATGTTGGGATAATTTCAAGATCCTGGTAATGACCGAGTTCATAGGTCTTTTATATGTTCGCATAAGCGTATGTTTTTAGCTGGCGAGCAAACCTGCGGTTTTATAATATGTCCATTTTTCGTAGCAAATTTTTACGTACCAAATTAGGATTCTGATTCTGCTCATTAAGTGGTTTCTTAAAAAGTTGAGATATTTTCGGGTACTTTATAGAAAACAATTACATCAAACTCTGATTCTGTACAACCCAATAATCTGAGAATGCTGGATGCTGAACGAAGATGATGGATCAATATGTGTTTTAACATACAAGCGCTACCCACTGGTCGATCACACTTGTTATTTTACTGTTTTAGCGAATAAAGCATAAGCCCTCGGTGGGTCATACTTGTGTTTTTAGGTCATAAGCGTGGCCCATCGGAGTGTCACACTAGGGTTTTACCGTGTTTTAGCGATAAAACTTGACCCATCGGTGGGCCACATTTATATTTTAACATAGAAGCGTGACCCACCGGTGGATTGCACATTTGCTGTGTCCTTTCGAATAAAGCGTAACCCACCGGTGGACCACACCTGGTTTTACATACATTGAGCTAAATGCAAACTCTTTGTTATTGTGTAATGGGGAAAATTCAAGGTTGTACCTCTCACTTATGACTCACCACTTTCACTTTTTGGATTACGTAACCACCTTCATTTTTTAATGGCACAGCATGTTAACGTCAAGGTCCTTTCACTAGGATTACGTAACCACTTTCACTTTTGACTGATCAACTCGTTCTTTAAGTTCTTTTAAATCACATATGAGGAAAAATTATAATTTTTTGTTTACTTGCTAACATCAAAACATATTTACGTATGCATTAGCAATTCTTGTTTTGTATAGTTGCTATCGTCATAACATTTTTTTTTTAACATTAGCTATATGTACTTAATATAGAAAATCACTTTTTGTTTAGTTGCTAACGTCAAAAAATTTCTCTAAAAATTCATTTTCTTGCGAAAAAGCTGAATCCAAACGTTCAAGTCGAAGGGACTAAATAAGATTTCAATGACTTACCTGGGTGGTACACAAAAGTCCTTACTGCAATCAAAAATCACATTATTTCTATTATTGTGTACCACTGGTGGTACACTAAAGTTGTTATTGTGGTAATAAAACGCCATAGTTTGATGTAGGGATAGTGTTGAAAAAAGTGAAAAAACGCCTTATTTCGATAAGCGTTATCCACCGGTGGAACACAAAAATGCGTGATATCGCTTAAAACACAAGTGTGACTCACCGTTGGGTGATGCTTATTTGATAAAAACACAAGTGTGGCCCAACAAACAAAGGCTTGTTTCGATAAAAAATCAAGTGTGGTCCCCCTTTATTCGAAAAAATACTGTAAAAAGTGTGACATCCAAAATGTGGCAACATTCACTTCTAACCTTAAAAAGAGCGAAAGAAATAGCGAACTGATTCATTAAGAGGGATCTATAGAGAGAGATCCGATTGTCTCAAAAAGAGGGCTGAGCTATTAGAGAGGGGCCCAGGGCGGAGCCCATGCTGAAGGCGATGGGAACTGCAGCGGAGTCCAAACTGTCGGAAATGAGACTGAGGCGGAGAAATTGTGGCTAGGCGAAACCATGATTGCTTAAAATGTGGGCCCAACTGTTGGAAATGGATCAATGGCTGATAGATGTGGGGGTAGGAGGCGGAGCCCTAACCGCTGGGAATGAAGCTCAGCGGAAATGTAGGAAATAGGGGGCGCAAAATGGACGTGGTGTGGGTGAGCTCTCTCTGTATTATTTTTGAAACTACGAAGCCAGACAGAATACTCTTGTGAGGAGTTCACCACCGCGCCAATATGGTTTATTTACGTTGTTAATAATCGAGGAATAAATTCCAAACTAGGAATTTTAGTAGAAATTAATACGGAAAGTAATTAAGTATAAATATTTTTCAGTCGATAAATACATTTATTGTACTTTACTAATGTTACGAGCTAGCACCGCCACGCGAATGTTGTTATTTATACAGGGTGGAAGGGAAAGAAACTGGGTGAAAATATGCCTAATTTTTAACAGAAAACTCAATTAGAGGCCTGTCGTATCTTCATCGTGGTCGGAGATAGGTAAGTTTCTTTTTTTAAGGATTTGGAACTTTATTCCTTTAAAATCAAGTTTCTCAACAATCAGTTCGTATTTTTGTAACAAATAATACATTTTTGGAAAGATGAGGAAATTTTCTAACACAAAATGTTTGGTTCTGATTGGAAATTTACTTACGCTGCTTACCAGACTACCAAATTGGACAAATAATGAAATTTATATTTTTTCTCTGAGATTTTGAGAGATGAAAGTGATCAAATTCCACAAACACTACTACCATTCATAAGCTTTAAAACAAGCCCTCAAGGGTCTGTTTATGTTATTCCGTTCAATTTTTATGGCTCCAAAAGTTTAAAAAACGATGAAAACAGCTAGAATACGAAAAGGTGAATTTTTTATTAAAATCATTTTTTTCTAAAAAACTTACAAAAGCTGCTCAAAGTTGTGTCACTATTTCTGCTGCATTTTCTTTCCCGTTTGCAAACTTCTCCCACCGTTGTCTTCGCAAACTCTGTTGGTATTTTAGCTTCTGAATAGCTTCATCAAGCCTATTTCTTAATTCTTCCAGTGTGGTAACTTCTGTGCGGTATACCTCTCAGAAAACGCCACAGCCAAAAATCCATAGGGGTGAGGTCCGGGGATCTTGCTGGCCAAGGAATTGGACCGCCGCGACCAATCCAAACGAGGTATTGCCCGTTTATGAACTCACCAACAGTGTTCGAATAATCAGCAGGAGCTGGATCGTTCTGAAAAATGATATCGGCTTGTTCTTCAGTCTTGGAAGATCATGCTCAAGAAAATGCAAATAAACGTTACAGTTTAAATTCCTCGAAGGTGTGAGGGCCAATGACGTGGTCTCTATCATTCCAGCCCAAACATTTAAACTGAATCGCCTCTGAAAAGATCTTGCATGACAAAGCAATTTTCCTGGGCATAGCGATGCATATTGTGCAAATTAAAAACACTATTCCTAGTGAAAAGGGATTCATTAATCCGCAATATTTTTCTTAATAAGTGGTAGTGCTCGATGTCTTGCACTTACAGCCTACAGCAAAAGTCCACCCGCGGTTGAAAATCATTTGGTTTTAATGCTTGTACGCAACGTACTTAATGTATGTATGTTAGGAATCAATGACTGTGATTGAAGGAGCTTGGAAAGCTTAAGCAGCCCGCCCTTCCTATTGGGGGGAATGAAATGTGGCCTTTTCCTAAATTAATTTAGTATACCTTACTCTTACGACGAAAGAGCACCCTCAAAGTTACGTTTTCTATTTCCAGGGTGTATGTAAGTTTAAATATATTTTTTTAATAGAAGGTCAGAATGCTAAAATTTCCTTCATTGGTAAATTGGATTCGTGCGTATACGCACGCTCCAATCAATTCTATCAATTTATCATTTAGAATTTAAAAAACAGTTTCGCTGAACGTAGCCAGTTTTTTCAATGTTAAAAAACATTTAAAAAACATGCAACATTATACTAGCTTAAATTACATAAAATTTAGTAGTAGCTAAATGCTCGTAATATAATTATTTAAAATTAAGCGAAATTGGTAATACTTATTAGGTTTTAATTAAGAAACGAACAATTTTTTTGCTAATAACGTACCTAGTATTATAATTCAAATAATTACATTTCGTGCATGCTGCTACTAATACATTTTATATATTTCAATCTAATATGTTGCAATTAAAAAAAATTGAATATTTAACTTTGAAAATGTCTGTTTTTCATATTTAAAAATATCTACTTTCCATATAACTCTAAATATAAACGGTACTAAATTTAGCAATTAATTACGATTGTTTTGTTTTGGGGTGTTAGATTAACTGCTTCTACCACGCATAAGCACAATTGTTTTGTTTGTTTAGAACGTAAATCAGTATTTTTGGTAAATCGAGATTAGTCAGCCGTGCCACGTGACTCGTTACATACAACTATGCATTTTATATGTAGTTCATACGTCACATTATATTTCCATTTTGAAACAAATAAACACAGAAACGGACCATAAAGCAATATAAATATTTTTTTTGTAAGTTACTCAAAGCCTATTAATCAGTATTTTTTAAATTAATGATATATGTATAATTTAAAAATACGAGGATAAACTAATAGATCAAATTTTTCTCATTCCTTACTCTTTTTTTTCTTGCCGAAGCGACTATTTTGTTTAAGCAATCACATAATCATTATTTGTTGTTCTTAAATATTTGACTAATACTTGTCATTAAACCGAACAATAGTAGGTACATCATATTTAATTTCATAATGAAGAAACATTTTTTTTCTATAATCACTGCACGCTTTTTAATTGCGCTAATTGAATATCCATTAGTACATAGCTAAATATTAATAAACTTATGCTGTTCTAAATTTAAATAAGAGACCAAACTCCATTATTGCCGATATTTGTAGAAAGTAGTAATTGCTACTACAAAAGAGTCGTTGTGAGAATTTTTTATTGAAGTATTGCCAAATTCGTGAATGAGAGAAAGATAGCGTTTAATTTGTCAATACGAAATGTGCATGTGTGTGACCTTGATTTATTTGGCTATGACTGTAAAACCATTTATTTTTGTTATTATACTAACGCGTTGTTATAAATTTTAATAACTGAAGAGCCCACTCTAGGTAGTAAATATGCATATTGTTAATTAATTTTTTATTTTCTAATGATTAGTATGTAAAAAATAGATAAACGAGGCCTGGCACTTACGTTAGTTTTTCTACAGCTCTTCCAGATTTAGCCCGTGACGTATAAAAGCGTCATGTCGGCAGTGTGTCTCGAACTATCGGGCGGTAGGCCGCGAAACGGCCTCAAACTCCCTCTGAATCGGAGCTTGAGCGAACCAGGCCCTCCATCACCAAATCATATTTTTTTAAGTCCTCCGAAAAGGTTCAAACTGGAGTCCACGAGCGTCAGTCTTCCTATAAGTCCCTGTGGAGATAGTACAACACTACAAAGGACGCTAGTATTAACAAAAGTTGGTACACTGGATGCAGATGGACTTACGGCGAAGTTAGACACTGCAATTCCTGGGTCACGGACTTTTTTAATTTTGGATTGTCGGCCATTCATATCCTACAACTTAAGCCATATCAGTGGTGCGATTAATATTAATTGTTCAGACCGGTTTAATCAAAGAAGACTCCATCAAGGGAAAGCAACTCTTGCGGATTTGGCAACGACGAGGGAAGGAAAAGAGATGTTAAAGAAACGAACGTACAAAGAAGTGATTGTGTATGATGATGGTACCTGTGACAAGGAAAGAGTTACACATACCCACCCGCTTCTACTTGTTTTATCATCCCTGGTGGAGGACAATCGAGAACCTATTTTACTTTTAGGTGAGTACCCTAATACATGCACCTACGTACGTCTTTAGCGTCCATCGTGCTTTCTTTTGGACTCACGCCAGCATTACCGCGTTATATTTGTTTATTTGCTTGCTACTTACAGCAATGACTAATACCCCATATATGCAATTTGTACTATTTATAGAGTTAAAATATGTACGGCGTGGACTTTATTCAACAATAATGTCTCACTTTCTATTTATAAATTCCATAAATTTCAATTTAATATTATTTTTAAAATTTTAATTGCGCATTTCTTGACCCGTTTGCGCTGTGTTTTAAGGTATAATTTTCATTGGATTAGTTAAACAGACGATTTGTGTAAGTGATTCATGTACCAAACATACCTTGTGCTTGTCATTTGTTTTTATTCCAAATGAAGCAAACAGATATTAAGGAAACTGCCTTGACGTGAATTCCATTTTCTTTCGATCTCATGATGATTTTAATGAGCAAGCCATGAATCATACCTTTTCGAAAGGTCGAGAAACTTTACAAGGAGGGTAACCTAGAATGTATAATTAAGTATTACTACTAATTAATATTAACTTGATTTTCTTAAGATTTGCGAAACTAATCATTACAAATTACACTACATATACAGGTTCACCATAAATAGCAGATGTATAAACTTTTTATTTTTTTACCTTTAAATAAAGTATTACAATTGCGATTTTAATGACATTTTTGAGATGATTTACAGTAATAAAATTTGTTAACAAAATAGCGCTCACTTGCATTTTTATAATCCGCAATAAGATTCATTTACTAATTATAAGTGTGAGCATTTTATTCCCAATGTCTTGTCATAAATTTTCTGTTAATGTTGTTACAAAAATATCTAGGTCTCATATTTCCATATACCTAGCATACTTTTATGTATATTCTAGTTACAGTGTCTGGTAAAAAATTATTTGATTTATTAGTATCTTGCGTTTTGCAAAATATGAGACGATTATAATCCACTATAGTACGTACCAAAGTATCGGAGATTAATAACTCATCTTGACAGCGACAGGTCAGTGGCGTACTTATTAAAAGCATATACTATAAGGTCTGTAAAATATAAAGACTTTGTTTATATAAGATATTTAAAAAAATATACTTATAATTGAAATTAAACTTAAGTGATTTAATATCTAAGTCTTTCTCTAAGTAACCTGCAAGTTTTTTATCAAACCAAATAATGTTTGTTAACGTGCATTTAATGTATTTCAATTTTCAGCAGAGAAACCGTTTGTGACGTTGTAAGCTGCTTTTGCTTACGTTAATTAAAGTTTATTTTAATTTGCCTCGGTCTAGCTCAATCGGTTTTTATTTATATAAAAAGGGGAGCTGTTCGTTGTTACTGGGGTTGATCATTAATGACTAGATTAGTCCACACTGAGCAATATACTTGTAAAGCGTTTTAGACTTATATTATTCGTATTTGGTTTACAAAATGTAAATATTTACACTTAATATTAATACAACTAACAAAAAGGATAAGAAAAAATAACAAAGTGCTTCAGGTAAAATAAACACAAATATCGGGTTGTCGAGAGTTATATACGGATTGGAGCGGATATCGTCAGGCAGCTTCTCTTTTTACGTTTTCTCTGAAAATACGGTTAGCGAGATGTTTATACACTCAAAAAGAACGGATCCTAATTTATATTACGATATAACGGGAAATTTGATTTATTCTAAAAATAAAATTAAAATTGTAAAAGCCAGACCTGTCGAGTAGCAGATAATGGTAAAATTTTATACAGTTATTATAACTGTATTTATAATAGATGACTGGTGCATGTGGCGATGAGATGACGAGGGTAATACTCTCTCTACCTGCTTTTACAGTCAAACAGAAAATCAATACTATTTAAAGGAATTATTTTCGCTTTATGCGTTTTAGAAAGAATGCGAGTTTAAATTGTATAAATGCAACTTTTATACCTCTAACTTTTATGAAAGTGAATTTAGAGAAACTAAATCATATTTTCAGGGTTTTTATTAACTAACTATGTATTTATAGGATATGAATTACGGTGGATTAATATATTTCTAAGTACCCTGAGTAATTAGCGGTAGTTTTAGTAAAACAGAATTGGTGGTGTTTACGAGTTATTAAACCCTTTGGAATTAAAAATGAATACTTTCGGATTGTATTCTTGGTGAGGGCACGCTTACGGCGGTAGCCGCTTAGTAGCTCCTTGCGCTTCTGGGTTCGACAGCGTTAAGGGTAACTACCTGAGGTGGCTCTAATTCGACGCCGGTTTTAATAATAACAATGATAAGGTATTGAAATCTTCCGAAACGATTTAGTCTAAAGATTATAAGGTACAGGATAAACTAAACGTTTTACAGGTACGGCACACTTGAAGAAGGGTTTCTCCTTCAAGTCTGGGTTATCGCGATAAGCGATCAGGATCGGATACAGGTTCAGGGTCGTTAAGAAGTAAAGTTTTCTCTTAGTCTGGGAACGGCGTAAAACCATTAAATCTTCGGGACCTTTCGGCATTCAGTACTGTTAAATACACAGTCTGACAGGATGACGGACCGTTTTACAGGCGTCGGTATTTAACATAGATGTTAAATCAGGATGTTGTTTGTCCTATGGATATATCTCACGAGAAGTGAGCGGGTAGGAAAGCGCTTTATTACGTTTACCGAGATTGAAAAATAATACTCACTGTTACGTACTGGGTTCATAATTTACGACGCTGGTTGACTGAAATATTGTCTAATTGCGGGCGGCTTGTTGCTTGTAATCTGTTAGCTTCCTGCACTTCGGTTTTTAATTATTTTGCCTTGTGTAGGCGCGTGTGGGTGTGGGGGTGCGTGTGTCCGTGTGTGCGCGTGTGGGGCGCGTGCGCGCCTTTGTGTGCGTGTGTGTGTGTGCGTGTGCGCGCGTGTGTGCGTATGTGTGCGCGTATGCGCCCGTATGTGCGCGTGTGTGTGTGCGTGTGTGTGGATTGTGTGTGTGTGTGTGTGTGTGTGTGTGTGTGTGTGTGTGTGTGTGTGTGTGTTCGAAGGACCTAACATATCAACTTGAAATTTGGCACACATATCGATGTCAACTACCCAAAGCGACTGATTGTTTGTGGGGTATGGGGAAAGGGGTAAAATTGGGGGGTTTCTGACGAAAAGCATTCTTGTATTTTTTTGTAAGTTAATCGTTTTCGAGTTATTTACAAAAAAAAACGATTTTTTGATGTGAAAGTATCGATACATTTTGCAGCGGTTTTTTTTTTCTGATTCTGATTAGCGGCCGGAGCCTCACTGCCACTGGTATACAGATAATATTCTTTTAGCAAGCAACAATAAAAAAGAACATGAAAATTATGTTCATAAAGGTTTTCAAGCCTTACAAAATGAGTTATTAACACAGAAAAATTACCATTTGGTGCTTCAGAAATACAACTTTTCAGACATATTCTTAGCTATAAAGCCTGAAAAGGTTGAGGTGATTGAAAGTTTTCCAAAACCAAGCTGGATTTTTTGGAATGGTAAATTTTAATTTTTATTCCCAACTACTTATAAAACCTCTTCATGAACTGATTGGGAAGAGTGTTTGTAAATATTTTATTTGGAGTAGTAAATAGTGAAGAAAACGACGCATTTTAAAAGATAAAAAAAAATTCACCATCTTGTTTGTGTGTGCTTTTTTGGCTTTCCGCCGAGGGGGTAATCACTTCCCGCAATCTTGTGACAAAATCGTCTGTAGTCGCAGAAATCCCTTCGGAGTCTTTCTGCAATACATAAACTCTTTCCGCAATCTACACCATCCCTCCGCAATCCCACCGCAATCCGCGCAATCCTGCCGAAATCCACGCAATCACTCCGCATTCTCTTCGCAATCAACGTAATTCTGTCGCAATACGTGTTCACATAATAAACATACGCACTCATATACGTGGATTCATTAATGCTGTGATGAATATGTTGAATTTTCACCAATGGATCGGTGTATCTGTGTAGGTACGAAGCAGTTGGGGGATTTCCCTATACACGTATTCGGACTAAACGTTCCTTGTTGTTATTGTTTACTGAGCGTATAAAATATATAATCAAATTGTTTACGATTATTTTTATTGTGTAATATAGTTAAATTGAAGTGGTATGAGTGTGACATATACTAATAATAAATAGGTAAGTGTAAGATAAAATGTAATAAAAAAGCATTCAATTTAAACTAACTTTAATCAGACACTGTGTGGGTTCTACATTCCGTCATTGTCGAACAACTAACTCTTATTTTTATATCCCCAAAATATGCTTATTTAACCATGAATTAAACACCATAAAACTTCGATAAGAGAAGACGTTTTACGGAACCTTTCTCCCAACCTTTCTCTGACGTTGGTCCCGAGGTTGGTCCAAGCAATTGGCGTATAATCTATTCCTTCGATAATTATTGTATAGTACATTCCTTCGGTGGTGAATATTACTTCATATGGTACAATTCATTATATTTATACATCAGTCAAATAATATAATAATTAACAAAAGTTATATCGATAACCTGAATTGTTAAACTTATAAGTATCAGATAGAAATATAGGCTGCCTAAATTTCAGAAGTTCTGCAAGCAGTCGAAATCGAAAGTTATTTCGCCTGCACATCTTGGCGACCTAGTGGCCTATAATTGATATGTACATTTTTAAACTATAAGTTTAATTGGCGAACTGGAAATTAAAAAACTCGAAGAGTTTGCTCAAAAGATTTTAACTAATGTACTCACTGAGGACCAAAAGTTTATTATTATTTTGAATATTTGCCAACAATGTGGAACTTTTTCACATAGTTGATGGGGATAAAAAGACTTTGGAAATATTAAGCAAACGTTGCAAACAATGCCAAGAGAAACAGCATGCAGAAAAACTTGAAAACTTGAACTTGAAAAACTGAAATATGTGTTTCGTTTCAAACAAGGTAAAAACATTGTTGCATGTTTACGACCATTTATGCAATAAGTACAAATCGTTTTTATTTTTGTCATTGCTCCCTCTCTTTCTTCTCGATTTATTGTTTTGATAGCACGTATAGCACCTTACTTTGTTAGCCTATTGCCTTGGGGTTTGTACTGTTTAGACGAGTCTGGCGAGTTCTGGTTTTTCTGGAGCTATCGGTCTTGTGAGATGTTTTATCTGGACCCTATTTCGAGGTTTCCTAAACAACATTATGTGATGGGCGTTGAGAGAAATGTCTTTTTATCTGTGTCCTTGGTAAAATATGTTCTGAGTAGAAAAGAACCAAATAACTTTTTCACAAACTGTGTCGCAAACAAATTTTACGGCAACCTGCTATTGCTGAAAACGGATGCTCAAACGGACCTTCAATTTCAAGGCTCGAATGCTACTAAAGCCCACACTAATATCGCACTCTCTTAAACATCAAATAAAAAACACACATGTGTAACACTTTTTTATTTTACGAATTTGAATAATACACTTAATTCATAAAAATAATTGGTCGCATAGATTAGTTGTCTTGTCCAAAGCTTCTTTACTGTGCATGAATACTCCGGTTGATGTAGTCGCCTCGTTGAATTGCTCAAGACGATCTTCTTTAAAGAATTCTTAAAAGCGTTTGAAGTTTCAATTTTAAGCCGAGGACCCACAGGATCGCGGGAACAGGATGCCTGCTGAAACCCAAAATGGCACACGGAAACAAGAAGACAAGATATCGGAAACAAGATGGCTACATGGTAAATGCTCTGGAATAGACGCACGAAAACAACAGAGGCCCTTTGAGGTATGCAACTCGCAGCGCAATAGAGGACTTGCCAGCGGAGATGACCGCCGAAAAAAACAAAAAGCACCCGGAAACAATATGGCGGAACAAGCTGGTAAGCACAAGAAAGCAACAATTAAGGGAAAGGGTAACTAGTAGGTGCGCTGGTTGTTATGTGTTTAAAAAAGCTATTATGGGGAAAGCAATTAGATGAGTCACCGGCTATTGTAAGTCATTAACAAGCTATTAAACTGGAAAACTCATAAAGTAATTTAGTAATTGCGCCTTTTGCTAGGTCATTAAAAAGCAGTTGACCATTGGTTGTTTCTATGTCATTACATGCAATTAAGTCCCGAAAGTGGCGAGTCATAAATATTAGGTAATAAGTGAGAGTCATAAGTATAATTTTAAATATTTGTAAAAATGCTAAAGGCTCAGTTGAACCCTTTCCGCAGGTGCAGATGAGGGCCGAAAATAAAAAAAGGGTATGCGACGTTTACGGGGGTCCCCCAAGTGTCCCGATCCCCCTCAAATGCAGATGTTTAATTATTTTATCTACAACTACAACGCTGGCTCGCCCTACAGATGATGTACTGACTAATATTATGGTTAATTTTCCAGATTTGCAGTTCTTCAACAATTGGTTTACCATTCTTGGCAACCTATTCATTTTTCTCGCGAAATTTTATACTAGCTCAGTGTGGATATAGCACCTTTGGTAGATAATTACTTGAAATTTATTTAACAATAAGAAACTTACATTTTTAATTGAAGGAAAAGAATTTTATATTTTGACAGATTACACACCTTTGACATTTGCTATTCGTTTACAATCGAAAAAATACTTCCTACATAAAATACGATTACCAGAAAGCGATATTGATATCGTTTGTGACGTTTTTATAGGAAATTATCTGCCATACTTCCCTTTACAGTTTCGTAAAAAGATTTTGAAAAAGTATGCAATTATTATTTCATCCAGGTTTTCATACAATATGTACTACTGCTTATCACCTAATTGCAAACGATATTATTTAATTGTTTCATCGTGATTTAGAAACGCCTCCCAAAGCAGTTAATGCACAAACTCCTTCGATCGATGCACTTCCTTTTCTTTTGTTACGGTCATGTTTCAAAGAAATATTGCAATGCAGTTTAGCAGAATTAGTTTGAGAAAACACTTCAAAATATGTTGTTAAATTTATATAAAAGGGTATTAGAAATTAGGACGTTGTAGTTCTAAATTTAGACAACGAAATACATTTCTATTCCAAGATATGCTTTCTTCTGCCTGTAATTGTATACGCGATTTTTCTGTTAGACTAAATGTCAAATACGAATACACCAAGCTGCACGAAAAAAATCACGTGACTGTGTACTATTCAACCGGAAAATATTAGTTTTTTTTAAGAAAAGTAAAAGTTACGTTTTGTACATTTTTTAGTTAATAACCTCTTAATTATAATGTTTATATTTTATAATTAGGACAATTTAAACAAAAAAACATTTATTTAATTGTGAAAAGTGAAATATAAGGCTATGTTGCTCGGAAATGTTGTAATTCGCATTTTAATTATTAACCACAGTTCTAAGGGTAAATAATTCGTGTCTAAACAGTTTTATACTTATATACATTTTCAAGATTGTCGATGAAATAAAATATTACACAATTACTCTACACTTATTTCTTCGTTATCATAATCTTGGTGCGGTTTCTTTCTTTTATTATAAGTCTTGAATTATTCTATTTCACCACGTTGAATTGCACTCCCTTCTCTAATAATTCTAACGACGGTACTTTTAGATACTCCAGTTGCTTTCACAACGATATCAAGAACGTTAACTGTAAATAAATGTAATCGTGAAAAAACTGACAGATGTTAATCGTACAATAATGACATACCTTCATTCATATTTTTATGAAACTGATAAACATTCCAAATAATTTCGCGGGCATCTTGCGATAAGACACGCCGCTTCTTTGCTGGAATGTTTGATGTACTATCAGACGATGTACTCCCATCACCAATTATAAACAACGAACTAAATCAATATATTATATTAATACATATTACTGTGGATTACAAATACAACTTACTTGTAAATAAAAGGTGCTGAAACGGAAGGAGTTTTGAAAAAACTGTTTACAATTGATAAAAACGTGCACGAAACATGAGGTTAGAAAACAATAAACAACACTACATTTTGTGGACGGAACATAATATCTACTTCTCACTCATATCATTATTCCATTTCTTTTTAATGCAATATTCGGTTTCTGGGCAGGTGTCTTCGTATTTGGCGCTTACTCTATAATTTTATTGTAATGGTCCAGTTAGAGCACTCGGAAGAAACAACAAAAATACTGTTATTTGTTTTATTCTAGAATCTATTTTTAAAAAGTTATCAGGAAATGTTACTAATATTTTCGGGGACGGTAGTGTGGTGATTTGATTTTGTGAAACATAACATTTCAATTTAATTGTTTTTGTCACCGTTGATAATTTTTTTTTCACTAAATACACTCCATATTAAGGTGAAATAATATTGTACTTTCTAATACTTTCTTTAATTTATAGGATTAATTATTATTATTATTTCTCTTTATATATAAGTATATATTTTATTATAAAGATGTGGATTACAAATACAACTTACTTGTAAATAAAGGTGCTGAAACGGAAGGAGTTTTGAAAAAACTGTTTAAATTGATAAAACGTGCACGAAACATGAGGTTAGAAAACAATAAACAACACTACATTTTGTGGACGGAACATAATATCTACTTCTCACTCATATCATTATTCCATTTCTTTTAATGCAATATTCGGTTTCTGGGCAGGTGTCTTCGTATTTGGCGCTTACTCTATAATTTTATTGTAATGGTCCAGTTAGAGCACTCGGAAGAAACAACAAAATACTGTTATTTGTTTTATTCTAGAATCTATTTTTAAAAAGTTATCAGGAAATGTTACTAATATTTTCGGGGACGGTAGTGTGGTGATTTGATTTTGTGAAACATAACATTTCAATTTAATTGTTTTTGTCACCGTTGATAATTTTTTTTTCACTAAATACACTCCATATTAAGGTGAAATAATATTGTACTTTCTAATACTTTCTTTAATTTATAGGATTAATTATTATTATTATTTCTCTTCTTATATATAAGTATATATTTTATTATAAAGATGTGGATTACAAATACAACTTACTTGTAAATAAAAGGTGCTGAAACGGAAGGAGTTTTGAAAAAAACTGTTTAAATTGATAAAAACGTGCACGAAACATGAGGTTAGAAAACAATAAACAACACTACATTTTGTGGACGGAACATAATATCTACTTCACTCATATCATTATTCCATTTCTTTTAATGCAATATTCGGTTTCTGGGCAGGTGTCTTCGTATTTGGCGCTTACTCTATAATTTTATTGTAATGGTCCAGTTAGAGCACTCGGAAGAAACAACAAAAATACTGTTATTTGTTTTATTCTAGAATCTATTTTTAAAAAGTTATCAGGAAATGTTACTAATATTTTCGGGGACGGTAGTGTGGTGATTTGATTTTGTGAAACATAACATTTCAATTTAATTGTTTTTGTCACCGTTGATAATTTTTTTTTCACTAAATACACTCCATATTAAGGTGAAATAATATTGTACTTTCTATACTTTCTTTAATTTATAGGATTAATTATTATTATTATTTCTCTTCTTATATATAAGTATATATTTTATTATAAAGATGTGGATTACAAATACAACTTACTTGTAAATAAAAGGTGCTGAAACGGAAGGAGTTTTGAAAAAAACTGTTTAAATTGATAAAAACGTGCACGAAACATGAGGTTAGAAAACAATAAACAACACTACATTTTGTGGACGGAACATAATATCTACTTCTCACTCATATCATTATTCCATTTCTTTTTAATGCAATATTCGGTTTCTGGGCAGGTGTCTTCGTATTTGGCGTTTACTCTATAATTTTATTGTAATGGTCCAGTTAGAGCACTCGGAAGAAACAACAAAAATACTGTTATTTGTTTTATTCCAGAATCTTTTTAAAAAGTTATCAGGAAATGTTACTAATTTTTTCGAGGACGGTAGTGTGGTGATTTGATTTTGTGAAACATAACATTCCAATTTAATTGTTTTTGTCACCGTTGATAATTTTTTTTTCACTAAATACACTCCATATTAAGGTGAAATAATATTGTACTTTCTAATACCTTCTTTAATTTATAGGATTAATTATTATTATTATTTCTCTTCTTATATATAAGTATATATTTTATTATAAAGATCATTTTTATAAAACAACAGAAATTGATTACTTTGAAAGCATACCGTACGTTGTTCTCTAACCGTCAGCGGTGCATTGCTTTATAATAAAGGAAACCGAAGTGGAGGGTAGTGTTGGCGGGAAAAACAGTAGGTTAACTGGATTTGTATTTAAATTTTGCCAAATTTATTTTCCTTTCACCTTGATGACTTTATTTGACGTGGTCATATTGTTGAGGTAACCAAAAATAAAATTTTATCTTATTTTAAATCTGCGATATTAAAAATCTTTATTTACGGTCCATTTTTACTGGATTACAGATTAAATTGTTTGACGGGAAAAAAATCAAACTCTAATGTTTTATTCATTCGGCGTCATTTTGAATCCATAATATTGAAAATTTTTATGTAGGGCCTTATTTTTGTTTTATTATTATTATTGCTATGGGTGAATAATAAATTTAACTGTTTTAGTGATTGGGTTAGTGTTGATTAATTATGATCCATTTCTTTGGAAAGAAGGGTGACCATATAAATATACATTTTAAGGCTTTTTTTTTTTTGTTATTTCTCACTACTTTAAATCCGTAGTTTTATTGTTATAGAGGGCAACCATTAAATTTGTTTGTGTTAGAGTAGACTTCATATTGACACCGTCATATTAAGCACCATTTTGGTTGAGATAAATATGGTTGACATGACATTGCACATGTGAACTACGAAATATTAGAGTTACCTATCATTATGTGTATTATATTTAAAATACTTAGCTCTTTTGGGACTTAATGGTGGATTTTTTGTATTTATGTTTATACAAATCTAAACGTTTCGGTAACACCTACAGTTATGGTCCTTAGTAGCAATACAATCTTTATAAATGTTTTAGGTGTTGAAAATTTTTTTTTGAAATATTAAAATTGAAAATGCAAACATAAGTCTGCTATTAATATAACAGTTTGATAAATGTTTAAAGCCAACTATGGAATACAATTTAAGTAAATCATAATTAGATCCTTAATAAATTAAATATTATTAAACTGTCTTGAAAATGACAAATCAAACCGCCCTCTAACGGTCGAAAGCTAACAGTGAAAAATATAATAAACAAACAGGAAATTTAACAAAGTTTAATCAAATCATGATGTAAGTGTAAAATTGTGAAAAACTTTAATTTGAAATTGATAAAAGCATTGACAAATAGAAACTGAACCAATTAAAAATCCAGTCAAATCTATCAAAGAGATAGTTTTGTTAATAAATGTAAGTGTTATTTTACAGAGAAAACTCAATGTAGTACTTCAAGGTCTAGGAAAAAACACAGCAAAAAAACTAGACATACCAAAAGGTAAAATTAATATTAAGACTTATCATTGTGCCTTTTTATAATTTGCCAAAACCTATTCAAACGGAGATTTCCTTCTTGCCAATTGAAGTTATTATGATGTTTTTAATATATCTCAATAGCTTCACATCGTTAACGAATATAATAATGAGTTTGTCTTGACAATATTTTCATATTATCAAATTGAATGTCAAGATTTAATTTTTTTAATGCGTGCTCAGCTACCACAGGCTTCTCTGGTTGACCGAATCTACAAAATCTCATATGTTCTTGACGTTTTGTATCAAAGCGACGTTTTGTGGTTTCAATGCATACTTTTCCATATGAACAAGATAATTTATACACAGTTATCATTCGACCGTTAGGGGGTGTTCTGGTTTGTCATTCTCAAGGCAGTTTAATAATATTTAATGTATTAAGAATCTAGTTATTATTTACTTAAATTGTATTTCATAGTTAGCTTTATACGATTATCAAACTGTTATATTAATAGCAAGCTTATGTTTTAAATTTTCATATTTCATATACATTTTTCAACATCTTAAACATTTCTAAAAGATTTTATTACTACTGAGGATAATAACTGTAAGTATATCCCAAAAAGCTAAGTATTTCAAATATGTGTTACAATAGTGAAAGTTTACTTTTTCACATATGTGTATTACACATATCTGTAACAAAAACAAAAAGGTTAAAATTTTGTAAATCTGGACATATTTTCTTTTTTTGCTTATAAGAGACAAGAAAGTAAAAAATCAAAATAACGGAATTGTACTCGATTGTAAGGATCGTTTCAGTATTTTCTTTTGAGACAAAAGAAATGTTTATTATACACTTTTTGGTCTAACACTTCCAAAGTGTAAATAATATTTAAGACTTAGTTATATTTTCTATAGTTTTATTATCCTCTTTTCAAAATGTATTCTTAAGTTGATGCTGATTAACTGAAATTATTCCAAAATGTGTTAGAAGAACAAATTGCATTAAAATATCTCCGTCCCTTTAATTCGTAGTTCATAGTTATGGAGGACAACCGTTAAATTTCTTTTTATGTTAGTTGACTTCATATTGAGGCCGTCATATTACGTGCCGTTTTCGTTGAGATAAATAGAGGGTATATAGTTGAGATGACATTGCGAAATTATGTATAATATACATTTTTCTTTTTAGAAAATAACAAAAAGGATAACATTTTGTAATTCTGTATATTATATTTTCATTGTTTGCTTCTACAAGAAAAAAAATATCAAAATGACAGAATTTGACATTTTTATTCCGTCCCTTTATCTTAATAGGCTTGAAAATACATTTCAGTCCATTTAAAACAGTGAATTGTTGCATTAATTTTTCTTTTTTCCGTTTGTCCCCTTTTATTATATTCCTAAACGACATTTTTGAACTACAGACAAATTATTGTTATATGCTGATAACACTAGTAGCATAAATACCAGTAATTCAACCAGTATTAATGCATTATTCACAAGTGAACAATAAATGCTACGGAGTTGAAACTTGGTTCCATGTTAATAAATTTGCAGTAAACGACCCAAAGACTAAAACACATCTGTATTATATTATAAGTGTTTTGTAACTGTGGTTGTGTTTATCGGTCTATTTCACCGAGCTGGTAGCGTAGTGGTGACACAACCTGCTTAGCATTCGGGAGGTCTACCTTGTATGAGGTTTTTTCAGGGGATTTTCCTCATACACATGTAGCGGCATGGTCACTGCATATATGCACACCATGTGCGGCTACTTAGGCGAATGCTGGGGTAGTATTTTCCCCCTCAGAACCCTAACTCCGTTCCTTCCGATCCTATCCTGACCACACCCATCCTTAATCCCACCATTCATATATACGTAATGTATATATGTATGCTGGGAATCTGTGATTGTGGCTGAAGGAGCTAGGAAAGCTCGAGCAGCCCGCCCTCCCCTTTGGGGAGGGAATGAAATACGTAGCCTTTCCCTTTTTTTCGGTCTATTTCCACTGTTTTTGTTTTTGTAGCACGACGTTTCGGAAACGGACTCTGCTGACGTCAGCAGACTTCGTCCTGAGAAGGACTGATTTTGCACTTGAGCCGAATTCATTTACTTTGATTTACTTCTCAAGCGCTTGGCTACTTTCCGATTCGAACTTGGTACCTTTCGCTTACTAGTCTGACACCTTAACTGCTAAGTAATCAAATATACGCTGTGGCCCGAAATAAAGGACTATCTACATTGTTTAATTCAAAATAATTTTTTGTTTGTTTCTAGGGCGATTTATTTTCTTTTTACAGGAATAATAACCCAACATATCCTCAATAAGGCGGCAAGATTAGATAACGAATTGATTTACAGGACCGGACTTATACATGTTTTTCTTTAACGGTGCATTTAAGCTCGTTGCAAATGAAACCTGTTTTAGCTAAATTTGAACTAATATGCCGTTTTGGTAGGTGAACCAATGTGGCCACATGATTGTTTACATTTCTTATATTCGTCTGCGCCATAAATTGATAGCCCCATGTATTGTTGTACCCTGTTCAAAATTGTTCCAAATAAACTGGAATCTTTCTTTAAGCTGCTCGATGGTTTCAATTTGTTGTCGGTCCTACGCATTTTGTTCGAAAATTCCTAAAATTGAATAATCAACAGGATTTAATTCTGAGCTGTTATGTGGCCACCTCGCTGACTCAATATAATCGGGGCAATTTTCATTCACGTATATCCTTGTACTGAGGGAAGTGTGTGACGGAGCACAATCTTGTTGGAAAGTGTAATCGTCACAAACTTCTTCCATTTCAAGTAATAGGTGTTGCAAAATTTGTTGTTGATATGTTTGTCAATTAAGTTTTACTCCGGCATCAAAAAATATTAGACTGGATGTTCCCAACATGGATACTGCCACAGACACCATAACACCTGTTGAGAAATGACTATTTTCAATTAAAAGATGCTCTAATGTGATTCCTCTCTTAAATTGCAATAAATTACATCTTTCCAATCGTTTGTCTCTTACGTTGGCATTAAGTTTTGGACAGTAAACTTTTTTCAATATTTGAAGATTGCAATTTTTCTTTAATGATTCCTTGAACTGACGTACGCGAAATCCTAGGGATTTTTGCCATATTCCTAGTTCCGACAGCTTGTCCAGGTGGCAAATTTATTATCATAACCCTTATCCTATTAATATTTTATTCAGTTCTCGAGCTTCGCTTCCTTCCTCTTCCCATTTTATGTTCAATAAACCCAATGTTTTCCCTTAAGTGTTTTAAAAATTTTCGTACAGTTCCAATTCGTGAAATTCGTTCACAATTTTTCTTGTACCAAATAAAATGCTTCACGGTAATATTTAATTAAGATGCTGTCTTCTTTGCTTAAAACTAGCATTATGGACTAACCAATTTTCTAATTCAACTTATACACGTCAAACAAATTCCATGACAATCAGAGTAGTAGTGACTTACTGATTAATATTGACATTTTAACTTATAAACGTCAAATAAATTCTTAACACATCTAACAAAACTTAACGCTAATGTAAGACACAAACGATGGGGAAAGATCATCTTTTAATTAAAAAAAAAAATTGTTATGATGTCTGTGGCAGTATCCATGTTGGAAAAATCAATCAATAGCACAAGAATGTGTTTAAAAAAATATTGTCTTGATTTTCACCAAATTTCAATTTTTTTTCTTTATGGCGACGGCGCGTTAAAGAGCTGGTAATATTTAAATAAAATAAATATATTTCGCGAATCCAAGAAATTCGGAGAATTGTGTTTTTACTGAAGTATTCTGGATAGTTCACCTACGAAAAGGGCATATCAGTTCAAATTTAGCTAAAACAGGTTTCATTTGCAACGAGCTTAATTGCACCGTTAAGTCCGGTCCTGTAAATCAATTCCTTATCTAATCTTACCGTCTTATTGAGGATATGTTGGATTATTATTCCTGTAAAAAGAAAATAAATTGCCCTACAAACAAAAAAAGTAATTTTGAATTTAAAAATGTACTCCTTTATTTCGGGCCACAGTGTATATCGAATATATCCTATATATATTTTTTAGATCAAGAATCGCCGAATATGTCTGGAACGAAGACTACCGAATCCAATGGGGTAACATACAGTACAAGAATACTATTCGCCGAAAACTCAAAGAAACCACTTAACATCGCACTAGCAGAAAATTCAATAAGCCAAGCTAGTATAGAAATGAAACCCATATGGATCCCAATAATGCGCCAAGTGCTTAAGACGCAATACACATGCGCAATTGGTTACTGCTCAACATGCGCAATCACGAAAAAGTGGCAGACTAGTAAGTGAAAGGTGCCACGTTCGAATCGGAGAGTAGTCAAGTGAAGAGCTTCATTTAAAATACGAAATTAATCCTCAGGGCTAAGCCTGATGAAGGAAGCACAGTCCGCTTAAGAAACGTCGTGCTACAAAAGTAAAACTGTGGAAATATGCCGGTCAATTCATCCACTAAAACACAATCACAATGAATGTAAGTAATAATTGTGAAGACGTTACACTATTGGGAGTATTTATTGACGGTAACTTGACATAGAATATGCGTCTGGGCCATATTGCCAAGACGTTGTCCAAAATATCTTATCAAACGCTTAAACGATTTTGTTTCATTAGAAACGTTAAAGATGGCTTGTTACAGGAACTTCAAAAGTACGTTAGCTTATACTATTATCATTAGAGGTCACTCGCTTTCTGCAAAAAGACCTTTGTCAATACAACGTAGAGTAATCAGAATACTTATTAAGTATTTTGATTTTCCTGCACAGAAAACTGTAAATCTTTGTTTATAAAATTGAAGTTATTAACTATGCTTTCGTTATTCATTTTGGAATCAGTCAAATCTGTACAGAGTGGTCAGATTCCAAACAAATTGTACGTAAAGGTGCATAAAGACTGATATGTCTGGTTTGAAAGGATGCCCTCTGTGGTTTATCAACTGTTTTCTATCTGTTTTCACTTGTTCGCTATCCTTCAATTATCATTTTCTGTCTATTTCTAAAAATTGTTATAACTCGCGTTTTTGACGAGATAAGAGAAAAATTACTACGTGTGCTTTGTGTAATTCTTGGTGTAGATTGCGATGGTGTAGTCAAAAAATGAAATATATAGCAAGGTTTTTGAGTTATGACAGATGCTAGCGGTTGGTTGTAGAGTTCATTGATTAGTAGGTTGCTATGGTCAGTACTTCTTTCTTTCGATTTGTTGGCGTGTAGAGCGATTTCTTCCTTTATGAAGGGAACTCCTAGATGCGCATGAAGGGTTTGATTAGTTACGGTCCAAGGCGCATCTACTATCATTCGAAGTGTTTTGGATTGAAAGGTTTGTAGTAGTTTGGTGTTGCTCAGTTTGCTACATCCCCAAAACTCAATTCCGTAAGTCCAGATTGGTTTAAGGCTGGTTTTGTAGATTAGCAATTTATTTTCTAGGCAAAGTTTGGGCTTTCTATCTAATAGTCAGGACATTTATTTCACTTTTATGTTGAGTTGAATCTTTTTGGCTTTGATGTGGTCTTTCCAAATGAGTTTCTTATCTATAAGTTACCCGAGATATTTCACTACCGTCTTTTCTGGGATAGGAACAATGTTTAGGTTTACCCTAGAGCAACTACTTCGTCTCGTTGTAAAGGATATTTGCACGGATTTGTCACTGTTTATTTTAATTTTCCACCTCCTGAACCAGTTCTGCACTATATCTAGATGGTTTTGTAGTTTCAGAGAGGCTCTGTTAGGTTGTGTCTGATGTTAGGACGGCCGTATCATCGGCAAATCTAGCTATTGTAGTCTCTTCATTGGTGGGTATGTCGGCCATAAAAAGTAGGTAGAGGAAAGGTCCGAGGACATTGCCTTGGGGTACACCTGATTTGATAGGATGGTAGGAGTTGACTGTAATTTGGAAATAACGTTCGTTGAGGTATGATTTTAGGATTTGATTTGGTGGCGTAGATGCATCTTAATTTTTATAACAGCCCCTCTTACCAAACTTTTTCGAACGCCTGTTGGGTATCAAGGTGCGCAGACATTCTTTTCTTCTAAACTTTTTTTGATTTTATTTACAATTCGATGACATTGTTGTATTGTGGTGTTTTTCACGAAATCCAAATTGGTGTTTTGAGGCTAAGCCGTTGATGTGCACAGTTTCCTTTATCCGAGCAAATAGAAGTTTCTCAACGCCGTAACGGGCTTATCGGGCGGTAGGATGCAGGATCAGTAGGTGGTTTACCAGGTTTCGCAATCATGATGATTTGTGAAAATTTCCATTGAATGGGGTAGTAGGATAACCGTAGTATACTATTATAAATCCTTGTTAGTAGTACCAATGCTTTTCTAGGAAGGTGTTTCAGTATTTCTCCGACCATTAGGTCATATCCAGGAGCTTTGTGTGAGTTTGATCTGTTAATTTTTTTGCGAACTGCTGCTGGTGAGAACCACTTAATAGGGAGAGATAATTGGCAAGGAGTATCTAGCGCATTTTTGATGTCTTCATCAGGAATTGAGGTATATACATTTGCTAAGTGATTATTTAGGGCGTTTGCCTTTTCTTCATCAGTTCGTGCCTAGTTTGTGTCCTGTTTCCTTAATGGTGCTATTGATACGACCGTTCTTTTGAATTTTATTGTGGCCTTCCTTATTGAGTAATCATGTGGTGCAAGATTAGTTATATATTGCTTAAAGGAATTATTCCGAGCTTGTTGTAGAGACGAATGAAGTCTAGATGAGTTGACCTGTTGTATTGAGTTTTATCTTGGGGATTTCTCGTTCTTTGCCATTTTCCGCGTGCACGTCTTTTCTCTGCAACTAGTTTCCTAATATGAAGTGGAATATATTAGGTTTCTGGCGGAATTTTATTTTGGGTAGGCGTGGCTTCCGATGCTGATTTTTGTGTAGTGTCTGTGTAGTATTTTACTACTTCTTCAATTTCATTTGGATCTTTTATTCTATAACTTAAGTTGATATTCCTGTTGATTTCGTCTTGAAAGAGTTCCCAGTTAGTTTGTTTTGTACATAGCTTAGGCAACCGTTTTCTCCACATTACGTTTGTACTTAATGTGACTATTATTGCTGAATGATCAGAGCTTAGATCTAAGCTAGACTCTATTTTGTCATAAATGTTGGATATGCCTTTGGTGATGGCAATGTCTAAATCTTGGCGTTCCAATCTCCGGTAACAAGGAAACAAGGTCCAAGAAGGCGGAAGAAGGTGTCATATTCTTCAGATGATATATTGTGGCGTGGGGGAGAGTGATACCTGCGATAATTAGAGGTTAGCTTGGGGTCTCTAGCTTGAGTATTGTTCCTTGGATTTTATTTGTTTGGCAGGGTTGCAGCATGTGATGAGTTAAAGTTAATTTAATAATTATGACTGATCGTGCGTGGGTAGTTCCATCAGCGTAATGTGCAGAATATACGGTGTATCGTGGGATTTTAATGTAAGTTCTTTTAGTCGAAAGACTATTTTGTTAAGAAGCAGAAATATGGTAATTTCTTTTATATGGTTTGATACACAAATTGAGATTTTCCGTAAGGACTTTTTGACTAGATACCGCAGGCAACACAGTATACGGCCGCTTTTAAATATATCAATGACTGCTGTGTTTATTCTGTGACATTCTAATTATTGAAAATAATATCATCGTTTTTACATTTTTGAGAAGCACAAGAAACAGACTTTCAAATGGAGGGGTCTTGCACTATATTTCATTTTTCACTACACTGTCGTATTCTACACTAAGAATTACATGAATAATACTTCTAGTGTAGTTTCTCTATTTTCTCAAATAGGCGAGTTATAATATTTTTTTAGAAATACGCAAAAATTGACAATTGAAAGATAACAAACCAATGAAAAGCGATAGAACACGATTGATAAGCTACAGAAGGTATCCTTCCAAATACGACCCATGACATCTATATCAGCTTTTATGTATTCTTATTCTTTCATGTACTTTACGTACAACTTGCTCGAAATCTGACTACCCTGTACATAAAAGCAAAATAAGTCACTTAAATGATTCTCATCATGATAACACAATAACCAGGATATATATTTACTATTTCGGTACCCCAGAATAAAAATGTATTAAGTCACATTTTGTAAATTGTTCAGGATAAGCATTCAAGGTTTTTTTGAACAAGAATATTCTGTTATCTATGCCAGATCTAGCTTATTTGATTAGATATTTTTGTCTACTATTAGCAGTTGGCTTCTCTTTTCATTGTGATATATTTTATGAAAAATAATTTTTAGAAATTTAAGAAAAAAAAAATAAAAAAGGACTGTTTTGTATTTACCAAAAATTTGCTTTAGAGGATTTAGTATAACTACGTTTAATATTTTTGGAACTTAACTTAATACAAATTATAGACATCTCACAAAAAAAATACATTTTTATTGAAAAAAACATTAAGGTACATAAAAAATATGATTAAGTTTTATTTCTACTACAACAAACTTCTAAATTAAAATTAACGGCCTCCAATTATTTAATCGTCATGATCCTGGACTACCAAATCAGTATGAACCAAATTTTTGTAGTAGTTTTGGAATCCATGTGAGGAGATTTTGCAGGTGCTTATATTTTTTAGTAGAAATAAAATTTGGCCCATTCGTCCGAAAAAAACACTATGTCGTCCAGATCTGATTAAATTAATGCTTTGAAAATTTTCACAATCGAAAGGGGTTTTGTAGAATAGTGTTCCATTATTATAAAAAAACCACTTTAGATATCGAAAAATCATCTCCTTGTTCAGATTTTTTTCGGGAAATAAATGGGGCTGTTGGATTCTGATATACTTGCCTAAAATCTTTAAAATCATTAGTTTCCATGTTAAGTACTTCAAAAGGGTTGTTAATACTGCACATTCGGGCTAGTTGTTGCCAATCCTAAGGCGTCATTATTTGAAAATCCATAGTTTTTTTTCTTTCCCGTTCAATCATTCAGTGGCTGCCATCCACCTCAAGATGAATATGGCCTCGTAACAAAAACTTATCGCTTATTGTTTTGAGGTTTAGAAATATTTGTAAATGTCAAAAGTATGCCATAACCATTATTAGATTTCTATTCTGGGACGAGCATTTGTCAGACCAAATACTGATATTATCGTACTGCGGATTAACATTTCCTAATGCCCATGTAATTATTCCAGAAGCCATTTCGTTTGCACCACGACTAGACTTCGACTCATCCCACATAATGCAGTGTACTTTTTTATTAGTGGCATTGTACACAGTGTAATTATATGTCCATAACAGTCTTTTTTATTTTCCACAGAGTACTCCTTATCTTTTCTTTTTAAATCGTATCTTCTTGAGGCCTTAGATAAGTGTTTGTCGTACTCTTCTTGTAATTTAGATTTCTCTGCAGCATCTTCGGCATCACGTATTTTAAGTTAGGAAAGAGTCACAGGTATCGCATATATTGTTATCCGGTGGCATAAATAACAAATTACATTCGGAGTTAAAAATATCTGCATATAGCCATTCGTTGGCAATTGCACTTTCCTCAAAATCTTTCGCATCACATTGGGGCCGGTACAGTTATACATTTTAGAAAAATTTAGGTGACTGCCTAAATATTTCCTCTTTTCTCTTGAATAGTGAGACTCTTCAATAGGGAACGGACCAATATGTTCACTTACGCCGTCTCTTACGAAATCTGTAACCCTTATGTGATGGTCATGTTTATCCCTCTCATCAGCGGAAACGATACCACCAGATTTATTTTTTATGAGTGAAGTTGTTACAAATGTCCGCGATATTGACAACTTGTTTAAAAAAATGTCTTTCAGACCCTGATGACTTTCCCATTTTCCCCAAAATCATATTCTCTTGTGGTTTCTAGCATCACCTCGCAAACTCGATCTGGGTCTTTTTCGATTAATCAGTGTTGATTTAACATGTGGCGCAACTTATTGGCGTTTGCGGTTTATGTCGTTTGAGGAATTCCAAAATCATAGAGTGTATAGATGACCTTATTTCTGCATTAATATTTTGTTTGTTTTTAAATAACATCCCTCTTTGCATGGATTTCCTAACTCTTTGACGCGTATTATTTTTGGTTTCGATGTATGCTCTTTTCCACTTGTAACTTTACGTTTTTTTTTCCTTTATTGCTTCCTGTCTTCGTCTTTTTTTTCCTTTAGGTGTGGTCTCTTCTATTTGATCTTCAGTGTTACCGCTGATAGTATTTCTCGACCTTGTTTCTGTCTCTTCATCGCCACTCTCTATTTCTTCGTCGCTTGATTCTTCGTAATTCGGATCTCGTATGATGTCATCAGAATTTTGAAAATAGCCTTTTTCCAAATTTGTAGGGTTTTCTTCATTATGCGCCAAAACCTTGGGCGTTGCATGTTGTGGACGAGAATGACCTTAATTTTACGTCATTTTCGTTTGCTAAAAGTTTACAGAAGGTTAGTTTGTTATAAAGGACAATTTTAGATACTGTTATAAATATAACAATTTTTTACTATTATCTTTTTTTTTAAACATTACTAACTAACCTATTGTAATAATAGCGGGTTCAACGTTGGGAACGGCGGTATCGGTAGAAGGGCATAGGTAAACATCGGATATAATAACTATTGTCAAAAAGATTTTCGTTGCTACTTGCAGCCATAATATTAGTTTGAGAAAAAGTTCTGTCTTTTTTCGCCCTGTAGCTTTCATCTGCAATTTTAAACATTAAACAGGTAATTAAAAACGTAAATTTATACATAATATCATAGAAGCTTTTCAACTGAAAATTTTTGCAGTGAAACATTGCCTCTACTCTTAATATGTGATGAATTTATTTTATAGCCTAATCCAGCTAACCATTGGTTTTCGCCATTTTTAAACAACCAAATTTACTCCGAAAAAAGTAAAGAAATGTGAGTTACTTCGGTATTAGTACCAACCTTTCGTAATGCCAGGCGGTTCTATTTCCAGAACAGCAGTGGTTTCAGAGTTTAATACATTATTATTTTCAAGCTCATCAATGTTCGCAACAAAGCAGCCGTTTTCTAGAACATCGTTATTATTTAAAATGTTATAATTAAACCGATCATCACTATTTAAATTTTATTTTCAAAAAATTAAGAAAAAGTGTATTTACTTACCGTCGTCAGTGCTCTTCGGTTCGGAAGCACCAATAATGAATTTTTCGACATTATCTTTATCCGTCTCAGATATGTTCTTTAAGGCGCCACCGACCTCTAAAAAATAGTATTAAGTCCCGAAATATTTTGTAAAACTATCAAATAGCAGTATTAAGTCCTTGTGGATTTAATATTACGCGAGTTTTCCTATAACTTAATGCTAAAAATATTTTGATTTACCAATAATAGTTTACATCGACTAAGCGCATAAATTATATGATTATTTTTGGATACAAAATATTTTAGCATTTTATAGAACCTAATTTTGAGGTTATAATTACTTACCCGTAATATTTGAATGTAAATCGTTGTTTTGAGTGCATTGTTGTTCTTTTAACAATACCAATATTCGTTTTGATCGTAACTCATTTTTCATCAACTTATTCAAGACGAACCATAAAAACAGACTAAACGTTGCCACTACCACACTGCACATCCACGTCAAGTTAGCAATAGATCTCAGCAATAGATATTTTTTCCAGTAAAATTTGGACACAAAATGGTTTCATTAATGGGGTTTTATTCATATTAACATACTTAACAATAATTGAAAAAAATAAAAACATCATAATGAGGGAGGGGAGGGGGATGAAAAATAAGGGTAACTTTCCAGGGGCAACTTTCTTTAATTTTTTTTAAAAATAACTGTGAAATTTAAAATTGCACCTCTTCTCGTTTCCTAGTTATATAATTTTTAAGGAAGCAACGTCTTAATGTTGTATTACCGCGTTGTGAGGGGTGTAAAAGTTGTGTTGCATCACATTTTTTTCTTTTTTGAACTGATTACGATGAAGTGATCAACTGGCAGTCGTTTTACGGCGAACAAGAATGTAACCCCCTCCCCGATTGGTATTTATATAATTTTTAACGAAGCAACTCTTAATATTGTATTAGCGCATTGCGAGGGGTGTAAAAGTTGTGGTGCATCAAATATTTTTCTTTTTTAAATTGATTACGATGAAGCGATCTACTGGCAGTCGTTTTAGGGCGAACAAAAATGTAACCCTTCCCCGTTGGTAATTGATGACATTGGTACAAAAGGGGGATAAGTCACCATTTTACCAAAATTGAGTTATGTATGCGGTTTGAATATAATGTAAATTGACTATCGTTTGGTGGAAGAACGGTATAAATCAGGCGATTAATAACGGAGTTAACACTACGTTTGACTTATCCCATAAGTCGTCTTTAGTGCAAGACGGGGATAAGTCGAAACGACTTATCCCGTTCTTGCACCAATCCATGTAGCTTTGTAACGACGAGAGCGTCAACTAGTCGCAACTTGCTGCCGTGAACGGCTCAACGTTTGGTGAGTCAGTTTTATAGTTAGTTTGTTGTTCGCGTGCAAGTAGATTGCTTCGCGGTTTAGGTTTATTTCGTTTTCTCATTAGAGTGTGTAATGTCGGGGCAAGAATCTGAGCCGTTTGAGGACTCAAGAAGTGAATACGAAGTGAACTCAAGTGATACTTCAGTGAATTCAAATTCAGCAAGTAATGCAGAAATAGAAGCGGGTCCCAGCAGTAGAAGCAGTGGAAGAAAGAACACAAAAAAAGTTGATAAGTGGACAAGAAACATTGCAAAAGGTAACCGTGCAAGAGGTGAAGAATATTTAGGATCTAGAGGGCAGAAAGTTTCTCCTAGAAGGAAAGACAAGACTCATATTTAGCCGGATTAGTGATGGTTTCAGTTAAACGAGCGTTTGGACCCTGTCAGGAAAATCCTAAGTTACACCAGTTTGCATTTAAATATAAGGTAGGTAACGCAAATTATTCGTTGTACAATGACATTTCTGATAAAACTGCACTTTGTTCCAGTTCAAACTACCCAAGTCTGAGCAAAGAGTATGTAAAATGGCTATATGCAACCTGCACGGAATTGGAAAGAGGCGGCTGGAGCGTATTTGTACGCACTTAACTAAAAATATTACACCCCCAACAGATTTGCGCGGAAAACATTCCACTAGACCAAATAAAATTCCAGAAGGTATAGTTCAGCAAGTGCGTGATCACATCAGATCATCTCCACACCGTGAGTCCCATTATAGTCGCGAAAAATCCACGAGTTGTTATTTATCTGCGGATTTGAATATTAAGTTGATGCATTCACTGTACCTTAAAAAGTATGAAGACCAATTCTTTGAGCGTATTCAAAGAGGTGAAAAAATTAAGTGAATGACTACAAGTTTCAGTATTTATGAGGTTTGCGTCAATAGTGTTCGGATTTATTATTATGATTTATCCTGTTTTTGCACCAAAATGTATTTTTTTAATGTTATTGCCTTATTCCTGGATTATTTAAGTTTAAGTTTGATTTTTTCTATTGTATGTGACATCTACTCAACTATTATCAAATAAAAAAATATCGAAAACAAATTGAAAAAAAATTTTTGTTTGCCTTTCCTGAAGAATTTATAAATTGTGACTTATCCCCTTCTTGCATCAGTGTCCTCAATTATATAATTTTAAAAAAAGCAACGTCTTAAAATTGTATTAGCTTAAAGTAAATTAAAAAAGAAAAGTTATTTATACAAAAATTAATGAAAGTATGTTGAGGAATGGGTAACTTAGTAATTACTTGACGATAATGGTTAAAGCAGAAATAAAAGGAAAAAAATAGGAAAAATTAACCTAAACTTTGTATTATATCTACATATATAGATTGAATTTAGGCGGATGTATAATTTCTTTTTGTTAAATTTTGCTGATTGCTGCTTGCATTTTTGTATCTGCAATTAACAAGATTGAGTTACATCTTACATTAACGAGAGTCACGTATTTTCTCCGCAAGCCAGTTTCCGGTCTTATGTTCGCGTGATTGCTTTATTTTGATTTATGAACATGGCTTATTTTTGCTTAGATGTACCTACTGTAATTAACATTAACATTTTTAATAAATCATAATATTAATCGTTTCCAAATTTACCGATTGAAAAGTACCTCTCCATTGGTGAGGGACGTATGTGATAATTTTAAGCTGAACTCTAGTATTAAGACAAACCTTCTCAATGTAAGAAATTTCATGAAAAGACATTCACTAGAAATAGGGAAACAGATTAAATTGAAAGTTCATGACAATAACAATGTTAAAGCTTTGGATAATAATCCGTTCAAGAATTCGTTCTCTTTAAATCTCAGTGAAGACACTTTAAATGCTGAAATATTTGAGGAAAAGAATTCCAACGAAATTAACACACCTACACTCAATTCCGGTATTGCAAACTCGACAATATTAAATAATACGTTAGATGTTTCGGAATTAACTCCAAAAAATGATTTTGAATTGAAAGCAGTTTACCAAAGTGACATTGTCTCCCTAAGTAACATCTTGCCTCTGAATTCTAATAATGTTTATCCTATAAGTTTAAATGAAAAAAATTATTTTTTTGTTACGGAAGGACGTTTTGTGCTGAACAAAAATTTTTAATAAAGTTACGAAAAAATTTAAAGGTAACATACATATCTTCTTGGTAAAACAATAATTTGCAAGCGTAAATAACACTGGTATTCTAAATTTTAGGAACACCTATTTAAAAAATAACTCAATTCTAATATACGGCTACTGTGCGTACCTAACTTGCAAGCACTTTAAATTATTGTGCAATTGGAGTGAAAATGACTCGAAAAATGAACAATCTAATGTAATCGTTTACAGTACATCTTTGAATTTTTCTCACCATTATGATCTAACTGGGCACGTTCGTGGAGTAGAAAGAATTATACTGGGAAAAAAGGTTATTGACTTCAACAGCGGCTAAAATTCGTGGAGAAGATATTAAGTTCTCTCATATAATGTTGTCGAAAACAAAAAACTTAAATAAAATTAAATCAGAAAGTGTATACCGACAAGTAAAATTTGAAGCACTTTCGGCAAATGATCGCGGTAGAGACGACATTGTAGATCTGGTTTATTTTGCCAGAGCCAATCCGCATTATGTTGACTGTATATCACAACCACTGGATGTGTACATTTTCAGTAAAGAATAATTGAGTTTTTTAAAAAATAATCCATTTCTAGAAGTACATTGCCGCTACTGGGTCACTAGTTAGAAAGCCAGTACCTGGATCGAATAGAATCTATTATTATGCAGGAGTAATTAAGACGACAAGTAATCGCGTTATTCCCGTTCTTGAAATGATCAGCGGTACACATCACACATCTATTGAATCGTGGTTGCTGCATTTAAAATATTATGCCATCAGGAATAACATTCGGTGGCCCGCATTTAAACTGCAACGACGGACTTTAGTATGCCATTAATCAATGGAATTAGAGAAGCATGGAACAATATATCGTTAAGTAGTTACTGCAATACATTTTTTAAAAGGATTAGTGATCCGTTAGTTTCTATAGAAGATTTTGTTGTAAAGATCTATTGTGCCCATCTTTTTAAGTTAATGGCATTAATGCAAATATTGTTGACAAACAAGCTCAACATATACTAAAACAGTTATTTGCATCGTTATATGACGAAGAGAGTTTTGATAGATTAACGGTAAAAATCCAAAGTATTATCATTTTAACTGCAAAAGAATTTGAAAACGATAACGGCAGAATAGCAATCGCGAATGTAATTCTGCATACTAACAAGTGAATAGAACTTAACAGTCAACTTGATCACGAAAATACAAACGTTAAACATATTCAAGATAAATCTGCAACTTTTTACAAAGAAAAGCAGTTTTCATCAGTATTTCAACAGTATTAAAATAAATACCTTGCAAATTGCGTGTTCAAATTTTTAGTGTAAAACTGTTAGACATATTCTTAAAACATTATATTCCCTATTATCTCATTGCGCGAATATTCACACTGGAAATAGATCCTCTAACGCCGTTATGGAAAACTGGTTTGGTTTATTAAAAAATAACATTATAGGAAATGAATACAACAAAGAACTTATGATGGCTGAATTACAAACAACTCTTCTGAATACAAAAGACTCAGCACCTGGAGCGGACGACGTAATATAATCTATGTTGAAGGAACTTCCTCCACCTGGAAAGAAAAAAACTATTAGAGTTATATAACGAAATTTACATAAAAGGTACCTACCCTAGATAATGGCAGCAATAAACCGGACACTCATGCTAAAATAAGCACAAACTACAGACCGATATCCTTAACATCGTGTATAAGTAAAATTTTCGAAAAGATAATCAACAATAAATTGACTTGGTTCTTACACTTATATCCAAATAGCAAATAGGCTTTCGTAAAGGATATTCCACTATAGATGAACTGGTGTACTTAGAAAATGTCATCTTAAACAGTTTCCTAAAAAGATCACATACAGTAGCAATTGGTTTTGATATTCACAAAGCCTACGAGTTAATGTGGAGGAATAACCTAATTAAAAAACTTGAACAATGGGGAATGAAAGGAAACCTACCTCAAATAATTAAAAGTTTCTTATCGTTCCGTAGTTTGTGTGTTCGATTAGGAAACGTAAGTTCCCAAACGTATATATTCCAAAACGGCATACCCCAGGGCTCGGCACTGAGTTGTACATTATTTTTGGTTGAAATAAACGCCCTAGTTGAATCTATACAAACCGCAATCCACAAACGCTTATATGTAGATGACCTAATTATTAATACATCTATAGAAGATATAGAAATACAATTAAATAAAGAATTAAATAAGAACGTTGAAAGTATGGGACTACAACTATCTGAAAATAAAACCGCCGCCATACACTTCTGTCGCAAAAGAAATCCTCACAACGAACCTAACCTGCTTATTACGGGAAGATCGTTGCCATAGTAGAATCACTCAAAATATTAGGAGTCATCTGTGATAAGAAATTACATTTCAAAGAACATATAAAGCATCTAATTGCAAAATGTAAGAAGAGGATCAATTTTATAAGATGTATGAGCAACAACGTGGGGTTCGGATAGACGGGTACTTATCCAGTTATATACAGCCTTTGTTTTGGCTACAATAGAATATGGTAGTGTAGTATACTCATCTGTGGGACTGACATCATTGAAACATCTAGATAAAATACATGCACAAGGAATAAGGCTCGCAACTGGGGCATTTCGAACTAGCCCACTGCTATCTGTATATGAAGACTCGGGTATACCACCTTTAAACACTAGGAGAGATATTGTGCTATATAACTACATAACTAAATTCTGGCAACACCAAAAAACTTAAATCACAGATTACTGGATGACACCGAAACAATAAACGAATATCAAAAACGACCTACTGTAAGTAAACTAACTATCATAAGGCGACTAAGATTAATTAATAACTTTTTTTGCCTGCCTACAGTAACAAATCGTACAAACTGTCAGATTCCACCCTGGTTAGGCTTAAAGACGCACGTTGAGCAAGAACTTGGAGAATTAAAAAAATATAATACTCTGCCGATACAATACCGACTGCATGCAAGACGGCTAATGCTCAAATATCCACACGCGAAACCAATATATACCGACGGCTCTAAAACACAGACCGGAATGGGTAGCGCAATATTTTTTGACAAAGAAAGCCATAATCGGTCTCATAACTGTATTAACAGTGTATACACGGCAGAATTATACGCCATTTGGCAATCGCTACTATTTTGCAGACAACAAGAGCAGAGCGAATACATAGTTTGTAGCGATTCTTTAAGCGATCTAGTAGCCCTTAAAAACCAAAGCAATACACATCCACTACTAAATCAACTCCACTACCTAGAAAGCAACGCCTCAAAACACAATTTTGATGTGGATACCGGGACATATCGGAATTTACGGAAACTTATACGCTGACATCAGCAAAACAAGCGGCAAATAAAAAAATAAAGCATGACATACAAGTCTCACCAAATGATTTGAAACACCATCTTAGGAATAAGTTGATGGAACAATGGCCAACTACATGGTGCCAAACAAACCTGGCAATAAATCAAGAAAGGACCCATCTAAAGACCTGGCACAATAAATACAATCTTACATGAAGGGAAGAAGTAATTATAACTAGAATAAGGATCGGACACACCAATATAACACACCTCCATATACTTAGAAAAAGTGAACAATAGAAATGTGCTAATTTCAATCAAACCGTAACAATACAACACATATTTATAGAATGTCCATTATACAACGCCATAAGAGAACGTCTAAAGCTCACGAATCGGCTAGAAGAGATAATTACAGACAACCCCGAAAATATAACCAAAGTTCAAAACTTCCTGAAACAAACTGGAATATACAATAGGACATAACAAATTAATTTAAATGATAATAAGACCATAGCAATTGATGCCATTAAACACCTAAAAAAAAAACAACCTGAAATGCTCTCGATTTTTGCGCACGGTCAGGAAATACTTCCTTAGTGTATATAGAAAAGATAAATATAATATACCGAGAAGCAAATGCGCACGAAAAAGAAAGCAAATAGTATTAAAAGTTAAGGATGAGGAACAGTGGAACAAAAGGCAAAACAAAACTCACAGCTATATTTTAAACAAAAACATTGGGGCAAATGGTTAACTTGGCCAAAGAACAAACGGAAAATATAGAATACTATAAAAACGTGAAAAAACATACACATTTATATGATTATGGAGTTAATTATGTAGTCTCTAAGTATAAAGATGAGAAACTCTACTATGAGAGCTACAAAACTTTAGATGACATGTGGTTAGATAATTCCTTAATAGGTTACTTCTTTCTCATTTTGGCAGCAAACTACATAGCGAAAGCAGTTATGATCAATGCGTTGAACCAAATTATATCTACAAAAAGAAGCGCAAGTATAAGTCGGATTGAACTGAAAATAAAATTCTATTTCCAATTTTCCATTCGGTAAATAATATGAATGGTCACTGGATGATAATGCTAGTAGATTTGTTAAAAAAAATTGATTTTTTATGATCCCTCAAAATTAAAATTCAGGTTAATTAAGACATGTAATTTAATAAAAAAACGTATAAGTAGCGAATTTAAATGTAGACAAAAAATATCCGGAACAAAACGATAACTTTAATTGCGGAGTTTATACTATATATAATGCCGAAAGCTTTCTTAAAAATTATACCATGGATGCAAACTTCTGTCCCCACAACTACAGAAAATATTTGAAGGAACTTATAGTAACGGCATCCAATAACATCGATTCGGCGTGTTTTTACTGTGAGGTTAATAACCATGAGCTTTTGTGTCAACACTTCTTCTGAAAAATACGACAATTATAAGTACTCAAAGTGCAAATTGAAAAAAAAAATAATGTCTTAACTTTAGATCTTGATCTTTAAATGACCAACCCTGTAAAATTAACGTAAGCACTCAACATGGAGTCGCTTAGGGACCCCAGCAAAATCCAATTTGTGCATGTACGCCCCCTGAATTACGTGAATTTGCCAACAATACGGTCGCGAATTTGATCACATCAAAGTTTTCCACTGGACGCATGACATAATTCCAGATGAAGGTTTGCCAACCTAAAAATTTTCGTAAAATGTTCCGTGAATTAATGGCTATAATGACATCGGAGATGATGACGTCGCGTTTCTTAATATGTCTATTAGAGTATCAAAATGGAGGCAAATTACAAAAACAATATTAAATACTAAAAATGTAAAAAAACAGTTGATAGAATAAAAAAAAAATCTTTTACTAAAATTTACCTAATTACAAAACAGGACGGAGTTGCATTTTTATTCGTCCTAATACCAATAACAGCAGATCATTTTATCGTAATCAATTGAAAAAATAAAAATATTGGATGCACCACAACTTTTACACCCCTCGCAATGCGCTAATACATTATTAAGACGTTGCTTCCTTAAAAATTATATAATTACCAAACGGGGAGGGGTTACATTTTTGTTCCCCCTAAAACGACTGCCAGTAGTTCGCTTCATCGTAATCAATTGAAAAAAGAAAAATATTTGATGTACCACAACTTTTACAGCCCTCGCAATGCGCTAATGCAATATTAAGAAATTATATAATTATCAAACAAGAAAGAGTTACAATTTTAACCCTCCTATTGTGTTCAATATGACCCAATCGCGTTCTTCTAATGTGCATAATTCGTTAATTTATTTAAATATTTCGTTGCCACTGCATGACTTTTATTTCATTACTCTAATAACGGTGTACCTAGATTGATATTAGAAAATTATAATTAGTTTTTTTTTAATGCATTTGTTACACTCACTGTCTGGGTCTATATGACCCGGTGATTTGTGTTATTCAAATTAGAAGAACGAGAAGCAGATTATTATCATAGACGAATGTATTTTATTAGTGTTGTTTTATTTTCATAAATATAAATAACTTATATAATATTGCCACATTATTGCGCATATTGCATGCGTTATTTGCGTACCGGCAAACAAGTTTATTCCGGTTGAGACTTGTCTGTGGCTCCGTGTATAAATGAAGCCAGTGAGCATCTGTGTGTTAGTTTCGCAGTAAATGTCAAACTTGATGCTATACTCTAATAAGAAATACCTTTGAAATTTATTATTGAAAATGTGTAGTGAGCGAGTACTTACGGATAGTGAACTTGAGAAACTTTTGTGTGTTTCTGATACCTAGTGATTCTAATGCTTCTGAAGAAGAAGATCATTTGTACGAAACCGAGATATATAATATAATAGCGATTTCAGATGAAACTGATACGGATAATCACGTGACTTCAAAAGATGGCAATATAGCATGGAATGAAAAGACACATCAATCGGGAAGGTTATCAGCAGCAAATATGATTTCGTTGATTCCTAGGTCAACAAGGTATGCTACGTCGCGAATAATTGATACAAAATCCGCGTACTTCTTATATTTCACACCCAAAATTGTAAACCTAATTTTGAAAATGTTAAATTTAGAAAGCAAAAGACTTTGCTACGTTTCAAGAACTAACATTAGTTGAAGTAGAAGCATGTTTTGGCCTACTGTTTCTAGCTGGAGTGTATAAATCTCATGGAGAGACAACAGCCAGTCTGCGATGGAAATGTAGGCCGTCCAATATTCAGAGTAACGATGTTCCTACATCGGTCATCATTATTTAGTTACGGCTATTTCGGGTTCTAACCCTTTATGCCTTCGTAGAATTGGTTGTTTCCCGACGGTAATGTATATTCGCTGTACCTGTAATAAATACAAATGCATTAAACATACTACCTTTTGTTTATTGTTTGTTTCTCAAGATGATATTCGGCCTCTTGTGCTTCAATTTATCTTGGATGTCGTAGTCCCATATTCCTTTTATTGCTGGGTTGGGATGTGCCGCTAGTGCCTCTTCTAGGTTGGTTGCGGCGTTTTTGCGAACTCCATTAAGCTGGGTATCTTCAGGTCTTCGTGTATTTGGTCGTTTCTTACGAACCATGGCGCGTTTACTGCTATTCTTACGTATTTATTTTGTACCACCTGTAGTTGTTTTATTATTGTCGGAGCGGCGTAAGCCCAGACTTCTGCGGCGTATAGCATCATCGGCCGGACTACCGTTTTGTAGATTAGCAGCTTGTTGTCGATTGACAGCACGCTGTTTCTACCTATTAATGGATAGAGTTTCTTTATCATCCCGTGTCCCTTGCATCTTCGGTCGTCTACGTGGAGTTTCCATCGACGTGTTTTGTCCATTATCAGCCCTAGATATTTTATGGAATTCTTCCACGGGATGTCTTGTCCGAACATGGTAATGTTGCGGGTTGGTTTCGCTATTCTTTTCGTGAATAGGATGGCCGTGCTTTTCTCCGGGTTAATGGTAATGCGCCATTTCTTGTACCATTCTTCGAGGTCATCCGACGCCCTCTGCAGATGTCTGTCGACTAATCCGAGGCTGCTGGATTGGGCTAGGACCGCGGTGTCGTCCGCGTATGTTGCGAGGATGGTTCCTTTGGTCTTCGGGAGATCTGAAACATATAGGTTAAATAATGTAGGGGAGAGGGGTGAACCTTGGGGTACTCCAGCGGTAATCCTTCGGGGGAAGGACCTGCAATGCTGCAGCTTCGTCCTGAAGCATCTTCTGGATAGGAAGGAGCGGATGAGTTGGGTCATTTGGAGCGATATTCCCCAGCATTTTATGTAGGAGTCCGTGGTGCCACACTTTGTCGAACGCTTTTGCGATGTCTAGGAACAATCCGCCGGTGTGCTTCTTCCAATTGAAGCCGCGTGCGACGTGTTCGACAACTCGGAGGGTTTGTTGGGTGGTCGAGTGGTTTCTTCGGAATCCGAATTGTTCGTCCGGTAGAATTTGTAATTTATCTATTTCTTCTTGCAGTCTGACTTGATGATCCGCTCCAAAACTTTGCCCATCGTCGGTAGTAGGCTGATGGGTCTGTAGTTTTGGGGTAGGGTAGCCTTTTACCCGGTTTCGGTATCATCACCGTGTCCGCTTCTCGCCATCTGGTCGGGAAGTATTTCGATCGTAGTATCGCATTATAAACTGCGGTGAGGTACGCTACGCCTCTTTGTGGGAGGAGCTTCAGCGCTTGATTTGGAATGGCATCTGGCCCGGTGCCTTCTTGATATTTTACTTCTTCAGGATGTCGTTCACCTCTTGTGGGGTGGTGTATCGGATGTTTTCTTGAGATTCTTCCGCCAGGCGCTCTCTGACGGATCTATTTGTCCTTTGAATGTGAGCGAGATCCGCATTCTCGTAGACGGGCTGCATTTGTTTCTATGCATTCTGCGAATGCGTCTGCTTTCTCTGCATCCGTGCACGCCGTGGTGGCGTGTTTGTTGCTCCTTTCGCAACGCCTTCACCATCTTCCAATATGATCCGTCCTTGACGTCGAGGGATTCCACTTTCGCTGTCCAACGTGCGTTTTTGTGTGCTTTAATGGCAGTCTTGACTCGCGTTTCTGCGGCGTTCAATTCCCGTTTATCTTCCGGGTTTTGTGTTCGGTGCCATCTCTGTCGTGTCCTATTTTTGTCCCTGATGAGCTCTCTTATTTCTATGGGCAGGCTGTAGTAATTTTTGTTTTTAGTGAACGTGAACTTGGCTTCTTCTATTGTCCTCTGGATGGTTGACGTGATTTTCTGTATTGCCGTATCTATCTGACGGGCGTCGTTTATCACTGGCACTGCAGGGATCTTGTCCTTGATCAGCGCTTCGTATCTCTTCCAGGAAGTTCTGGTGATCTGCGTGGGGAGCGGCTCTTGATCTCCTAGCTGCAGCAGGACGGGGTCGTGATCTGAGCTTAGATCTGCTATTGTTTCCATCCGGAAATGCAAGGGAACATTCCGGAGTATGGCTATATCTAGCACGTCTGGCCTCCCGTTACCTGGGTGACAGGTCGGTTCTTGTGGGCCTTCGACGATCAGGTTTCTTGTCGCGGCGTAGGCTTCTAGGTCCCTTCCGTTTCGATTGGGTGTCGTGCTGTTCCAGGTCTGGTGTTTAGCGTTTAAAACACCTGCCATTATTGTGGGTATGTTGTCATCGAGTAGTGCGTCCAATTCTTGGGCGTCTAGCACGGCACTTGGTGGATTGTATGCGGCTATTATCTTTATTCGTCCTGCGGAGCTTGTGTTCACGCCTATCGCAGTCACCTCCAGCAATTTCGTTTTCGGAGTCGGTAGCTCGTAATGTTCGATCGAGTTCTTAATGTATATTGCCGTGCCCCCTCCTCTCCCGGCGAGCCTGTCGTTGCGGTACAAACGGTAGTTCCTTATCTTGGGTTTATCGCAAGGCCTTAGATGAGTTTCCGTGACCAACACCATATCCAGGTTTTGTCGGTAGACGAACTCTTCTAGCTCCTCCCTCTTTGCAAGGAGGCCGTTTGCATTCCATATTCCTATATGGAGGGATGCGGGCTTTTGTGGGCGTTTATCCATCGACGTTATTTCTTCCTGCCCGGATGGCTCTCACGATTTTCATCGCGAGCGCGAAGTCTTCATCTTCTTCATGCGCTTCTGCTGGTGCCGGATTTCTGTTACCCGCCGCGATCTGCGAGTAGCTGATGTTTTCTACCACCATTCTTGCTGGCTGTCTGTCCACCGTTGGTCTCTTTGAAGCCGTCTTCTTCGTGTTTTTCGAGTGGGCGGGGCATCCACCGTAGTTAGCTGTATGCACTCCTGTGCAATTACAGCATTCGGTCTCCATTTCCCGTGTCTTCATGCAGTCCCGGGTGTGGTGCGCTCCTGCCACTTCACGCATCGTGGGGGCGTGGCAGCCGTTGGTGGTGTGCCCGTATCTCTGGCACTGATGGCACTGACCCAATCCGTTTTTCTTGTGCGGTGTCTCCACCCGCACCTTCAGGTATCCCACGTTGGTTACCTTGAATATTTCCTTCGCTTGTTCACTTCGTTGGAGGTGAACAAGTACCATATTTGTTGGTGCTCGCGTCCTGCGTACATCCGACTGACCTTCTGGACGTCGTATCCGGCAACTTTGAGATCCTCCTTAACGATCTCTAGCATTTCCTCTCCTTGAGGAATCCCTTTAATTACCACCTTAAGTGGTTTTGCCTCGTCTAGCAAGTAGACGTTGAAGTGAATCCCGCTTTTATCTAGGATGGTGGTCGCTTTTCGGTAGTCCTCAGCACTACCTAGCATCACGTTTACTCCATCCTTGGTGGATCTGGTCGTCTTCGGCGCTATCCCTTCCGTAGCTAGGGCCTGGATCGTCTTCTTGTAATCCTCCTGGCGGTGGAGGATTAGTGGTGGAATCCTTTCCTTTCTTATCGTGGGCGTGTCGTCTTTGACTTCTACGTCTACACGTTGTCGTTTGTTCCTCCTGGTTACCTGGACGAAACCTTCCTCTTCGGCGAGGGTGTCTTCATTACTTGCATCGGCCGTTTCCATGACCGTGATGTCTGATATTCCCGGTTGAGCTGCGATAACCTCGGTGGGTGTATCGGTGGGCGTGTCGTTAGTCTTCGCTATTTTCTTGTTTTGCGGAGGATCCTCGTAGTTTTCAGGTTCTCTCTGCTTCTTAGTCTTATTGTTACTAGTCTTGTTGTTGTTAGTCTGGTTGGTTCTAGTCTTGTTGACACTCGTAGTCGTGGGTCTTTTAGAAACGTTGTCATCGGGGATTGGTATGTTGTATCTAGCGACGTACTTCCTTCGATTGTTCTTCGGAGTTCCGTGACCTCCATCGTAAGGCGGGCGACTTGTTCCATCAGTCCTTTGATGACTGCCTGCTGGTTCTGTAGCTGGGCTTCTTTCCACCTGTTTTCTTCCATTAGCTGTCGCTCCGTCATCTTTGGCATCTTGTTGCCTTCGGTGTTCGACTGTGGGCGTGGCTTCTTATTTCTTTCAGCAGTGAAAACTGCTCGGGTTCTTTTCTTACTCGTCTCGTAGTCTTGAGTCCCTTTTAATTGTATGCTCTAACAAGAACATACGAGGTACTCTAATCGATTAGATTTGTGATAAAAATCACAACTCGTAATCGGAGCCTCGTCAACCGAAGTCGACTAGACCGTTAGCTCGATTTCTGCAAAAGCTCTCTCAGAATACGTCTGTATCGTTCGAGCGCTCGTACAGAACTCCCCGCCCGATGTCCCTACAACGATTTCATGTAATTACACGAATAATTCGCTTTGACGATAAACAGAACGACACCAAACTGATAAAAAAACGACGATAAAAAAAACACGACTGCAACGACGCCAAACCGATAAATTAGCTTCCATACGGGACTTGCGGGATGATGAATTGCAATTCTACCTAAGCTCTATAATGTTCCTTTTAGAGACCGTTGTCCTTTTAGACAGTACATCGCGAATAAACCTGCTAAATACGAAGTCAAAATTTGGACTTTATGCGATTCTGAAACTGCTTATCTATATAACATGCAAGTTTACCTCGGGAAAAAAGAAGGTGAACTTCCAGAGAGAGGTCGAGATAAAAGAGTTGTGCTAAATCTTACTTATGGTCTAAAAGGTCACAACGTAACGTGTGATAATTTTTTTACCTCGTACAATCTGGGGCAGATGCTATTGAAAAGAAAAATAACCATGCTTCGCACTATTCGCAAAAATAAGTCTGAAATGTCAGCCGCATTGGCCTGCAACAGGAAAGAAGTTCTTTCTTCAAAATTTTACTTTACCAAGGACACGTCATTTTCTATATTCCGAAACGGAATAAAAATGTTACGCTCATGAGCACCATACACCACGATAACGGAGCGTGTAACCAAGATCATAAAAAGCCGTTTATGATTTTAGATTACAACAAAACATATACATGCAGACGGCAAACTAAAAGATGGCCAATGACTATCTTTTACAACATCATGGACGTTTCAGATTTCAATGCTTATGTTCTGTGGTGCGAAGTAACTCCAACCTGGAATGCTTGAAAACTTACAAAACGGCGAACTGAATAATTCCTTAATCACTTAATTATTTTTTCTATAGTATGGAAGAATTGTTAAGAAACAATAAATAATCGGATAAATAAGTTTGTCTATTAACAATAAATTATTATTATTATTAAAAGTGTGTTATGTTCTAAATATAATCCTTAGAAGCACTCGATATCTCCGTTACTGTTCCCACTTTATCATATCGTATTGGCGTAACCATTTTTTTGGTTAATTAAAACAATTTGGTAACTCTTAGAATGCTGTTTTCTTAGTCGAACAACTCTAATTAAATATACTCTTTTCGAGGCGGATTGATTTATTCATTTTCACAATAAGATTATTAATACTACTATCAAGCTTTAGACATATTTATCGTAATATGAGATTACTATATACATTTAGCAGGTTTATTTGAATGATTCAACTTATTGTTTGTATGTTTTACATTACATTCATTTCACAAGTGTAGATATCAGCTTTTTGTTCGTATTATTAAGATTTCAAAATTGAAATTTCATAACAATTTCAGTTTTTATAAGTGATAAGAGTTGTGGGAAAAACTAGTGTGTAGTTGCTATTGTAATTTGCAGAAACAACACGCATACAAGCATATTGTTATAATTTCATAATCGCATTGATTATTAGTAATCCGTTTAGTCACCTGTTTTGGGAATGTATAAAAAATGTACCTGAAGATATTGCGATTTTTTACACTACTACATTAATTTATCACCTAATCATTATCTCAATAATTACTAAAATTAAAACCCTCCACATGTATCTATAGTAATTTTCTGGAAAATCTATTTATTTTACTAAGAATTCTGATACACATTGATAACGTAATCGGTATCACTTTTAATGGATTTTTAACCAAGATGGCATATAATGTTTAGTTTTAAGACCAAAAAAAAAAGAAGGGAAAAGAACAAATTCTTCTAATTATAATATTTCTGTTAAATATGTGGTGCAAAAGTCTATACATATTTGTAGAACTTTAAAAAAATACGTCCAAGACCTTGATATCAGTTTTAGCATTTTTGTTTGTTTGTAGGTTAATCAGTTTCTTTAATGAAAATTAGTTTTATCAAAGAACATACAAGATAAGCATGAATTATCACTTAAAAACAAGTAGGTTATCTTAGGTTAATTTAAAAAAAATGCATTCGAATACTAAATTTCGGTTAATAAAAGCTAACCCGTATGAAGTTAGCAATAACATTCCAGCAATTGACTTTACATATTCATTGTGAACTTACGAATAACTTTCTAGCAATAAATACGCTAAATTCAGAAATTTTACTACACAAAATAAAAGTATTAAAAAAATTTTAAATTTTCAATTACGTTCATATGCTCACATGCAAACGGGGGTTGCTAAAATGCTTAATTTTGGATGTTTAGCCGTCGATACAGGTGAGGATTTTTATCTACCTGATCATCTTATTTTCTACGTGTATTCTACATGAAATACATAGTAAATAAAAAAGAGCAATAAAAAGATGTAAACTGGCAGTAAAACGAGATAACAGGTAAACTTGGCTTTTGTTCGACTAGCCAGCGGTCGGGGTAGATTCGGTGCACTAAATTTTGCGCACAATAGGATAGTTTATCATATATAAGACCGAATAGGGGTTGACACGACATAAAACCAGAAAAGAGCGCAGAGTATTTGAAATGTCACGATAGGGGTTGAAATGTCTAATTACGTCAGTTCACAGCTTGCTCAAAATACTCAAATAACTCGCTTACCTAAACGTAATCTTCACTGGCAGCATTGGGACCAGCAGATCTCGCCAACCTGAAAGGCTTCAAAAATATTTGCACGCTTAACTAAAATAATTGCGTGCCGCAAAAAATCAGTCATTAATTTGGTAAAAAAACAATAATCTCTTGTTACGTTACATTAATAGAAAATTCGATTTTAAAGTAATTTCACTTCAACAACCAAAAAAAAAACACTTTAATTCTGTACACAACCAATTGAAATTAAAGTCCTCACGTCGCAATTAATTATGCTCAAATCATAAAAGAAAATAATGCAGTGCACTAGAAAAGCTTTCGACCGTAATTGTTTTATTTAAAACTAAACAGAACGAAATAATGTTAACTCGAAGAGCAAATTAAAAAAGCGATAAACATGAAAAATGCGCGTCGGTATATGTTGTATAATAATAGGTTCACATAAAAGAACAAGTCCAATAGCCTAAATATATGTAATGCGAATGAATAAATAAAAAAACAGAACCATCGCATTGTCAACACAAATTTTACAATCATATCACCTAGGTTATCTATTAACGGTGAAACTAGCTAGCGCACGATGACCTCTATTAAAATATACTATAAAATTGATTAAAATGTCCTAAGATAATAAATGGTTACGTTCCTTGGCGTGCTTAGAACGCACATAATTTTCGATGTAAATTCGTCAGTTTAAACAAAAATTTAAAAAAAACTTTCAAATCAATTTGAATAATGCGGATGGATACGCCTGTATTACAGTTTAAAAGATAAACCATCAAAAAGATTAATCTTTAAAGAAAAGGCGTATTCAACCGTTATACAAACGCATAACAAAATAATACAAATTACACACTATAAATTTACTAGCATTTATCACACACCACAATAATAAAAAAACATAGAAATGTTACCTTAGGTAGAGGATGCCCTTTTGTTACACAGTCATCTGGAACGGACCTGCAGGAGGACCTCGGTTCTATGGTTGATGTAACACGACGCTAGCAGCTCCTCGTGCAATTCAGCTAATAACGGCCTCTCTTTCGTCTCGCGTTATGATTAAATTTCAATAGGTTGTATGTACACTGACAGTTATATTAACACGCTAATAATTAGCTTTACTTTAATGTGACCTAGTTATGCCTGATACTTTTAGCTAATTATGTACAAGTCCTGATTAACACTTATTATTTGTAACTTAACGAGAAAAATTGGTTTTTGTATAGCAGGTTATTTAATTAACGGCGAAACTGTGAACTTTACGTTTGAAACTTTGGAACGAACGTTTGATTTTTCCGCAAAAAAAGGGAAGACTTCTCCAGAGAACGACGAAAGCACTTTAACTTTAAACACTAAACGCCTTTCTGGATCTCGAGAAGTCCCTATGGACCAACTGCACGTAACGATAAATAGGTTTCGTGAAGGATGAACAATGATATGATCCCTTATTTGGGTTGTGAGGGAATGAGAACCCTGATACAATAGTTCCTTCGACACGGACGTTGGTCAACGTTGTTCCGCGGTATTCTTTACGTCACCGTAACACAAAAACTGGACCCTTCTACGCCTAAGCTACTACTGCTCTCGAGAATAATTTTACTTGTCGGCTGTCCCATTACGAGAGTTTACACTCATTTAAGTTGTACGGTAATATCGAATCATTTATAATTTCGAAAATTATCGGCAAATCTTTGATAAATCATGGACCCATGACAAAGGGCACGTATTTAATTCTAAACAAAGTTTTCAACTTTTTAATTATTCTCGTATTCACGTATATGAGCGAGGGTGACCAAGATGCTTAATTAGGGGAGTTTACTAGTTAATATAAATCAGGGTTTTAATCTATTTCTATTGTACATGAAATATAAAGTAAATATTTGCAATAAAAAAATGGCACATAGTTTTCGTTTGCTCTAAAAATACTAAAGGTAAATGTCCCAATTACTCTCATGTGCTCGCATATAAACCGGAGTTATCTAAAATGCTTAATTTGGGCTATTTAGCTGTCGGTATATATCAGGATTTTTATCTACGTGTATTCTATATGAAATATAGAGTAAATAAAAGTAATTAAAAAGGGCCATACAATTTTCGTTTGCTTTAAAACAACTTTCCAATTACTCTCATATTCTCGCTTATAAACGGGCGTTATTAACCCTTACGGTACCATGAATTTGGATATACGAGAAGTACCAGCAGGGTAATGGACTTTGGCTATAGTTTTGTGTATTGTATCACATTTATTTGAATTTTAATAGACTTTCTTGACGCGATATGTATACTGCAAAATGTGCAGTGGTTAATCAATTACATTTATTAGTTGGAATAACACACTTTACAAATAACAAGTGAATGTGAACATGAGATTTGGATTTATTGCTAACGGTGCGAGTTTTTCTGTATTTTTTACCGGCATATATTTCTGTTTTCCAAACATAGGATGTACTGCTATCACAAATTGTCCAAATTTTGATTCCGTACTTTCCTGGTTTTGAGGGGATGTACTGTTTAAAAGGACAGCTTCCTCTATAGGTTATCAACTGTTCATCTACAATCATACACCAACCTGGTGTAAAAGCGTAGATATCCATTCGACATTTCAAAGCATGTTCGAATTGGAAGTTTATCCTCACTACGTTGTGTACGATGAGCATTTCCATCATGAAATCTGAGCATTTGTAATATTTGTTTTGGACCGATTTCTACCCATCATGTCCCTAAACACTTTTCTACCATCTTCTATACACCATAATATTTTCACGTCGTCATTTCTGGACACCAATGAGTATCACTACACCAATAAACTTGGCAAATTCTTTGATTTCCATTTTCCAATTTGTGCCATAAACAATTTTGCCTTCTTTATTTGACCATTTGTATATTCCTTGTAGTAACTGCTTTCTAGAAAATAGAAAAAATGAAGAATGGACAGGGTTTATTTCGCTTTTTGCGTATCTTGTCAATCCTGTAGTAATCGAGAACACGTTCTTCTTTTTTGCTCGTCCTTGTGGCAAATTTACAGATTAGGAACTCCACGACTCACGGTTATTCTTAGAAATATAGTTGACTGAATTACCTGGATCAATTATTATGGAAGTCTCCACCAGCTCGTCTAAATCGGATTCAGAATCATTGTAATCCAACGCTTCTTCGACTTCATCAAAGTCTCCATCGTCATCTGACCCCTCGTACTCGGAATCGTCATCGTTCATATCACGCGCGCTATCATCATAATTTTATGCTAGTTGTTGCAATTTTATCTCAGCCAAGGCTTTCTAGCATTGAATACAAATAATTGTTACAACACGCACACACGCGCCCGCACACACACATACACAATAGACACAACCAGTATCACCGCACGAACTGTATAAATAAGTTACGACTTCAATAATATTGACAAAAGGTAACAGTGTTACATGAAGGTGTGTAATTAATTTTACAAAAATAAATAACTTTTGATCGAAATAAAGTATTATGCTTCTATAAAGCACCAATACAACTAAAGTCATACAATATAAACAGTACACTGCATTAGAATTTTCCAATAATTTAAATGTAAATATCGGAGTAGGGTCTAATGGACCCTGTGGTTCTGCGAGGTTCTGCCGACAAAGTTTATATCGTGTATTCTACATGAAATGAAGATTAAATACGAGCAATAAAAAAGGGCACATATTTCTCGTTTGCTCTAAGAAAACTTTCAAGTTATTCTCGTATGCATGTATATTAGCAATTAAGGCAATTAAGGTGGTTAATTTGAAGTGTTTAGCCGTCGATATAGATCCATTTTAAGGGAGCATATGAGAATAATTGGAAAGTTGTTTTAGAGGATATGAAAAATATGTGCTCCTGCCTATACGAAAATAATCGGAGAGTTGGCGATTTTGTTTGAGCAAACAAAAATTCTGAATTAACGGCTAAACACCTGAAATTAAGCATTTCAGTAAACCCCGTTTAGAAGCGAGCATATGAGAGTAATTGGAAGGCTTTTTTTTAGACCAAACGAAAAATGTGTGTCTTACGTCATGTAGAATACTCATAGACAATGAGTATGTAGAGGAAAATACGTGCCCCTTATTAATGCTTTTAGTTACTCTGTATTTCATGTAGAATTTCCGACGAAGAATTCCTGAATTATATCGACGGCTAAATACCCCCAATTATGCATTTTAGTAAACCCCATTTATAGGCGAGTACTTGGAAAGTTTAAAATTTTTTTTAGAGCAAACGAAAAATATATATCCTTTTTTTTGCTTTTATTTACTCTTTATTTCATGTAGAATTGACGTAAGCAGAAAAATTTCTTAATATTGAGGGCTAAATGCACTTTGCATATTTATTGCTGAAACGTTATTGCCAACTTCACTATATATAAAAGGTATTACTGGAATGTTATAGTTAGCTTCACACGGGTCAAAAACTAGTATAATAATGACTAGAATTATACAGGATGTAGACATGTATCTGAAGATTTAGTTTCTATAATCAAGGTTTTCAATTGCAAAAAAGTCAAGTTACACAAGCAATTAACTTCCACAATAGAACATCATCACTTGCCCCTCACTTTCACTTGGGGATGGGTGAGAGTAATCTCCGCCTATGAACATAAGCACCGGCTCTTTTTGCAAGTATCTTTTTGGGTGCCATTTTTCTTCCCCTATTTTCATTTTTACCACTGCGCTAATTACTTTATTACGTAATGCGGAAAATCCATATAACGCTATGTAAGCCTGCATAGAAGTTAAAATTGCATACTACCTTGAAAAACCGATACAGCTGGCTGAGCTCCGCTGTGGCCCCATTTCCAGCAGTTGGAGTTTCGCCCAGCACCATGTCGTTGTATAATTAGATGTTAGTGAAAAATTCTTATATCACCATTTTTAAAATATACGGTATATGTATTATGTTTCTTTAAAATACATTTATTCAAAGCAATTTGATCCAAAATTCTTACACACCATTTTCAATATATGCAACATGAGTATTATGTCTCGTTAAAAAGACATTTATTCAAAACAGAAAGCATTTAAAAAACATTTACTCAAAAAAAAATCGTTTAGTAACATTCTTACACCATCATTTTCAAATAACAAAATATACACATGCATTACGTTCCGTTAAAAAGCATTTGTTCAAAGCAAACAATTGTAAAATTGATGCAAAATTTTCACTGCATTTTTGAAATACCTTTTTAGGCAAAGTCATTTAGTGGTACAATATAAATGCTGGTGCATGAAAAATAATTTAAAAGCTAGTGTAGCTAGCAAACAAATTACGGAATAAACAAATCAAAGAAACAAACAAATTACTCATCGTCGAAACATACAAATACACTTTCAAGCAAACAAATACATCAAACACATAAACTAAGAAAACAAACTAAGCATGCGGTAAGCATCAGGCTATTTAGTGGTTTAACTTTCATTTTTGACGCATCACTTTATTATGATATATGGGGAAAACTCAAAGCTGTGCCTTTTACTTATGAATCAGTAATTTTTTTAGATTACGTAACTATTTTCACTTTTTAATGATTCATTATAGTAACATCAAGGTGGTTTCACTACGATTACGTAAGCACTTTGATAGTTCGCCAGAAAAAATTACAATTTTTTGTTGCTATGGTCAAAATATTTTTACTTGCGCATTAGCATATATGCATATGTCAAAACATTTTTTCTAAAAAATAAGTTGGATGTAATCTAAAAATCACTTACCCCTATAACCACAAATCAAAAAAAGTAAACAAGATTACAGTGACTTTACTGGTGGTCACAAAAGTCTTTATTGCAGTGAAAAAATCACCGGATGTGTTACACACAGCTTGTACGTAAGCCTTATATCACTGAAAGCACAAGTGTGATCCACAAAAAATGCCGTATTTCGACAAAACAAGTAGGATCCACCGGTGGTGGTGATAAGGTACAGTAAAACACAGGTACGTCCTACCTTTGGGCCACGTAGTACTCAGAAGGCCTTATTCAATTTCGTCCATTATCTCGGTGTGGCATTCAGCATTTTAGATTAGTGTGCATGTGCAGTATTTTTCTGTGAACTTCTACTCTAAATTTTATCAGAATTTGATTGAGCAGTATTTTCATTGAATAGGGGTCATAGTCGAAAACATGGGGTTATTTGTTCAATACACATATGTTTGTGCAAACATCAGAATGGCTTTCGAGCTTTATTATTGACAGCATCTTGAAAAAGGGTACAACAACAAAGCCTTTTAGTAGGATACCGACTCTTTATTCTACATCTAAGGTTCTTATGCGAGATTCTTGAAATTTCATGTGGAAATAAGGAGGGATCTTAATACAGAAATCACTAACCACTAGGTCATTCTAATGTTTGCAGAGACGTATGTTTTAGTTGGACAACTAATTCCATGTTTTCGACTATACCCACTACTAATAGATGCGAATTTTATCATATCAAATTCTGATTCTGCTCATTAATCGGATTCTGAAGAAATTTAGATGTTTGCGGGTACGTTACAGAAAACAGTTGTCATATCAGACTGATTCTGCACATGTACACTAATCTGATTCTGGTGAACAATGATGCTGGATCACATTAAATAAGACTTTGTTGGCCGACGTGACCCACCGATGGGGTGACCCCTTGTTTCAATGTGTTTACTAGGTTTTAACGCACAATCGTGACGCATTGGCGGATCGCACTTGTGCTTTACCGTGTTTTATTGAATAAAGCGATCGGTTACATTTGTGTTTTTCTTGAAATAAGACCTTCTTGGTGTACAACTAACGGACTTCTGCGTATCACCGTTAGTACACTCTCATCCAAATAATGCGTTTTTATCGCAATAACGACTTTTCTATACCACCGTTACACATTCATCGAAATAAGGCGTTTTTTCATTGCAATAAGGACTTTGTGTAATACTAGTGGTTCACAATCATTGAAATCTTTACTTTATTTTATTTGAACGTTTGGGTTCAGCTTTTTGGTGAAAGAAAAGAGATTTGCATATTGTCAAATTTTGGTTGCAGGCGTAACTGATTTTTAAATTACATGCAACTTATTTTTAAAGAAATGTTTTTACTTTACCAACTAAACAAAAAAATTGTGAATATTTCCCGTTTCTTAAATCACATGCAGTTAATCTTTTAGAAAATAATGTTTTGATGTTAGGTACTAAACAAAAAAAGAATTGTTAATATCTAAGTAAAAATTAACAACTAAACAAAAAATTGTAATTTTTCCTGTTGCAATCTGTAATTTAAAGGAACTTAAAGAAAGAGGTGATGAGTCATAAATGTGTGGTTAGTAATCGTAGTGCAAAGATAATGATCGATCGTTAAAAAGTGAAAGTGGTCATGTAAAAAAAAGTGATGAGCCATAAGTAAAAGGCACAACCTTGGGTTTTCGCCATTTTGTAAGGAAGTGGTCCGTCATAATTGAAAGTTAAATCTGCAAAAAATGGCGGAAACAACAGACGACAACAAGATGGCGGCACAAGTAGATGCTGAAACCAATTATACCCATTTGAGATATGCATCCCTCAGAGGTAGCCCACAAAGAAAATGACAGGGGATGGGCAGATGTTCATAAAAAGTGAGTGAAAAATGGACCGAAATAGAAATCGAGGGTTATTAAAATCAATTAAATGAAAAACCCTACAAATAAATCCTAAAAGTAGGGACCAGAACCAAGATGGAATATATATATATATATATATATATATATATATATATATATATATATATATATATATATATATATATATATATATATATAACCCGTTTTTTATGCACGAACATCATTTGTAAGTTCACTAGTTTTGCGATCTCACTGTAATCGCATGCTTAGAAAGCTCTTGAACTGTAGAAAAAATAAAAATATTTAACTGGTTATACAGTACAAAACTGAGGTTGAATTTTGTTAAAACCGTTTATGTAACGTTCTGTAGGTATGCAACAAAAGCCTCAATTGGAAATAAATGTTACACAAAGGGTTAAATATTTGCGAGTTACGATTGATGTGCACTTCCGCGGAGTCACCACATATCGGATGTGTTTAAACTATATTACCCTTATTACTTAAAGCTACCACACTTCGGATGTGGCTAAAACTAGGTGACTCTTTATTACCTATGTAATATTGTGAATATGGGAATGTAGCTTACTTTAAAATGGATTGTCATTCATTTGTCGAATCACGACGAATGTTTGCTTATATTTCCTTGAACGATATGCTGAAGTTGAAAATGGCTCAGTTGTAAAAGGCAGTACCGGAAAACTGGATCAATTAAACTTGCAATTTCTTGCAATTAGGGGCATGTCTTACGCTGTGTATATAACTAAACTATTCAAGGAATTAATAATTTTCTTCTATTATATAAAAAAAGGTTTTAAAAACTACACAACATATACTTAGTGTAACAAAAAAAAACATGAGTATTAGTCATTAAGTACGTAATTATGAGTAAGAACAGAGTGAACGGTTTGCTGTTCTGAAACTCATCTAGGTAATTTTTGTTGAGAAAAAACTGTACGTCTTAAAACATTTCGTTGTGAACTAATTTGGGTACACCTAACTTTTTTTGTAAATATTAAAATGACAACTTTCATGGCTGAGGTTCATAATTAAAATACTTATCTTTTTACAAACAAGTTTTACAAGCTTTAAACGTTTCAGTAGCAATTGCAGCTATCCTCCGTAGTAATTTTTTTTTTAATTATTTGTTATAAGTAGTTATCATTTCGCATGACATGCAAATAAAGTTTAGAATCGTCACGGTGAAAACTGCCTTACCGAGATACTTCTGCAATAGTGAAAAAAAAAACCTAGCTATATACCTACCAGTTAGTAAAAATATATGGTAATCTGTATGTATTCACGTATTGATTTATTCTAAATTAACCGATTACTTTGGATCATTTTCCTCCACCTCGCTTAAAAACCATTTGATTTTCTTGACATCCGATTGATTCAATATTAATGAACCGCGGCCATACAAATCGAACTTCTTTTTCTTTTTTTCCTTGGTTTTAATCGAGCTGTATTGAACCCTTGAATGTCACGAAAGACAACAGTGTTGAGACCATACATATAAAGACGTCAGATCAAATGCACTAAATCATAGTTTTGACTCTAGATTCAATAATAATTAGACTACAAAAACTGTGTGTTACTGGTTTTAATCATGACAGAATCACTGCTAGAAATGTATTTACTTAGGTTCAATCTGGCAGCTATAACCTTTCCAGCTGAAAATTATTTCTTTAAATTCCGTAACATCTCATTTAGGCACGAATAGAGACATCCGAATTCTATACAGTCGTGTATTTAGTTTTTGTTATATGCAAATCTGAAGATGACATCACTGAAACGGCATCTAGGAGTACAAATGTAAAATTTTGGTTATATCGGAAGTAGTGAATTATGTTGTAAAAATATATTGTGTTTTATAAAATTATCGGGGTTAACCATATTGAATAATACCAAAAAAGAACTTTCACGATTATCATTCATAATTAAAATACTTATCCTTTGGGACATCATCTTGTATTTTTATTTATATTTTTTACAAATTTAAAGGTTTCGATAATAATTCCATCGTTTGTAAACGATAATAGTTGTAAAAAAAATTAATGAAATATGCTTCAAATGTAAGCCTTCTAAAACAGGTTATTTGAAAGACAACTATGGACTTGTATTTTATTTAGTAAACATTAGCTAGATCTTTAATAAATTAAATGTTATTAAACCGTCTTGAAAATTATATTCCAGAATACACTCTATGGGCGAAGGCTAATGATGAAGAAGTCACAATGAAAAAACAAATTTAACTAGTTAATTTGATTGTGGCATTTTTTATCGTAGCTTTCCTTCCTATAAATTTAAAGGTTTCGATAACAATTACAGTTGTCCATATCCAATAGTGTTCATTTGCAATGTTACTAGTTTCAATCTTTTGAATATTTTTTTAAAAAATGAGTTCACAAGATACGTCAATGCAAATACATTAAACAAAAAAGAGTTTGTTGTTTTCAGAATGGAGCGCATAAAATGATTGCGTAGCTATTGTTCATAATTGTTAATTTTAATTATAAAATTACACATGATGGATTCCGTTAATGAATCATTAAAAGGCAGTATGACTTATTGATCCAACATAATTATGTAGACGTGTACTACTGTGCATTTAAATACATATCTATGTATCACACCGGTATTAGCATAAACGCATTTTTACGCTATTACACTTCCCTCTAATATTGTGTAATGAAGTAAAAATGTCGGAATATTCTGTTATTTCAATATATCTTACTCATCCAAATGTTTCTATTTAGTCAACTTAGTCACTATCTATAGTTTCTATGTACTATGAATAATTCTTGTTGAACCTTTAATCTTGGAAGTTTAAATATGGATAAAAACATTGGCAATTATATAGAAAAATGTTTGTATTATTCGTAAAATTAGTATAAGTATGCATCTTTTTTTTTGTATCTCCTAATGCTTACTTTTTATGTTGTTCAGTATTCATCAAACTTATTTTACTACTAATTAAAGATGAAGTGATGTTCTGTTCCTTATTTTTAAATATTGAATCACGTAAGTTAATATGGCCGAGAATTATTGATCTTACAATGCCACACAAATATGATTTTGTAAAGCACTTTAAACTTGAACAATACATCTAAGATAGAGCTTATTCAAAAATAAGTATAGTTTTTTATTTCACAATTTTAATTTAGAGTAAATTTGAATTTTAGTTACAACGAATATTGAATTTGTCGTTTTTCCTGTTCAATACACTTAAAAATTATGTGCCGAGGGCCATTTAATACACGTAAAACCAAGGGTTTATTACTAATTTATGTAATTTGTCTGTAATACACTGCCGTAAATCTTCCAGTTGTATAGACAGAATTCATCAAAAAAAAATCACGTGAAGTTAAATCATTCAATCTAATAACCAAGGGATTTCTGCGTTCGGCTGCCAATGGGGATTAGCTACATCCTGTTGAAAATGACAATCCCCACAGTTCATCATCGTGTAATTATGTGAATGGATGAAAAATGTCTAAACGATATCGTTCTCTGTTTAAAATACCTAAATATATCCTTATAAATACCTGCTCAAGCTCACGTTTTTTCTGAGTGTAACGATCGTTCAACATTATTCATGTAGATTTTCAACCCTTCAAATTAGCGAATTAACACACCCTGATTACTTAACCCATGCTTTATCAGTATAAAAAGTTGTTTTCGGGATTTCTTCACTATTATTTAAATTATTTAAAACCCTCTGGCAGAATTCCCACTTGTGAGTATGACGGTTTTAGCGTGGTTATATGGTAAGAATACAGATGTAAATCACGAAACAATGTAATATATTTCTTTAGGGTATTTTTAAATTCTTCGTAATCAACAGTAACTTCTTTTCAACTGTGTATGAAATAATATTGTTTCACAAGTACTTATCACTAATAGCGAAAGACTTGTAACCCCTAAAAGTATAGCTGAAGCACTGGCCAAGCAATTCGAGGCTAATAGTAGTACAGAGAGCTACCATAACAGCTTTCAATTAATAAAAAGCCAAAATGAATTCCCACTTGATTTCAACACAGATATAGATTACAGCTATAACACACATTTTAGCATAAGTGAACTAGATAACATATTAAAAAATACTAGTGACAAAGCACCAGGTCCAGACAACATAGTGAATGCTATGCTTAGAAATCTTCCATTATCAAAAAAACAAGAGCTATTAGACGTATATAATGAAATCTATACTAAAGGTACTTACCCCACACAATGGCAGAAATCCATAATCGTTCCTATACCTAAACCAAATAAAGACAACACTAATCCCATGAACTACAGACCAATATCGTTAACTAGCTGTTTGAGTAAAATCTTCGAAAAGATGATAAATGATAGGCTAGTATGGTTCCTAGAAAAAAATAGCTTAATATCCACTCATCAAACAGGATTTCGAAAGCACTATTCCACAATAGATGAATTAGTATATCTCGAAGACTACATACTAAAAAGTTTTCTAGACAGAAATCATGCTATTGCTGTAAGCTTTGACATAAGGAAGGCGTATGAACGAATGTGGAGATACCACATAATTAAGAAACTACACGAATGGGAACTACGGGGTAATCTACCTAAAACGATAATGAGTTTTTTGTCACACCGATCCTTTACAGTCAGGGTAGGAAATATCACATCCGAAATGTACATTCAAGAAAACGGTGTTCCACAAGGGCTAAGCTGTACGTTATTTCTGATTGGTATCAACGACCTTATCTCAAAAGTCACATCTGTAGACAAATGCATATATACAGATGATCTAATTATGTTCTGCAAAAACGAATCAAGCGAAAATATAGAACTAAAACTACAACTATCAATTGATGAATTAACGATTCAGGCAGAGAGCACCGGCCTAAACTTCGCTAAGGAAAAAACAGCCAGCCTACGAACACAGCATGCCGAACCTAGAATCTTTATTAACAGAAATGAAATTCCTTCTGTAGAAAGTATGAAAATTCTAGGTATTAATTTTGACAAGAAACTGTATTTCAAAGCCCACATTACAAATCTGGTTGCTAGATGTAATAAGATGCTAAACCTAATCAGATGTTTAAGCAATATAAACTGGGGAGCGGATAGACGTGTGCTGCTCCAACTATATAATGCATGGGTACTACCAATTATCGACCACGGCAGCGTAGTGTACTCGTCTGCAAGAAACTCGATACTCAGGCCTTTGGATGCAATACACGCAAAAGGGATTCGAATGGCAACAGGAGCATTTAGAACTATCCCCACACAATCAATCCTCGTGGATGCAGGAGCAACACCATTGAAAGTACGCAGAAGAATTCAATTGTTTAATTACATAACAAAAATTATGTCACTGCCAAAATATCTTAATTATTCAATAATAAAAGATGATGTAATGATAAAGAAGTTTGATGAAAAACGAACAGTCAGTAGACCAGCTATCATAAGGGCCTTAGAGGGTATAAAAGAAATAGACATGCCCTTACCGTCACTGCTACAACTCGTACATCCCGAGACACCTCCTTGGCTATATCCAGAAATAAATATCATATTAGATCTAAAAAAACTAAAAAAGAAGGATACATTACATACAACATACCAAAATGCCATCAAAACAATCACGCAACAGTACCCAGAACACATAAAAATCTATACTGATGGATCAAAGACAAACGATGGGGCTGGTAGCGGAATATTTGTAGGAGTCGAACATAATTGGTCCCATAACACTATAACAAGTATACTATCTGCTGAACTGTATGCAATTTGGCAGATACTATAACCACGACAAATATATTATTTTTAGTGACTCATTAAGCGCAATAGAACTAATAAGAGATAGAAACCCTTCAAGGGAGCCACTAATAAATATGATTGCAGGACAGGTACACTATCTACAAAACAGGTGTACAAGCTTAATAATAATGTGGATACCGGGACATGCTGGTATAGAAGAAAATGAATGGGCAGATTCCACAGCAAGAGAAGCTGCTGATAAGCGAGTTAAGGACATAGTATCAGTGACACCAAATGACTTCAGACTCTATCTTAGAAATAAGACAATGTTACAATGGCAAACAACCTGGATTCAATCAAACACAAGACTGTCGAAATTTAAAACAAATATAAAAGCTTGGAAACCCGATAAACTTTCAAGAAGGGATGAAGTTGTTTCGACAAGAGTTAGAATAGGTCACACAAATATAACCCACTTATATCTACTGGGAAAAGCACCTAGAACTAAGTGTAACCAATGTAATGTGTATATAACGTTAGAGCATATGTTCGTAGAATGCCCCCAATATGATAACATAAGAATTAATCTGAAGCTGAGCAACAACATAAATAATATAATTAACGATGATGAGCAAAATGTGACACAGTTCCTGAAATTCTTGAAAGCAACAAATTTATACAAATATATTTATATATAAAGAAAAATTTGATAAATTAACAGAGAAAGAAACAAAAATGGTTAAAAGACCTAAGCAGTCGGTGCCATTCAAACTTATTAAAAAAAAAAAAAATCCAAATACCATCAATTTTTTTGCAGTTTCGAAAGTAACTTTCAATTAAAAATGTTCAGTCCATCTTTAAGATTCGCGCCATTTAAATGCAAAAGAAGTTTTAAAAATAAGTGTTTGTTAATTTATTTTGCAAGATTACAACAAATTCAAGGAACAATGAATATAAAACGTAAAAAACTAAGCGATGGCATATGGGTTAAGAACATACGCAGAATCTTTTAAGCGCAGTCATGGCACTCTTAAGGTTTTTATTTTTGAACAAGCTTTATATACGTTTAACATTAAGAAATGGATAACTAGTATCTTTGCATCTAAACATGCTAGAATATTAAATAAGTCATATGTTTGAAAATCAATTTTGCAAGTTTAAATGTTTAAATAGAAATTTCAGCTGTCCTCTTCAATAAAAGTAGAAAATTGTTAACAAATATTTAAAAAATGAATGTTAAATTTATAAAATATGAAAACAGAAAGCATAAGTCTGCTACAATAATAGGACTTAAACAAAACTTACGTTGAATATTACATTATTGATTAAAATTAAGCCGTTTTTAAAATGTCGTTCCAGAATACTTTATCGACGAAAATCTAATCACAGTACATCGCTGCAAAGTGGTGAAAAATGTCATACGAAAGATGTAACAGGATTTACAACCAAAAACCTAGATATACCTTGTGCCGACAGTGGATTTGAACTATTTTGAAGCATTCTTTAATCTTTTTATAGGTTTAAAAATAGTTCAAATATCATGATGAACAAGACCTTTTCAATTCTCTGCGTAACGTTAGCTATGAAGGAAGACAACCAGTACCAAGATAAATTACTAGTTTTTCTTAACGGATTTTATTGCTTTTTCCATGCCCAATTCTGCCAAACTTTTGGGAGTAATTATAGATTTTCTGTAATCAATTACAGTATTTTGGTTTGGTGTGCATCAACTCTAATAAATAGAGTATTTGTTGCTCGAAAAAGAGTATTAAGATTAATTTTTGATGTACCTTTTAATAACTGTTGCAAATGCTTCTTTAGGACACAACGTACTCTGACCGTCGTTACCTCTTTCAATTATTAACATATATTTTCAAAAATAAATCTAAATTTATTATTAATTCCAATATGCACATCCACGAAACCAGATTTTAGGAAGATTTTTACATTACGGAAGCGGCTCATGCATCTTTTAAAAAGTCGCTTCATTACGCAGGATGTTATTACAATTTGTTACCTGCTGGAATATAAAAAACACACTGTACATCAATCGATTCAAAATTGATTAAAAAATGTTGGCTGTACGGTTGCTTTTATAGCAACGGAATTTGTAAATCACTGTTTAAACCAAAAGCATATTGTTGTATTATTGTTATTATTATTATTTCTCCACGTTTTCAGAGAGCAAAGATATATTAACATATCTATACTAAACTAAACGCTTTAGGTTCAATTTTTGATATTATAAATCAAATTAAATTGTGACAACTAATAGATGTCATTTATCTACAGTATCATTGCTTGATTTTTATTTATGTCAGCTGCGTGTTACAGGACCCTTGTTAGTACCATTTGTGAATGTTTAAGCGGTATCTTCACCACTGTTGGACGCATTCGTGTTTGTTACTTCTACGATATTTGGATGAGTATTTGGTATTGCATTAAATTGTTTTTTTTAATCATTCTCCAAACTGAAGGAACTCTTGAACCATCATCGCGTTTATTCAACGGATTAGGACGCTTTTCAATTTCAATAGCATCCCATATGATACATTCTTGTAGAGTATAAAGCGGAGTCAGTCTTATTTGATGACCAGTGTCAAGGTAATGAGTAGCCAAAGAAGAAATTAATTGATGATGTTTTATGGCTAGATTGCGCCCTTGAGCTCTAACATGCAACCTCCTGTTCGTTTGTCCAATGTAAGAGCTGCTGCATTTAGAACAGGGAATCTCGTACACACCTTGACTTTCACAATGTACTTTATCTTTAGGGTTACGTAATAATTCTTGGATAGTACAAAATGGGTTAAAAACAATTCGAAATATGTTTTTAGAAAATATATTTCCAATTCGATTCGTAACAACTTTAATCTATGGTAATATAACTGACCTTTTGGGCTCTTCGCCTACAATGTTTATTTTTTTGGGGTACCTGATCCAATTCTTTATGGTTTTATTTATAATATTTTAAGATTCGACTTACTTCATTTAACTCATCATTTCGCGAATCTTCATCAGTTAACCGAATAGATCTTATGGTCAGAGAGTTAATTACACCATGAATAGTAGGCTCGGAGGGTGATGGGATTCTGCCATAAGGTATCGATTAGAATGTGTTGTTTTCCTAAATATCTGTGTTGAAATGTGCCATTATCACGCTTTTTTATGATAATATCTAAAAATGGCAATTCTTGCTCGTTTCCATTGTGAACGTAATGTTTTGATGAATATTGTTTAAATTTTGAAGTATACCATCTAATGTATTTAAACCATAAGCCCAAACAACAAAGGTATCATCGACATATCTATACCAACGTTTAGGTTTAAGAACAGCAGAATTTAGGCCATTTACTTCAAAGTCTTTTATGAAGATATTTGCGATAGCAGGTGAAAGAGGTGAACCCATAGGTGCTCCTAAAACTTGTTTGTAGAACTGATTTCTAAAAGTAAAATATATAGAGTATATGCCATGTTCAATTTAATGATGTTTCTATCTATGTGGTGTTCTTTAATGAGAATATCTATAGTGTCTTGAATGGGTACTTTTGTAAATATATATATATATATATATATATATATATATATATATATATATATATATATATATATATATATATATATATATATCATAATCCGATCGCATCTGTAGCTCAGTAATTAAGCGTTTTGCTTCTAAATAAATCTTTGATTCCAAGCATCGGCAACTCCATATAGCGTGACTCAACGCCCAAGAACAATAAGCCACAAAAACAATCATAAAGATGGAAGCTGCCCTTTTCAGGACAAAAATTGTTGAGAATAGGGTTAGATCAATTCCTCCAAACGTCGTTTTAATCATTTGCCGATAAGCTCAAATTCTGTATTAGTAACACATTAGAACAAGACTAATATTACTGCTTTTCAACCTTTTTTATATTCCTTTAGAGTCGTCATATTCAAACACCTTGCTTGTATTCCAAATTAACGAGGAGTACCACTAATGGTATTGTTGTGATGGGTAACAACAAAATACGTTGTTTTACTCTTTTGGACATCATTATTGGTCTCAGTACTGAACTTCTTTATTTGTAGTCCAAATTTACTTAAAAAATTGATTGTATAAAACAAACGGTAATACAGATTGTAATATCACCTTAATTGTAAAATCTGTGTGCCAATCGATAGCATGTATTTTTTCTGGCTAGTTTGGTGTAAAGGTAAGAATAAGTCATTTGTACCACAATAATTTCCAAAACTGTAAATAAGAAAATAATAAAAAAAGGAGGGATCTTCCATAAACATAATATCTATATTAAATAAATTTAAAAATGCTGGAATGTGTTTTTTTATCTTACTGAAACTTAATAGGTTACATTTATACGGTGTTGCATTTTTTTTGGACTGGTATGGTTGACGATGGTCCGGACAAATCAGCGTCATGAAAATATACGTTTATTTTGAAAATATGCCTGCGCTCTCTACCCCTTAAATGTTGAACTACATTTGTATGTAATTTCACAAAAACTGGTTGCATGAGTGATTTGACTTCAGTGAAACTAAATTTAAACTTAACGTAAATGAAAAGAGAAAGATAAGGGAGAAAGACAGTTTTATTAGGAAATCATAATAATAATTATTTATGTATGGCTTTATCGCCCCCGACTCCTTTGACGGTAGCCGTGGGTGGGTGGGTGGATGGGTGGGTGGGTGGGTGCGTGCGTGCGTGCGTGCGTGGGCGTGGGTGTGGGTGTGGGCGTGGGTGTGTGCGTGTGTGTGTGTGTGTGTATTTGTATATCTCCTGAACCGGACTTACTATATCTTGTTTTCTTTTAATTTTCTCCAGAATCTCCCACATAGAAGCAATTATTATCATTATTTATTACTGAACAGATTTTCATCCAATTACAGAGTAATGAAAAAGTAACAGACAATTTGTACAATTTGTGTGTAAACAATTTGTTAGTAATGTATATAACAAACATTAAAATGGTTTCACAAAAAAATAATTTGATCGTTAACAAGTTAAATAATAATAATCATACATAAATAATTACATTATAAGCTATTCACTATTCAGTGTTTTTAACATACTTTTGAATTCATTAAGTGTGGTGCAAAATAGATCAGCATTCGAGCAGAGTTTATTGTAGAAAAAACACATCTGATGAATAGGATTGTGTCTAAAATTATTTACCTTTGGAATGTAAAATAAATTTGAGCCTCTTAGCTGCCGTAGAGGTACATTGAACGTAATTAAGTTTAAGTTACTTGAATCGTCTAATAAATTTGTTAGTAGTTTAAAAAGATGTAAAGTATGTTTTTTATTCTGCGTGAATTCAATGAAGGTACATCAAATTTGTTTAACAGATCTAAATATGGATAGTTACGAGTTGGAAATTGTTTATGTTTCATATAGTACACGTATTTTAAGAATTTTCTTTGTATTTTTTCGATACTGCTGATTTGGTGCATATAGAATGGGGACCAGGTCAGGTTAGCATATTCAAAATTAGGGCGGATTAAATTATAATATAATGCGAGTAAACAATCAATATTAGAAACATTTTTAGTATTGTGAATAATAATGCCAATAAGTTTCAAATTTTTGTTAATTATGGAATTTATGTGCACATTAAAACTTAAGTTACTGTCGATGATGACCCCGAGGTCCTAAAAGGACGTGCGACGCCTAATCAAATCGTTATTTAATTTATAATTGTACTCTAGAGGTGTTGTCTTATTAGTAAACGATACTATTTCACATTTTTTTTTGTATTAATGGTCAGTTTATTTTGGTCACACCACTCAAAGATGTTATCGAGATCACTCAGTAAGCTAATTGCGCAATTTATATTAGATATCTCACTGAAAATTTTTATATCATCGGCGAAAAGTAATTTATGATTAGTGATAACTGACGTGATGCCATTAATAAACAGAGTAAACAATAACGGCCCAAGTGCGGATCTTTGAGACACGCCACTACTCTGAGGGAACATATCTGACTGAAATCCATTATATTGAACAAATTGAAACCGATTATTTAGATAAGAGGATATAAGAGTAGTTGCAGATACAGAAAAGTTAAATGAATGAAGTTTTTTTATTAAAATATCGTGTTGTATGGCGTCAAATGCTTTGCTCAGATCTAAATAGAGAACATCACATCGTGAACGTTTATTTAAACAGGAGGCAATAAAATGAGTGACAAAGCATAAATTCGTTGTAGTAGATCTACCTTTTAGAAAACCGTGCTGATGTATTGACAGAGACGTATTTACTTGATTGTAAATGCTATCAAATATATATTCAAAAACCTTAGAAAAATTGCTAAGTATAGAAATTGGGCGGTAATTTTTAATTTCACAGCGATCAGTTTTTTTTAAATATAGATTTCACTTTAGACATTTTCCATAGATTAGGGAACACCGAGGTTTTTACTGTTAGATTAAATATGTAAACTAGGGAATCAGCTAAGATATGAACGCAATCTTTCAACACCACTGCTGGTATGAGATCAGAGCCACAACTAAAAGTAGATGGAATATGTAATAATAGACTTTCAAAAAATCCTAAAATTCGTAACCGTTTTCTTTGTTTTTCTTATAACTATGACAATGATAATTTTTTTCTGTCAAACTCCAAAAATTGATTTTGCTGCTTAAAAGTTTTTAACTGTATCCACGATCGTAATTATATTTAATGACAGAACTAATAAAACACTGTTATAGAATTAGATTAAACGAAAACATATATTTTGACTCCCGTTGATGTCAGTCGGTGGTGAACAAATTAAAATTAAAATTGACAAATTACATATACCAATTTAAATTTTTTTAAATATAATGTATCTTAAGGAACGATTGTCCAGATCGCGTTTAAAATTACAGGTACTTTTTTCATTAATTTTGATATAAACATTTCCAACAATAAACGTTTTTTATGATTTTGTTCAATACATTGAATTTTGGTTTGGTCGTAATCAAAATTGTTTGTCATCAATTGCGTGTCTGGCCAAACCGATACTTTTTAGTTTCACTCTTACATCAGATCTATGTTGAATTAAACCATTCTTAAAACGTTGCATAGAAGTACCAATATAAATTGTGACAATTGTTACCTGTGATTTTGTAAATGGTATTTGTTGTTTGTTCTTTTGACACTGAAGATCTTAATTTAGAAAATAAGAAAGAGTTTTAGATTAAATTTAGTCAACTTCTTAAATAAAATGGATTTTTTATTTGAATTATAAATTGAAAAGTATTTGCAATTTTAGTCAGGTACATCAATGCTTTCGTAATTATTTAAGAATTTAGAACTCTGTTTATAATAATGTTTCAAATTAGTGGTCGTGTGTTATTTTCAAAAGCAGAAATAATTTTTTGAAGTTGATTTTGTAGTGACTTATCAACGATCTAACTAATTACATTAATTTTTGTGTTATAAGGATGGTCAGAATGAAAACTCCAACTATGTGTGGGTTTATTATACCAATCAGGTTTTAAAAAGCTTCCATCTCCTATAACAAATGTGCTTATTAATTTTGTCATGTGCTGATGTTAAAAGGAACTCGTCAACATATTTGAAATAAAAACATGGCCAAACACTTTTAAATTTGTAACAAATTCCAATACTAAATTGGCAATTATAGGAGATAATGGGGAACCCATCAGGCATCCATAATTTTGTTTAAAACTTTAATTTAAAAAAAAATTGTTCGTGAATTTAGTTTCCATTTCTTACGCACAAAATATTAAGAATTGAAAGGGTATCGTTAGAATTATAATCAACATTCCCGCATTCATACTATCCCCGAAATTATTAATACTTATTCACTAATATTCTTTAAATTTTATATTGGGAAGAACTTATACTTGCAGGAAAAGAATCCTCTAATTCATTCAGGCTATGAAAGATGTACATTCTTGTTAACATGAATTGTAATTACTAGAAGTAGGTAATTGACATAATTTTAATGAATACGTAGTCCGCATAAAACATTCTGTGAAGTAAAAAATGTATAATTTTTTCCGCTGTTGTATGCAATTATGGAGTGGTTCATTCATGTCAAAGTTCCATTGACTAAATATGCGAGGTATGTGATTAATTAAAATTTATATCCTTTTCATTTAGTTTTGCGTATTCAATTTTTTTTATCAATGAATATCTTACATACATTATCAATACATACTTACCTAATATGAAGAAAATAATACAACATCTGAATTTCGACTTATCATTATTCTTGGGATAAAGAATAAAGCCGCCTTGGTATGCTAATTAATTATGCTAATTTAGTTAATAATATCAGCGGAAAACGGACACAAATATATGTAAGGAAATTGTTATCAGATTATATAATTGACTCTTACATGTTTTGACGTACTGTAAAAGTGTAACTATTTAATGTGTTTAGATTAAATGCTTTTTCTTAAGTATGTAGGCATATTCAAATTTAAAACTTTACATTCAGTGAGTAATATTGCATAGCTATCTTTTCCCTGAAATTACTCTCCAATTTGGTTAGCAATTACAAAACTTTGGAAACGGGATGAAATTTGTGAGTTCGTTTTTGCCAGATCGGTTTTTGAAGACAGAGAGAGAAATCATCTGTCTTACAAAGATCTCTAGGTGTTTTTCCTCAAGAATTTAAACTGGCAATAATTGTTCCAGCATTTAAAAAAAGGTAATCATACTCTGACTGAATAATTATAGACCTGTGTCTCTCCTATTAGCCTTCTCAAAAATATTTGAAAAGACATTCTTTAAACGTTTAGATGAATTTGTGTGTTCACAAGGTATACTATGTAACTGTTAGTTTGGGTTTAGGAAAGGTAAATCAACCCTTGATGCTGCCATACTTTTCTACAACTCTATTATTAACTTCATTGATGTACAAGTGTGCTGGACTTCTATTTGACTTGACTAAGATATTTGATATCATCAATCATCAACTGTTGTTAGACAAGCTTTTTAGATATGGTATTAGGGGCCGTGCTCTTGAATGGTTGCGTTCATACTTACCTAACAGGACACAAATCGTTAAAATTGTACAGGGGTATCCCAAGGGAGTATATTGGGCCCTATTTTATTTTTGTTATTTTTTAACGACATTGATCTGCATACGTCCAACAGCTATCAATTGTTATTTGCTGACGATAGATCCGTATCTGTTGGGGCTTCCAACTTAAATTCCTTATTGAATTTTCTAAAAGTTTTAGCTAACACCTTGGAAAGGTGTAAACATAATGCTCTGTTACTAAATTGTGAAAAAGCTGAACTATACAATTCACAACGATTAATAAACCACTAAACTTGAGTGTTTTAGGTAAACTAAACAAAAAATCTATTACTGTTGTTGACAGAGTTAAGTTTTTGGGACTCCACTTTGATCCGCTTCTTTCTTGGAAGTACCATATTCGCTGGATAGTTACGAAACTTTCTACTTACAATTTTTTATTTCGTAAATTGCGAAAAATTGTAAGTTTGGAAATATTAAAGATGCTGTACTATGGATACTACAACATAATGTGTTGGGGTAATTCAACAATATTTTCTAAAGCTTTTATAGCTCAAAAGAAAATTATTAGAATCATTTTTAACAAAAACAGCCAAGAGTCGTGTAGATAAATTTTTAAATCTGGAAAAATTTTAACGTTACCATCAATGTATGTATTTAATTGCGTTTTTTATGTTCACTCTCATTTGGACAATTTTCGTCAGTGCAAATCGGTCAACGGTTGTCACAAAACTAAACGACTTAACGATCTTTATTTGCCCAAATACAGACTTTTATTAGGCCTTGATGTTCCTTTTTATGTTAGCATTAAGTTGTATAACCATTTGCCTCTTAATATAAGGAATACTATTGCAATAAAATTATTTAAAACTCATACCAAAGAATTACTTTTGCAACATGGCTTTTACTCTGGAAGAATATTTTGAAACTTCTTTTTAATTTGTTGCTTGCTCTTCGCTGTAAGAGTAACTGGATCGTGCTGTCCTTATTGTTAGTCTCTTGTGTTATTTTTATATACGTTTTTGTGTACACTGCATGTACCTATGCATTATGACAATTCCTATACACTTTTATATGTGTTAAAAGAAAATAATATTAGTATTATTATTATTATAATTATTATTATTATTATTATATCTACAAGAAAATGGTGTACCCCAGAAGTGTTTAATTCATGATGCTAATCATTTACCCAAAGAGGAAAACCTAAAAGGCTGAACTAATTAAGTCATCCGTTGTTTCTAGGTTATTAGAAATCTATTAAAGGGAAAAGACCAAAAAACAATTAGTAGTTGTTTCTAGGTCATCAGTGGTAACCTTGGTATTACGAAATAAGTGAAGTTTTGCACATTCGTACCATCCAATGGTGCTCAGGTGGTACCGCTGATACGTGCTGCCCATCTAATCGTAAAGAGTGTGCTCAGGTGGCACCGCCGCCACGTGCGGACCCATTCAATGGTAGAAAAGTGTGCTCAGGTAGCATTGCTGGAATGCTAATGGTAGAAAAGTGTGCTAATGTAGCTTTGTTTTACTCGCGCACACACATACACAAAAACTACATAAAATCTAGTCATATTTTACATACACACGTACGCACGCATATAGTTGATGTACCCAAAAAACAGTCCTCTTAAATCTCCAGCACTCGATAGCGATGGCTTTCTTCCACTTGTTAGCAATGTAAGTAAGTATTCTTAAACTTACGGTCTTCTGTATTGTGTACGTACTCCTTCTGGTTCATCCTCTCACATGTGCGGCACAGAGTGACCTTTATCTTACCGTAGTATCTAAGGGAGAGACCAGGGTGGAATAAAGTATTTGGGGGTAACACTGAACACTTTACTAAACCTTCAACGATATGAAGATTTACATTCTGCAGTTCATCGGGGGAAGCAGTTACTCACGGCACGAATGCTCTAGGGGATACAATATTTGTTCACGTATGGATAAAGCAAACACACATCAAAATATTTAATATCTTTCTTCGGTCCTATGGTATAGCGCTTTTAGAATCCTTCGAAAATCTATATAAAGAGGCAAGGTATATTCTTTACGTGATTTAAACTGTTTGTCTAGTGATAGTGAATGTCATCGCAGTGTGTAATATTGATTGTTGTATTTACTGTGTACCATATGAATACGTATATCATGTGTTTTATGAGAATTATATCAAGCGACACACAAGGTACAAAGACAACTAAACCAAAATAGCAACAAATTAAACATACCAGTAAAAAACACTTAGATCCACCAAATGATCAACAGAACGTGGCCAAACAAATATTTCTAATTCCATTTTTAAAAGTTTATAAAGTTTAATATCAGTTCGCTTACGACAAATAATTATGCTTTAAGATGATAGGTGTATCATCGGTAGACAACACATTTTTTACACACCGATAGAATAAACGGCAATTGGCCCTTTTCAATTAAAGAAATAAAAGACTATCTTAATATAATTAAACAAGTTACAAAAAGACCGAGGCCTAGTTAAGCGAATTTTTTCACATAATTATTTTTTCAACCAAATTAATTTAGAAACGAAGGTTTCATAAATTAATTTAATAGAGCATCTAACGCTGAAACAGTGTAAATTTTGATGTTTATTGACCAAAATAATATGATTTTTTTTTTCGATTACAAGTAAAACTCGTGTAGTAGGTACAACATAATGTCCAATAACAATTATACAAAATGATGTCTAATAACATAAAACTACAAAATTTCGTCTTTGCACATCGCAACAATATGGCTACTTTTTTCCTCAATGAAATCGGTCTATAAAAAATATTTTTAATATGACGGATCCAAAAATGGTTTTTCAAAATAAACAGGATAGAATGTAGTAAATTATCGAATTTACTGTGCACTAACGCCCAAGAGTGCACGTACTTCACACCCTTAGGTTTCAATTTTTATAGATTTTTTCATAAGATACTTTGTTACTTGCATAGTCAGGAAGGGAACGTGGAAGAAATTTAAACCGTTGTAGAAGGGACGTAATGGGAAAACAAAGTTGGAGATTTACTGTTTTTGTGTTTGACAAATTTGGGCGAAGTGTGTTAAAGTATAGAATTTTATATTTGTCCTTCATGCTTAGTGTATTCTAAAACTAATGCAAAAAACGCGATTTTTATATATTACGCTGTTTAAAAGTAATTACAGGAACGGACCTCTAATATTGAGTTTTTCTGAAGATATGAAATTCGAAAAATATCAGCTATAGTTAGTGATATTAATAGAAAGACGACAAGGGACCAAAATTCAATTGAAGTTAATGGTAAGTATCGTGGGATCATTACATTTACGATGGTACTTTTAGTAGAAGTAGCGCCATTGTTCAAGAGAGATTTCTTTTATTACGTGTATTATTGTGAAATTAGTGGTGGTAGGTTATAATTAATGCTATTAGAGTGGAATTAGTTGGTATTGATTGAAATTAGCGTGGTGGTAATACTGGAGGTAGTGGATCTGTGGGGTAAGAAGAGGGCTAAATTTTATTTTCTTTCGTTCGAAAAATCTTGAAAAGCGACTGCATTTAAATTTGACATAAGTATTTGAATCATTGGACTCAAATAACAGACGATAGGAAAGTTTTTCGAGTCGGCTGACTCAAATTTTTTTCACGAAAATAATACTTTACTCATATGCTTAAGAAAGTAAAAACATTAAATGAAATTTAAAATACCGATTAAATATCAACGTAATCGAAGATAGTACATAACATTCACTAATCGATGCATTACGTTGTACGATGTGCTAAAACGTCCAGATTTCTACGTAAAACTGTTCAGGAGTATATCTTTATACTTTTTCCAATTTGACATTCATGTCTTACGTCCCACTCATGTTAGCAGTCGTAGTTGCTTGTGTCTTACGGAATATTAAAAAAAACCACACCTGTCTACGTCAAACCGTTTGCCTTAAATTGCCTTTAAATAACTTGAGTCACTTGGGGTGAAGTATTTCAAACATATCAGTGACCGTAGTTATCTGAGACCTAAGGAATATTAAAAAAAATAGAATCATTCTACGTGAAACTGTTCGGTTTATAATATATGAACGGAACGACGGATAGAACATTTCGATAATGCCTTTGCAACCGTAATATGTAAAGTCAATAATATATTGTTAGTTTCGAGATTATACCCAGAATCAAGAAATTTTCATTCTGAGAAATTATAATTTATTACGAACCAAGATATTTCAATAGGTAGTGATTTAAAATCGGTTACATATTTTTTGATATAATACTGAACACCGTCTAGATCGTTTTAAAAAATGCTGAAAATATGTAAAACCTACGAAAACTCAACACCGATTTTTTTTCCCGAAAGTAAAAACAATAAATCAATTTTAAAATACCGATCCAATGCGAACATAATCGAAGGTGGGCAAGTTTTTCGAGCTAGCCGGCTGAATGTTTATAATAAAGACAGAAAAATGTTAGTAAAACTAAATTACATGCACAGTCACCATTAAACAAACTTACGGGATATTCCCCGTAATCAAAGATGCAACATACATATTGTGTAATTGAAAATAAACCGTCTTAAGCCGGGTCTCCACCAAAGAAAAATTGTCAACTTTTGAGTTGTCAACATGTGTTGGTTATAAAAGTTTCTGAAATTACCTTGAGTTGCCAACAAAAGTTGTAAACAAATGTCGAGATTCGTGTTTCCGTATTAGTCGGTAAAGATCAAAGGAATACGCGTGTTGCAGATATTTAACTGCTCTATGTGTACGCTTGCTCAGTTGGTAACATTAGTTGCAAACAGAAACATGTCTGTCATCACGTGGACGAACGAATTAACCGACACGTTAATTGATTTATATCGCGCCCAAAGTGTACTATGGGACTCGACCGATGAAGGTTGTAAAAATAAAAATAAGAAAAAGGATGCATGGAAAACTATCACTGATGTTATGGGGCTACAGGAACTCGAAATACAAAGGAAAATTAAAAATTTGACTGCACAATTTTTTAGAGAGAAAAAGAAAATTAAAGAGGACAACAAATCTGGAGCTGCGGCATCAGACACTCCAAAGTGGTTTGTCTACAAACGGCTTCTTTTTTTAACAGACAGAAATGAACCTCGGTTATGTGTGGAAAAGGGATTAAATGAAACACATGTAAGTATGCAACAATATTATTATTATTATTCAGTACACTTATTTCTTAATTTACTTTTATTGTATATAATTTGCTAATAGATATTTTGCCAAGGAACTTTCCCTTCTGGCGGCATAAAGTATTCTGCAAATTCTTGTCTTACGTCTTTTGCTGCATTACTTGATTTCCGAGCTCTCTTATCTAAATTGTGAAATGGTGTATCGTTTTGTATGTCGTTTCTCCAAGTTCCAGAAATAATATTACCAGTGTCTTTGTCTTCAGGTGGAGTATATGTCGCCTTTGAGTTTTTATTTTTTCTGAAATAATTGTGTAAACAAATACAAGCAGTTACAATTGCCTGCGCTTTCGATGGGTCAAGTAACATTATTTTCCTGAAGACTCTATATCGTGCTGATAATATTCCAAACACGTTTTCTGATACCCATCGTGCTCTTGACAATCTATAATTAAATATTCTCTCTAGTGATCTTTTTTCTTGAGGACCCGGATAAGCTTTCATCAAATTTGGTGACAATGGAAAAGCATCGTCACCTAGGAAAACATAAGGTACAGCTATGGCTCTCCCAGGAAGCTTTTCATTGTTAGGTAAATTAAGTTTACATTCAGACAAAATCTTTTTGAAGCGAGTATTTTCGAAAACACTGCCGTCCGATATGCGTCCTTGGCAGCCAACATTCATAATTTGCATTAGCAACAATAAAAAGAACAATGCTAAAAAACGATTTATAATTGAAAAAATCGCTTCCACTGTGTTCTGGTGATTGAATCGTAATATGTTTTCCACCCATTACTCCTACACATTGTGGAAAGTTCCAAAGATTGTTGAACTGTGTTGCCACTACGTTCCACTGTTCTACACTTTCAGGCATCTGTAAAAAATAAATATTTAATAATATTAATAATTAATTTTACGATTTTGAGGCAGAAATCTCTCAAAATCAATTACCAAATGAAGATGATACAACAGTTCAATCACCACCAGATCCACAACCACCTGATCAACAACCAGGCAGTCCCAGATTGTCAGATATTCGAAAAAATACAAAAGGTTCAAAAAGAAAAATTTCAAGTTATGACAAAAGACAGGAAGAGGCGTATAACGTGTTAAAAGAGCTTCAAACTAAGAAGTCTCGCAATAGGTTCACTATCTTTGGAGAACATGTTGCAACAAAGATAGAAGCTTTGAAATCAAGCTATGCTCAAAATGTGGTAGAGCATTTAATATCGAATATTTTATTTGACGCCAGCATCGGAAAATATGATTATCCTGCTGCTAGACAAATGACTCCATTTTCAACACATTCATCAAATTCAAGTTACTCAATACCTACAAATCATCCTTCGCCACAATACCCATCATCACCTTCACCACAATTAGAATACACATCACTCGAATCATAAGAAATACATAACGCACCACTCACAGAACTATAAACAATACATGAACCGTATTCTCTGAACAGATTCTGTCTGAGGCTCTAAATAATGCAAATATTATGTTGAAATAATTTTTATCACTTTGTATTTCATTAAACTATGTGACGATTTGTTTGAAAATAATTTTTTAAACGAATAAAATGTTTTTAAATGCGTTTCTGGTTATTTTTATAATCGATTCGAACCGAGGACCTCCGAAACGAAAATCTTTATTTACCAGGGTGGCTAGTCCAAAGAGACCGTCAAAAATATTTCTAATAATAATAAAATATACTTACCTTGATTTGATCTTCTAGAACTTCACATATTGCTGCACAAACTTCAGGTACGAATTTTGAAATCGCTTGCTTTGAAATTCTAAACAAACACATTAATGAAGTGTACGAATCCCCGGTGGCCAAAAATCTTAAAGTAATTAGTAAACGTTCCGTAGGTATGATTGCTTTTCTGTAATTAGTGTCTATTTTTTTAATTTTTGGTCCAACAAGATTGAGCAGCCGTTCAAAATCAGAGTCAGTCATACGAAGAAAGTTTCTAATTTGTCCATCTTCAATACGTCCTGCTAACAAGTCATCTCTTCTCAAAGTATTTATTAGCTCAATCCCTCCATGTGTATTTCTTTCTTTGAGGTTTGGTCGTACCAAATATTTATGCTTCCCTTTCTTTTTGCTTAAAATAATAAACGCTGCGGCTGCTAGCATAATATCATCGTCGTTCGACAACATTTTGTCAACTAGTGGAGACGGCTAGTTGTCAACTGAAATGTTCCTCAAATTGTTGACAACTTATTTTAATTTGGTGTGTACAAAAGGGAAACAAAAGTTGGTGACTTTCTGAAGGATTGTAAACAGTTGCCAACAATTTCAGTGGAGACGCACCTTTATGCCGGGTAATGTGTTGCAAACTCGACCGTTCTACGTTGCAATGTTTCAAATTTACTGAACATGAAGAAATTAATAAAATACTTATCTTTTTTGGGTTTCGTTAATGGTGTATTTTAAATTATACAATCAAAAAATTTTTCAATTTTGACAAAATTGTTTACAGCATCTTTAACAATTTTTAACAAATATTACTACTGACGAAGATAACTAACTATAAGTGTTATCGAAACGTTTAGATTGTATAATTTAAAATACACCATCAAAGAAACCCAAAAAAGATAAGTATTTTATTATGAAGCAATGGTTTTTCATGTTTTCGCAAAACGAAATTGGTGCATAAATAGTGAATTTGACATCTTTGGTCAAAATGTATGTGATTATCGAAAATCCGTGTAATTCATTTATAATAACGCTTTTGACATCTCTGGTCAAAATCCATGTGGTCACTGAAAATTCATGCAATTCAATTCGTTCCTTGGACATTAAGGTAAAGAGCCCAATGAAATTGACGCTAAAATTATAACGATTTTGAAAACTCTGGTTAAAATCCATAAGGTCACCGAAAATGCATAAAATTAACTAATTGTACACCGATCCGTCCAGGTCCAACCGTGTTAGCAGTCTCAGTTGCTTGCGTGCAAAGGAATATTTTAAAGAAATCCGCATCAGTCTACGTCAAATCGTTTGGCTTAAATTGTATGTTCTTTCAAAGAACGTAATATATTACGTTTTTTGGTTCTTTAAATAACTTGACCCACTTAAGGTGAGGTATGTCACCCATATGAGTGGCTGTAATTATTTGAGACCTAAGGAACATTTAAAAAAATCGCATCATTTTACGTCACACTGTTCGGTTTAAAATCAATAGACGGACAGACGGATAGAGCATTTCTATAATAACTTTGCAACTCTTAATAATGCGCAAGATAAGTGCAATCTGTGACAGTAATCGATTACCATTGGTCATTGATTTTTCCAACAGCGTAATATGTAAAGTCAAAATAGTTTATTGATTGTTAATTTCGAAATTACACCCTGGATCAAGCAATTATCGTTCTGAGAAATAATTATGTAATTTGAACCGAGATATTTCAGTAGGTAGTAAAATATGGAATGAAAGCGGTTGCGTATTTTTGATATCATATTGAACATCGTCTAGATCATTTTAAAAAATGCTGAAAATGTGTAAAATCTACCGATTTTGTTTTTCCCGAAAACAATACTTATGTGCTTCAGAAAGTAAAAACAATAAACCAAATTTAAAATACCGATTCAATACCAACATAATCGGAATAATCGAAAATAAATCGCCCTAAGTCGTGTGTAGTAATGTGTTGCAAACCCCACATGAGGTTATGCTTGGGTACTATGTTTGTCCAATACGAAATTGGTGCACAAATAGTGAATTTGACACTCTGGTCAAAATGCGTGTAATTCCCTTATAGTGATGTTGACGTATCTGATCAAAATCCAGGTGGTCACTGAAAATGCGTAGAATTTATTTATTGGGCACTAACGCAAGGGCCCAATGAAATTTACGCATAAATTGTAACGATTTTGAAATCTCATAAGGCCACCAAAAATGCATAAAACTCACTAATCGGGCATCGTTGCATTACGTTATATAATGTGCTAAAACCCCGGTTGTCCACGTAAAACTGTTCAGGACTGTAATTTTATACTTTTATAATTTGACGTTCGTATTTTACATCTAAGTGAACCATGTCTAGCCTCATAGTTCCTTGTGTCGTAAGGAATATTTGAAAGAAAACCGTGCTAGCCTACGTCAAACCCTTTGGCTTAAATTGCACGTTCTTTAAATAACATGATCCACTTGGGGTGAGGTAGGTCACCTATTTTAGTGGTTGTAGTTATTTGATAACTAAGGACTATTAAAAAAACCATTAAGCATTCTATGTCAATCCGTTCGGCAGTACAAGTACGATCTTTGACAGTAATCAATTAACATTGGTCATTAATTAAACTGTTTCGAGCAGCAAGTCAGAATAGTCATTGACTTCGAAATTATACTCTGGATCAAGAAGATATCATTCTCAGAAATTATCATATATTTCGAATCCGTAAGTCAAAAATGTTTGTTAGTTATTTACAGATATTGTATTTAATAGGTGATTAGAAACAAATATTTTTAATTACATTGAAGTTTATGACACGCTTTTACTTTTTTTTGAGTAAAAATGCAAGTCATAATGATCTTAAATTGTGACTTGACTTTGTCCAGGTGTACGCAAGTCATGTAGTGGGGAATCTAAAAGCTGGCTTGTTAATGTATAAAAAAATAAAAAGTAGATTAAAACTGAGGCCATGCGTTTCTTATCATATTGCTAACACGATATTATTGTTCATCACTGTTTGTCGTAAGATTAGCTTTTATTTTATTAAAGTAAGGAAAATAAGTTGTATCATATTTTTTATATATGATTTGATTAACAAATTCAAAGTATTTTATTGTAAATACATTTAATTGGATGTTGAGAATTTCTATGGGTAAATTTCGTTTGGCGGTGTTTTGTGAGTATTGCATCAGTGACTCATTATTTCTGTTGAATTATTAAAAATGTAAATAGTGCGGTTGGTCTGCGGAATAATTTTAATAAGCGATAAAAAAATTAGGGCATAAATTATATAGAGGAATAAAAATGGCCTAAATATGAATTTGGGTTATACAAAAGCTGGATTTGTCTAAAGATTATCTAGTTATTGACCTAAACACGCTGAATCATACTTGTGTAAATGTTTAATAAGGGGTTCCCATCAAATGGCGTTCAACATAATTGTAATGTTACATTTTTGGTATGAATTAAATACGTGATGCATATATGATGTTGACACGAGGGATCGCTGCTATGACTCATTAATCCCATAGAAGCAACAAAAAACCACGAACAAAAGGTTTAGTGGAGTAAATAAAAAATGCAGTAGTTGTTGTGGAAGTAGCCAGGGAATTTCGTATTCGTCCTTCGTTCTGTCTGTGACGTAATAGCCAGCTTGATCACTCACCAATGGTACTTGCAAATGACGCATGCTAACCCCCTCCACACGTAAACGTCTCATTCAGTAAACATTTTAAGATAGAAACGTTTCGTTTGTATACTTCGGTCGAGAGTAGTAGAATATATCGTATTATAGTTTAAGCAACTGTGTTTATAGTGTTTTTAAAATGAGGATAAAGCGGCCTAGTTCCTGTTTAGTTCTAAGATTTCGACCATTACAGCATCCAGTGAATAGTAAGTAATTTTTATTCTTCTTAAGTTAAGAATTTAAGAAAGCACGCGGGATTTCGGTTATCGTACAGAGCGATACAGTAGTAATACTATAACTGACCAATTTTTGAAAATATCACGCTTATTTTGTAATCAGGAACCGTAAAACCGTAAAGTTGTCTAATGTATACATTTTTTTAGTTCTTTTAATTGATATATACATAAAGAAGTGAAAAATCAATGGGGATTGACCAGGAAAATCTATAACTAAACAATTTTCTGTTATGAGTCACAAGTATACCTTCTCGCTTCCAATAATGTCAATGGCGCTCTAATTATTTAATGATATAGCTTATAGGGCGAGGAAAGTGACCAATTAAAAATTTATTGTGTGAATCATACATATTTGTTAGCGTAATACGGGGTGTTGTTGCAATGGTAATAACAAAACGTGCTGTATTGTTTTCTTTTTAATGTACGTCACAGAAACTTACGTAAATGTAAATAATGCGATTGTGCACGTTAACATTTACGTGTGGATTGATAGACAATAAGGTGCATTTTCTAAACAGACGCACGTTTGTTTCACTGACAGTCGATAAGATTACATCAATTTGTGCGATTTTTTTAATGGTTATTTCATAATCGCATGAGTGCTAATTAATTATTATGATGGACCAATTCCAGAAACAGTGGGAGAGCAATATTAGTCGATCCGATTAAAATAATTTTTTTAACCTCCGAGCGACCTTATCGACTTTTTGAATTCACATTACGGATACATTATTACTGTAAACAAAAAACAAATCAAAATATTGATAGGAAATCCATTAATTACGAGCACTTCATGCTAATGATCAACATCGATGACTCACCAAGTTCAATGTTTATACAACTGCTAACTTTTTGTATTGTTTTCTTTAAGGAGGACATCGGGAGTTTCACAGAAAGCACAAAGATTTATGCGAAGATACATTAGTATCCGGTTTAAGCTCACGAGGACTTCCATCATCTGCATCTTGTCCGGCGTTGGCCGACATCGATTCTCATCCAGCATCCCGAATTCTACCCTTTCTTTACGTTGGTAATAGTAAAGATGCTTCTGATCTTTCCTGCTTACAAGACTTAGGAACTTCTTGCGTCCTCAACGTTACATCATCACTTAATGGATATCACGAAGAATGTGGGATAACGTATAAACAAATACCCGCAACGGATTCGGGACATCAAAATTTAAAACAGTACTTTGAAGAGGCCTTCGAATTTATAGGTAAGTTTCTAAATTACGCAGGTATATGCCCTAATTTAGAGTACGTACGTAGGTCAGTATGAAAATAATTGAACTTATGTAGATCTTTTAGTTTAACTTTCGTAGTCAAGGTTTGTTGATCAGGAACAGTTTTAGGTACATGAAGCAAGAGTAAAGAAAGTTGTCTTGTATAACCTGCGAATGAATAACCGTGTGTTACTACAAGGATTTGGCGGGGTAACGGCCTTGTGAATAGTTTTGCGTCAGCAAGCATTACTCATCGCACACATTGTTACTGGGGGCCGTTATCCGTCGTTCCTGTGACTCATTCAAGCTGTATCCCGTTTATGCGTCAACCATATGCACACATGCATCGGGTTAGGTGCCCTCTTGCCTGAACGCTCTTACATTGTGTTTTTACACAACGGACATCCAGATTCAATTGATAATAAAGCCCCGAATTGAAATCACACTATGAATTAGAGGGGAACTAATCATAATACAATTTTGAATCATCAGGGGCTGTAGGCTATTTAGTTTAACATACTAGGGTGATGTTCGGATAAGTTGATACGCTAAAGGACCAACCAACAAACATATTAAAACAATTTCGTAAGCAATCCCCCTTGGGGTTATTTATTTCCTTTAAACGCTATTTCTCAAACTAGCCCAATTATACAAGTGTAATATTATACTATTCTGTTAAACCAGGCAACTCATTTACGATTGGTTGGTAAACACAACCATCATTCAACGGCACAATTCAAATTTTTTTATAAACCCTCACCTGCATACCTGGGGTTGTTGCATTAAAACTGTTCTCTTGCAGGCCAGGTATAAAATAATCAAGCTACACTCATAAAAGAAGTCTTGTGTCGCATTTTATTGTGCATGATTACTCATAAAAAAATATAATTTTCCGTATAACTAACATTAGTCAACTACAAATCCTCGTTGACTAATGTTACAAATAAATTTTTAGAAATGGGGGTACTTTATTAATCATAATAATATAATTTTCTTTTTGTCTATACATAGACATTAACAAATGAAATTGTACCCTTAATCGCCTTATCTATTAATCAACTCAATAAAAAATATTGTTTTTATTTGCAATTGTTTACGAACACAATTATCGATAAATCTAAAATGGCAAAGAAATTATTTATTAAGAGAGAGTTGTAAGGCTCGCACTAGACGATGACGTAATTTCTATTTGTCTTCTTTTTGGTGGTCAGATTACATATTTTGCACAAAATTGTTATCGACCTTTGGATATTTAATTTAATACCTGTAAAGTTTTAACTGGGCACAGGTATTTATTTGTACAGTTTGCTTTAAAATTCGTTAATGGGCGCATGCGCAATATGATCAACAGCACCATGTATAAAATAATATAATAATAATATTACGAATAATGGTTATTATATATTTATCTATCCAAAATTAAGTTGTTTTGAGTTTTAGAAAAACGTTATTGGCGGAATCTAGTGTTGCGTTTCTTTCAGTACCAAACATAAACTTATTGCGAAATAAAGCTGGTCAAACACCTCCCCTAATATGATAGTATTGGACGAGATTTGTTTCCAAACCGATGTGACGTTAGCCCTCCAAATTTGAAGTCTTATTATTTTTTTTTAGTGTTTATTGGCTATTTTTTCTCGTCTGTTGGTTATTAGTATTTTCCTAATTAATTTTTTTAAGCGCGAAGTTAGTTCCTCAAAATTGAAATTTTTTCTTTTTGCAATCGTTTTTTAGTATTTGCTGGCTAGTTTTGGTTGTTTGTCGATTATTAGTATTTTCCCAATAAAAGTTTTTAATTTAAGCGTGAAATTATCTCCTTAAGGATAAAAACTTACCTTTTTTTGTTGCAATAGTCTGTTAGTTATTAATATTTTCTCAATAAAACTTTTTTAATTTTGGCGCGAAGTTGGCCCTCCAGGGTGAATATTTTTTTTTTGTTTAGTAGTATTTATTTGTTGGCTATTTTTTGTTTGTTGGTTATTATGTAGTATTTTCCCAATAAGTTTTAAATTTAGGCATGAAGTTAGTCCCTCTAGGTTAAACTTTTGCTTTTTTTGTTGCAATCATCTGTTGGTTGTTAACATGTTCCCTTTTAAATTTTTGAATTTTGGCGCGAAGTAATCCCCCCCCCCCCCCACGTTAACATTTATTTTGTTGGTATTTGTTAGTTATTTTTTGTTTATTAGTTATTGGCATTTCCATAACACATTTTTTCAATTTTGCTCCCAAAAATCTTTTGTTTGTCGGTTATTAGTGTTTTCCCAATAAAAGTTATAAATGAAGTTGATCCCCCAGGGTTAAAACTTTGCTTTTTTGGTGCAATCGTCTATTGGTTATTAGTATTTTCCCAATTACTTTTTTTAATTTAAACGTGAGGTTAGCCTCAATGTTATTATTTTTGTTTTTTGGTTATTAGTATTTCCCCAATAAAATTTTTCAATTTAGCCCCCCCAAAAGATAAACTTTATTTTTTTTGCAATTGTTTGTTTAGTATTTGCTAGGTATTTTTCATTGTTTCGTTTTTAATTTAGGCGTGAAGTTAGCCCTCAAGGTTAAAATTTTGCTCTTTTTGTTGTAATCGTCTGTTGCTTATTAACATTTTCCCAATTAATTGTTTTAATTTTAGTCCGAAGTTAGCCTCCCAAGGTTGAATTTTTTTGCAATCTTTAATTGGTATTTGTTGGCTAATTTTGTTATTTGTGGGTTATTGGTATTTCCGCTATATATTTTTTAAATTTAGGCCCCCAAAATTAAAGTTTATTCTTTTTTGTAATCGTTTGTTGGTATTTGTGGGATATTTTTTTGTGTGTTGGTTATTAGTATTTTCCCAAATTTTTCAATTTAGCCCGGCAAGATTAAAGTTTATTATTTTTTTGCAATCGTTTGTTAGTATTTACTGGCTATTATTTTTGTCGTTGGTTTAGTCTTTCCCAATAAAAGTTTTTAATTTAAGCGTGAGTTAGCCCCTCAAGGTTAAAATTTTACTTGCTTTTTTTGCAATCGTCTGTTGGTTATTAATATTTTCCAATTAATTTTTTTGTTTAGCCCCCTAAGGTTAAAATGTATTTTTTTGGAATTTTTTGTTGGTATTTGTTGTCTATTTTTTGTTGTTTGTTGGTTATTGATATTTCCGCAATAATATTTTTTAAATTTAGCCCCCCCCCCCCGAATTAAAGTTTATTCTTTTTTGTAATCGTTTGTTAGTATTAGTTAGCTATTTTTTATTGTTTTTTGATTATTATTTTTTCCCAATAAGTCTTTAATTTAAGCGTGAAGTTAGCCCCTCAAGGTTAAAATTTTGCTTTTTTTGTTGCAATCGGCCAATAAATTTTTTTAATTTTGGCGTGAAGTTAGCCCTCTAAGGTTAAAATTGATGTTTTTTTCAATTTTTTGTTGGATATTTTTTGTTGTTTCTTGATTATTGATATTTCCGCAATAATTTTTTTTTAATTTAGCTCCCCTCCCGCAAAAAGTAGTAAAGGGTAAAATTTTGCTTTGTTTGTTGCAATTGTCTGTTGATTATTAACATTTTCCTTTTTAAATTTTTTAATTTTGACGCAAAGTAAGCTCCCCAAGGTTAAAATTTGGCTCCCAAAAGTGTAGGTATTCTTTTTTTTCTAATGGTTTGTTAATATTTGTTGGCTATTTTTTGTTTTTTGGTTATTAGTATTTTTCCAATAAAAGTTTTAAATTTAGGCGTGAAGTTTAGCCCCTCAGGGTTAAAATTTTGCTTTTTTTTTTGTTGCAATCGTCTATTGGTTATTAGTATTTTCCCAATTACATTTTTTAATTTAGACGTGAGGTTAGCCCCCAATGTTAAAATTTATTTTTTTTTGCAATCGTTGGAATTTTTTTGGCTATCTTTTGTTGTCGGTTATTAGTGTTTCTCTCATTCAATTCTTTAATTTTGCCCCGTAAGATTAAAATTGATTTTTTTTCAATCGTTTATTGATATTTGTTGGCTATTTTGTCCTTTCTTGTTTATTAGTAGTTCCCTAATAGAAATTCTTAATGGTATTCTAATTAACATGCTCACAAAATTCTTTTAATGTTAAACTCGAACAGTAATGTAGAAATAGCCATAGATTTCCACAATAATGGGTTCGATGTTAATAGGCAGGTAGTCTGCCCGAAGGACATTCTTTTGGCCATGTCTTGCTGCTCCTCCAAAATCGCAATTTGTGTTGTGTTGCCCATTACTTTTGTTAATTCGTATAGGTCAACGGTTTTATTATATAATCGGATATAATGTCTGAAGTTTCACCTGAAAGATCTTGAACTTCGAAAAGTTTTATTTGAATGTCCTGCCGTGATTTGAACAATCGGTAAAGATCGTTACAAAATTGATCGTTCCAATATCATTTTGTATGGAGCTTAATGATTCTATTTGTAAAATGTTACCAACAATACTTTCATATTTGGTTCTAGCACATTCAATTTTTTATTGGAAGCAACTTTTTATCAGCTTACTAATGCAATCCATGTAACGAAAGGACTGATTGTGGATCACGTTGTGGTATGACCAAGTACATTCAATCGCAGCTAGCTTTTTTGTTCATTTCCAAATGTGTCTTTACGAAAAAAGACGACACTTTGCTACTACTAGAAGCAGAAATATCTGCCTTTTTTATACTGAAGTGTCCATATGTGTTGAACAATATCCGCTTTTCCACCATGTGCAAGTGAAAACTGTGCATTTAAACACTTTACATCACTATATGAGGTTGTCTTTTTAATAAATGGATATTCACTTTCCAAATCTCTCTTAAATGTACACTTTCTTTTAAGCCTTTTCTGTTTTTCTACCGCCATTGATACACACTACACTATAACGATTATTTAAAAACAGTTTTTTTTTATCAACAGTTAACTTTAATTAACTATTTCCATGGACCGGTATATTTATTTTCTTCACATACAAGACACCGTCGTAAGCAAATTCTTTTCGCCCTAGGCTTGATACTTAATACTGCCTCATAAGCGGGATCGCGCTTGTGTTGTCATCCTATTGTGTCTTATCTGAAGGTTGCGCTGTCTTTTTCGTACACTTTAGAAGTTGATTAATTCCTTCTAAACAATGAAACGTCAGAAACAGGACAATAAAGGGACTTTATAGATGCACAACATTTACGTAATTTATTAAAATAATTACATATACGAAATGATGTGTTTAAAAAAGGGACTGTCCCGTATAATACGGGACGAATGGACTCCTTACATTAATAGCAATTTTTATTTTTAATAAATAATAAACGTTTTTATTATTATCTATGGTGGTCATTTTCAACATTTTAAAAAAATTTAATTTTTTGTTTTATTTTGGTTTTTAATATTATTAGAATAAAAGTTTCATTTATAATGATTTACTATATCATCTTCGGTTTATTTTTGTTCATCATTTCTTACTCTAAAACATCATTTTACGGATAAAACTATAAAGGACGAAACAAAACTACGAGGATTTACTGATATCTAGTTGGCCTAGACCGGTTCCGTGGATAAAGAAAATATTGCGTTACCATAGCAACGATGAATAACTTATTTGAAGTGTCAGTGTAAAGTTTCACGTCAAAAAACTAGAGTTGCGCAATAAAATTTGGAAAAAAGGATGTCAACCGAAATTGTGAAAATTAAAAAAATGGAGTATCAAGCCACCATCAAGTACCTGTATTTGAAGGGGTTAAGAGGTAAGCATATTTACGAAGATATGCTTAATACCCTTGCCGATCTATGTTTTGCGTATGCGACCGTGAAAATTGGGTTGCAAGCTTCAAAAGAGGTAAATTTTCCATCGAAGATGAAAACCGGTCGGGAATGCCCGTTCCTGTGTCCATCCCCGTAAATATCGATGCAGTTCATGACATGATTTTATCAGACCGTCGAATTTGTCTAAAACTAATATCTGAGGCACTGAATATTCCATATAGTTCACGTCGATTTGGACGTGAGAAAAATTCTACAAAATGGAACCCCTAATGTCTGAATGTTGACCAGAAGCGTACAAGGGTAGAAGCATCGCGTTCAATCTGTGCTGGGTTTGAAAAAGATGGAAACTTTTTAAGTCGTGTTGTTACTATGGATTTAACTTGGGTACATTTCTACGACTCGGAAACAAACCAGCAATCGATGGAATTGATACACTCTGGTTCTCCAAGGCTTAAGAAATTTCTTGTTCAAAAATCTGCTGGAAAAGTTTTCGCTTCACTCCTTTGGGAATGCCAAGAAGTACTTATGATTGATTTTCTTGATAAGAGTAGAACAATAACTGGAAATTCGACGTTACTGATCTCTTTACGAGAAACAAATGATGGAGATAAGACGCGGAAAGTTGTCCAAAGGTATTTTGATTTTGCAGGACAATGCCCCCGCACACAAATCGCATGTTGCCATGCAAACAATTCGTGATTTAGGGTTCGAATTACTCGAACACCCCCCTGGCTCCGTCTCACTATCACGTCTTTCCTCAACTGAAACAAAATCTAAAAGGTCGTAAATGTTCTTCGAACGAAGAGGTGATAGAAGCTGTAGAGGCCTGGTTGAAAGGTATAGAGGCGATGTAGGTTCGTTGTAATAAATGTATCCAATTAATAGGAGAGTATGTCGAAGAATAAAATAATTAAATTTTGTTTGCTTCTGTAGTAGTGTAAGAATTATTCAATACATCCTCGTAAATAATCAAAACATCCAATTCATAATATTTTATTTGTTTCATAGAGTTTTGATGTTTGTTAGAGTATACAGTGAGAACGTTTGGGTTGGAACGCTTCAAATAAAAAAATGTCTTAATTATTCATGTCGAAAATCGTCGGACACGTCAACTTTTATTTTTTGAATGCGCATCTTTTCTAGTATTTTTTGAAAAAGAATTACCCCCACCTCTTTGTGCAATGACGTCATCGGCATTTTTTTAATGGCAATCTATAATTTTTTTTCGGGAATTCTTATTCTTTAAATTCTCTGTACGACAATGTGCAGTTTGTGCTGTTTGTACGATAACATACTGAAAGTGAGAATATCGTAAAATAAATAATATCATTTTTGAGTTCTAGTTGAAACAAATTAATAGTGTAATTCAAAATGTAAATAAATAAATGAACAGTTAGAAAAACAGTATAAAACATTAACTGAAATGTTCAAATGTTCATTTACTTCTTGAGAGAAGGCAAGTCGATGAATGGATTCCCGTCTATCATTTTGGAGCGTCTCGGGGAATACTACAAACTACTGTCGGAAAGAGAATTTGAAGAAGAATAAGAATTCCCGAAAAAAATATAGGTTTTGCCATTTAAAAAATATGTTGATGACGTCATTGCTCAAAAAATATTAGAAAAGATGCGCATTCAAAAAATAAAGATGATGTGTCCGATGATTTTCACCGTGGATGATCAGACATTTTTTTATTTGAAGTGTTCCAACTGAAACGTTCGCAATGTATAGAGTGACCGCGGCAATTGACGTTTTTAAGCACCTTTTCTGGGATAGAATACGAAAAATATTCCAAATAATTTTATTCCGTAAAATTCAAAGCATATCTAAGTTAGGCATTGTTTGGATAAAGGAAACAAAGATCTTGTTCAAACGGCATAATGAACTTCAAGAGGACGGTTGTGGTATTAAGAAAACAATACCATTTCTGAATTATTGCATTGTTCAAATTTTTCTACATATCTTACTGTGTGTATACAAGAAGTGGTATATAAAAATACATATTCATCAAAACCAAAAATATAGAAATGTTTACAAAATGCAGCCTGGACTGTGGAAAATCTAAACACTACATGACAAAAACTGGATAAAAATCGTCAATACATGCAATAAGAGGACCAGACAGTTTATATTTTTTTTTTAGTTGGTCCCCATTAAGTTATGAGTTCTCATTAATAATAAAACTAAAAAAAGTTAATCTATTTTATTTAGGATATAAAAATTAATTTTTTATAATAATCTCGATACATTATCAATTTATTAAAGTAAATTAACATATTTAATTTTTAAGCAGTATGCATAAGCTCACCCGTACGAATTTTCGAATTATTGACAAAATAAAACCACAACTGAAGTTTCCATAACATAATTGCATGTTTTGACTGTGGTTAATGGCACATTCCTATTATATTTTGTAATGCACATAGATCCATTTTCATAATTAAAAATGTTTTTCGAAAGTTTTCCTAACCTTCGACGGCTTTTTGGGGCCCGTTCCTATGCTCAGATCAAGAACTTTTAAATGGTTAGTTCTTCACTCGTGCTGCTTAACCCGAATCTGAGGCTAAAATTTATAAAAAAATGTGGTAACATATACATATAGTCCTTTCAACAACCAAATTTGTAGACTGTTAGACAGTTTGACTGAGAATCAAATCTAGGCTGTTTTAGCATCGAGTAGTCCACCAAGAATTTGGTTTGCCATAAAATGAGTCTGTTATAGTTTATCTAAATATCCTACCAAATTTTTTAACCAGTCTGTACTACTGATGATGATAATGATGGTGAAAAAGTACAAGTTTTTCTAAACATTAAGAATACTTCATACGGGCGTCAAAAAAGATTTCATTTCAGTTGACAAGCTTTAAGGTAACCTATTCTTTGCAAGTAAATTGTACTTATAAACCATGTGGTTGGTCTTTTTGTGAGTATACCATTTATGTCTTAGAAATTTTATTTGCAATTGAAGCATCTTAATAATGTGATACTTTGGAAAATGTTAATGGGTTTAATAAACGTGATAAAAAAATACATGTATACAAAGTATTTTTAATAACAATGATAAAAGCTAGTCAATTATATATGTAATTACGTAATTTTATTAAAAAATATAATACACATCTTATGGTTCAGCATCCAATTAAGTGGAAATTAAAGATTTTGACCTTATCATTCATACTAGTATAGAAACAAGATTGATAAACTTTTGATAACATTTAATGATAGGATTCATCTGAATTTTTTATACACTCTTCATCTCTCTTGTACTTTTATGACTTTTTGAACAAAATACAAATCTATTCTTTATACTGTTTAATGTATATTTTGAAATCTTAAGGATTTCCACAAAACCTGTATTTTTACATTATGTAGCGACAATTATCACTAAAGCTAGAATAGTTTAGCAGAAGAATGAAATGAATAAATTGCATGCAATATGTTGTATTAGTATTACAATAATTTTTTTTTTATTTTACAGAAGAAGCTAGGAAAAAGGGAACAAGAGTGTTAATACATTGCCAAGCAGGTGTATCTCGTAGTGCAACAATTGCAATCGCATACATAATGAAATATAAACAATTATCAATGGTAGAAGCCTATAAAATGGTGAAAGCAGTAAGGCCAATTATATCACCAAATTTAAATTTTATGGGTCAGCTTTTGGAATTAGAACAGAGTTTAAGAAATGGTGATAGTGATTGTAAAACGCCGTGTCATCCATATCGTTGGAGTCAGCAACAAAACGATGAAGTAACACAAGGTTGCAGTGTTTAGGTTTGAATTTATGGACATTACGGGTAGCATTGAATGTAAACAGTGCCTCTCAAATTTTATATATTAGTCAACTCGCCATCGGATTTAATTCTAGTCGCAAATTTGGTATTAAGGCTGTGTAACCAGAGAAGATATTCAATGTAAATATAGACTACGAATAAGTTTTAAGTTGTATTGGGTTAAAAGGATTTCTTATCACTTTTAGTTGAATGGGGAGAATAGATTTTATTTACGTGATGCAGTTATGTGTTAAATAGTCTGATATGCTTATTCACTATTGGTTGCATCCATTCTACACATTAAATGAGTTAGTAACAAGTAGCTGTAATAAATTAAGCCTTAGTTCAATAGATATGTTTATTTACAGTATGTCTAAATTATGTGTTGTGTCTGTCTATTGGGAATCACTGGGTAATAAAATCAGTTTACCATTTTTAGTTTGGGTAAATTAAAATAGCTTTCAAATACATGTTTTTGTGTTCGTTATTTTTACTGGAATAAGTTGCTTTTATTTGTAAAAAGTATTGACAAATGTAAAATAATTCAGAAAATCGCAATATGTTTTGTAATACTGTTTATTTTTAAATTGGAGCAATCTAGCAGCTCTTAAGTTTCTTAATTAGCACTTTTAGTTATATAACAAGGCTGCATCAGTCGTATAGATCGTTTCATAGTTATAAATATGGTGTACATAAAGTTTATTTATAATCAAGATGTTTGCATCTTTATATTGTGATTTATATTATAGGCGGTAAGATATATAGGATGTTTATTAAACGGCTTTTAATCGTTAAAACTTTTTGTGTAACATTGCACCTATTACTAAATTCAAGTGTTTGTAAACATTCTGTATAAAGTGGAAAGGATTCAATATATTTATGAATATATAAACATTAATCTTTTCACAAATAACTGTTATTAGTAATAGTGAACTATGTGGAGCTAATTGTACCTATGTAAAAAATATTGGGAAGAACGATAATGGCGTTTTTACCTATTATTTAAACAAACTTGTGCCTTTTTGTTTTCAACCGAATTTTACAATAAATACCACCACTGCAAAAGCTGTCTTCTGTACAATTGCATAAGAGTTTGTAATTGATTGTATATCTACAACTATGTATATAGAAATAAGTATCACAATGAATATCATTTCAAAAATAAGTTTTAAGTAAGATGCCATCATCCTGATTACGGCATACTAACCTGAAAGAAAAGACACTGTTAATGTGGAATTATTGTGCACAAACATAGTCACTACATACTTTGCTATAAGAACACAAACTGACACAGTACAATCTTGCATTAGTGAAATTCATTAAACTAAAGCAATTGTGGTTCAATTATTTATAAAAAAAGCACACCAAATAAACAATTTATTTACAGTGATACTATTTCTAGAGTGATCTTATTTTATCCTTTCTTTTATTACCTTATAGATTTTCATATGATTACATATTTAGGCATATTCCTATGAAATTATCACAAATGGAAATCGATGAAACAAATGATTACATATCGATTGAACTGTACAAGCTTGATAGCCTGAAACAACCTACTAATAGTTCTAATAATGTATATATTTCATCTATGAAGAAATGTTTTTATAATTACACCTACTTGATGTACACATTGTTTTGTTTCTGATGGAACTAATAAAATCTATACTTACCAAGTCTTAATAGTTTAGTTTAGTCATTTCCCAGTTAAACTAACAAAATGGTACTGATACCAATATGCAAAAAGTTATTATTAATACAGGTTTTTATTATGATATGCACACTTTTGTGAGAATCAATTTTAATTCAATCTGGGACAAATTTAAAAAATCAAGTACCAATTGCGAGTTTTTGGGCTTTCCGTGTGATAAACGAAGTAGGTGTAACACCACCATGGTTTTGTTTCTTCATCTGTCCTGAATTTTTTTTTAATGTAAACAATTAAATATACTATTGAACGTTTCTGAACACTTTTTAAATATTTACAAATATTATATTGGGAAAAGAAAAAATCAGTAAGGTTTAGAAAATACATCAATTTTTATATGACTTGAAAATAAATCCACATTAGTCCAGTCATTTTAGATTTTTAGTGCAAAAAAAATGGTGGCAGCAATTTTTTTTTGTAATCGCTTCATTTTGTTGTTTTAAGCAACATATTAAAAATAGAGAACGACAGCGACCAGGCTTAAAAAATTATTCAAGGCCAAAGGTTACAAAAATCTCGTTTTCTATGGCTCTGAGGCCAATTGAGGTGGTTACAAGAAAGAAACTTCATGAAATTATTTACAAAAATGGTCCTATTCATTTTTCACGTACGACGAACCGTTTGCTGTTCCATTATTAAACACTGTACCAATTAACAGCTATGAAGTCACTAAATTTAAGGTATTTGTAGAGAGAAGGATTGAAAGTCTGATGTTTTATGTTTGTTTAAAGGAGTAAATAATGCTGAAGTACATTTGATCACGTACAAAAAAGTGCTTTGGAAATTTAGTTTTGCGGGCTGTTTAATCACAAAGAATATTAATTATAAGCTATATAAACAAAGTAGGTAATTAGAATTTTTGTAAATTGTAAGTTAATTTTAGGGTTCTTACAAACTTAATGCATTTTAAATCACCAGTGTAATAATGATTGTGTCAACAATATGTAAAAAGGATCTGAGGATGTAAGTACAGTTTGTGAACTGAAATCTTTTGTAGACTAAAAAAATCGTGATAATAAAAGTATATAAAATCGGCCAGGGGTGGATAAGGAGTCATAAACCGAACTGGGATACATAACTAGAGATGCGGATGGATTCTTGAAATATCTCTCGTGGTGAAAAACGTTCATTACGCTTTTTGAGCAGTCTCTAACTAAAAGCCGAGATAGTCTGTCAGTCCCTAAACGTGCCTGCATTGTATTTCTTAATAAAAGTCTCAAATTATAACAGTATTTTACTTAAAAGTCCACCGAAAACATATCGTCGGCTTAATATGCTAATCACATAAGTCCCACTAATTTAATAGGAGAGCAAAAAAAAAACTGTGTTGAAGGGTTTACGTTGAATTTTTTATATTTTTAGGTAACGTTTAATTAATTTTGTTTGTAGATTTAAATGTCAAAATTTGACTAAGCAAGACTAGTAATAAAAAACTATAATGGAAGTATAGACACTTGCTGTTAATCCTCCCTCTGATTCGTTCCATATAAAGCATGCCCCGTCTTTCGTTTTCAGATCGTAACAGGTAAAACTGTGAACAGCTAATTTAGTTTTATAGTAAAGTGCTGAAACATTGGATTTCGGTGCTAGCAAAACTGCTTGCATGTCCATAGTATTTATATTCATCAGTGAATTGTTTTTATCTTGATCCTTCTTCGTTCCTGCTTCTTGCTTGTTCTCCTGATGCAGTGTATAAACCTCTTCTTGAACATTCTTTGTCCTATAGGAAACGCATAAGTCGCACTCATCTCTTTTGATATGAAAAGGCTTAAATTAAAATCTGAAAACGTGATGAAATGTGGCTACAGATAATGGTCGTCCATTGTCATGGTTTGTGAAACAAAGTTTTGTAAAGATCGTATAATCGACTTTTGGATTTCCATTCAGGCTTCAAATAATGTTTCTTGCTAGATTTTCGGCAATAGTGACTGTCCATTTTTGGCAATGAATCAAAAAATTGTTAGTTACCTGCTATTTTCATTAATCTCCTTTTGATTATTTTCTTCAACATCAGTTTGTTCTTTTTCCATATTTCTTTCTTACTGAGTAGTGTTGAGATTGTGTTTCAATCACTTTGGTTCCATCTGCCTTCTTCAAAGAGAAAATGTAAGTACACGTTCTTCTGCTGCACTTATGCACTCATTCTTTATCTTGTCACTTCTCGTTTTACCACATGCGCTTCTCAGGAACCTGATACCCAAGGAATTTATTTTTCTTTCGTTGCTTTTTTTGACATACCCATATCTCACTTCCATACAGTACCGACGGATAAATACGCCATTATAGATTGCTCGTTTCGCAGCTAGGCTCATGCTTTCGTTTCTCATTATCGTCCATATACTTCCAATCACTTTCCTTCCAGCATTTACACTTAGTCCAATCTCGCCCTCCATTGTACCATCTGCAGTAAATATTCTACACAGATATACCAGCTCGTCCACTTGCTCCACAATTTCATCTTACAGTATAAATACTCTACTCTCCTTTCAACCTTCCCAATTTAACACCACAATCTTAGTTTTGTTCACGTGCACAGTTAGTTCCATGCTGTCACAGACTGTATCAAACTTCCTCAGAGCTCATCCGCAATGTCACTTAATAAGACTGTGTCATCTGCATACACCAGAACTCGTACATTTACGTCACCAACCATTGCACCATTTGTATCGGTACATGCTTGTCTAACACATTTATCCATGTATACATTGAACAACCACGGTGACATCACACAGCCTTGTCGCACTCCTTGCTCAATATTAAAGTATTCACTCACATCTCCTCTCACCGTAACACATGCCCGGCTACCGTTGCATACTGTCCTTATTTCGTTTATTAGACCTTTATTTACGCCATATTCATTTAATATTTCCCACAGCTTCTCCCTATTCATTCTGTCGTATGCTTTCTCCAGATTTACAAACGCACAGTACAGCTTCCTTTTTACACTTTTCGACCACCTGCTGGAGAGCGACCATCTCATCGACACATCCTCTCCCTGGCATGAAGCCACCCTGCACATCTCAAATCTTAGTTTGTGTAGTTTCTCGTACTCTATCAATCAGTATTCTTCCAAATACTTTACCAGGCACGCTGAGCAAACTTATTCCTCTGTAGTTCTTGCAATCACTCTTGTTCCCCTTACCCTTATATAGTGGTACATGGATCGCGCTCTCCTAATCCCTCGGCACTTTTCCACCCCTTTAAGGCATACATTGAATAGTTCGGACAATCTTCGTATAAGTTTTGCACCTCCATACTTTAGAATTTCACCAGTGATTTCATCTACACCTGCTCCTTTACCGTTTTTCAACCTTCCTACCGTTTTCTCTACCACATTTATCCCAATATCCTTCTCAGTTTCATTCACCACTCCATCAACATTCTCTTTATTTAACCATTCATTCTTACTTTCCTCACTACTATACAAATTTCCGAAATATTCTTGCCAGCATTTCCTCACTTCACAATCGTCCTATACTATTTCGTTGCTCATATTCATCACTCCTGCAGCGTTCTGTTTTGGGCCACGTTTCGTATTTTTGACCCATTTCCAGAGGAGTTTTTTGATTCCCTCAAAATCATTCTGCATTTTCCCTCCTTCCACAGCCATCACTTCCTTTTTACTTATTTTCACTGCCTCCTTCGCTTCTTTATTTCTTAACCTGTACACCTCATACAATCGCTTTTTCTCAGTCCCATTTTTTGTAGATATCGTTGCCATGTACGCATATTTTTTCTTACATACTGCCTTTTTTACCGATTCATTCCGCCAAGCACATTTTTTTCTGTCTACCTACAGTTGGCCTTCCACATATCCGCACGGCACCATTGACAACACAGTTTTACAAGCTTATCCATGTACTTTCAACGTCAGTGTCTTTTATTTGTTCGTTCCACACTGTTTCATTCACATTCAACTCTTTTCTCACAGCATCTGCGTATTTCATTCTCGCACCATTATCCACTAGTTTGTCTACCCTAATTCTGGACGTTCGTACTACGTTTGCTTTCCTTCCCCAGGTCCACCTTTGCCGTAAACACACTCTCGATACAACCAAAAAGTGGTCCGATTCACATTACGATCCGCGCATTATTTTTGTGTCTTTCACCAGGTTTCTAAGTCGTTCATCATACACTATCAAGTCTACCATACTTTCAGATTCACCTCTTTGCCATGTATACATATACACATTTTTATGTACACTTCAGTCTCAACTTCTGACCATAGTACTAGACTCCATCCTCCATTTCCACAGCATCCTTTCCTTTGCGTGTGTCTCCGATACACACAGAATATCAAGCTGCCTTTCGTACATTACATTCGAAATATCGAATTCTTTACTATGCATACCTTTAACATTCCACGTACCGACCCGCCATTCATTCCTTGCACAGTCGCCAGCAACAGGGCCTGTCTGTTTGCACCTTTGTAGCCAGGTGTACCATAGCGAGCAGACCTGTTACTGGCCAAATCGTGCCCCGAACGATGGAGCATTCCCTACTAACGGTATCGTCCTACTACCGGACAGTTATTTGTCTACTGCTGCGACACGTAAGGAAGTAAGAAGAAATATAGAGTCAAGAAAGACATAAATGATATAGAGTATACTTCCTGTATGAATATCTAAATGTACATATATACATATACATTTTTCACTTACGCGATTTCTGTCTCTCGCGCCACTCACCGGACTTGCTGTTATTTATTTGTGACCAAATGTTTCAATTATTGTTAATTTAGATTTCCGAGTTATAGTTATTTCTTTCTTATTTAATTTAATATTCATTTATCAGTTTTATTATTGTCGCGAACCGTGACAACTTAACGTTTCCATTCTCTAAATTTCACTTTTATTCAATTGAAGGGCAACAATAAATAACGATAATGGCCCTGTTAGGGCTTCCGACTTTAATTGCCTACTTTTAGGATTAATCCGATTAATCAATTACAATTAAGATCAAACAACAACAACGGTAAAAGTTAGCTTAAATTTTGAATTTGCAGTCAAGGAAAAATATAGTATAAGACAATATGAAATACCATGTTATAATTAAACTTAAAATCACCTATAGTACCAACAATAAAAGTTGGATCAACCTTCAAACAAAGAAAAAAAATGTTCAAAAACTTACCACTTAATACGGATCTGCCATGCATAGTCACATCCTTTGTATTTTATCTGTTTCTTTCAACGTGTGTTATAAATATCTGCTGTTCCGTCCAAGTCATCTTCCAAAACTGCTCAAAGACTAATTTGTGTCATCTTCAGTAAAGTAATAGTGTTTCAGCTTTAATTTTTCATTAGTCACGTACTTGCACCTGTCTTGTAACGCTTTCTGTGCTTTTTGAATTTTGTACATCCAATCATCACCAATTTTCTTTTTCCCTAAATATTTTAGATGCCTCCCTTTTTCTCATATTTTTATCCGGCTTCCAGTCTTTGGTATCAACATGCTTTCTTTTGCGCCGCTGTCAATTTTTTTCCACTGGTTTGTTTTCCAAAGCTATTTCAGTGTGTTGTCTTGTTGCAATAGATTATTTTCTTTTAATAGTTCTTCATCAGATAAACTAGAACCAGGTTCCCAGTCTAGGTCGTTTTGTCTTTTTGTTTTTTGGGTGCCTTGGTCCTCTTCTTCGGTGATTTGGTCATATAGGTTACATTTTCCGGGGCTTAGTTCTGAGTTCTCAAAATCGTTAAGACATTGAATCTTATTAGGAGGTAATATGTTATTGAAAAGAGTTCTGTCTTCAAACTCATTTCCAGTGAACAAATGATTATTTTTTCCACTGTTGTTATAATTAGCACTAGTTTCAGGGATATCTATAAAATAAAATTCCGCATTGGGCACCTTAGTAAAATATGTCGTCGTTCATAACCAGCGGTTGAGTTGTTTTGCAAATTTCTTCATAATGGTCCTCTATTATCACGTCAGGATCTGTAATATCATTACCATTATTGCCACTTGCAAGAATACTACATTCATTTGTTTCACTTGATTTGCTACAAGCCATCTGAAGCCATCTTGCAGACATACTGGCGTTATTCTGAAAAAGAACAATTCATTTGTACACAGAATTGCGGGCATTTTTGAGATGTTGAGCGCGTAAGTTAACAGCTAAGAAAGTGGTTGAATAATTAGTTTTCATTGGGAATTTATCCAAATAATATAAACCTTATTAACTAAATTAATATTATTAATGTATTTTTAACTGTGAGCAAGCGAAAAACAAATAAGTCCAATAGAGATCTACGTTTCAATAGTATAAAATCACCTAAGTCCATAACCCATATTATCAGTGTAATGACTTATTTGTAGATGCTTTGTTTATTAAAACCAACAACAATTATATAAATAAACTTACCTGATGTATTATTACAATAATTATAAAATCAACAAATTAACTAAAAGCCGGTAACAAACCAGTATCATAACCTGGCACCTGCTTCAACAATATACAGTGGACTTATGTGGTTTTCTAGTTGATTAAATTGAGGAGAGATATATGTGAAATTCTTGATGCCGATTTCGTCAACTAAATTATATATAATACGATATGAAACAGATTCGAGAAAATAATTAACAAGTAAACTTAAAACATTAATGATTTATGTAACAAAGGTATATTGGTGCTAATTTGTTAACCCTCCTATTGTGTTCGGGTCAATATGACCCAATCGCGTTCTTATAATGTGCATAATTCGTTAATTTATTTAAATATTTCGTTGCCACTGCATGACTTTTATTTCATTACTCTAATAATGATGTACCTAGATTGATATTAGAAAATTATAATTAGTGTTTTTTTTAATGAATTTGTTACACTCACTGTGTTTGGGTCTATACGAGCCGGTGATTTGTGTGGTTTAAATTAGAAGAACGAGAAGCAGACTATTGTCATAGACCAATGCATTTTATTAATTTTGTTTTATTTTCATAAATATAAATAACTACATAATATTGCCACATTATGGCGCAATACTGCGCATACTGCATGCGTTATTTGCATACCGGTAAACAAGTTTATTCCTGTTGAGACTTGTGTGTGGCTCCGCGCATAAATGCAGCCAGTGAGCATCTGTGTGCTAGTTTCGTGATAAATATGAAACTTGATGCTATACTCTAATAAGAAATAAAAATAAAATTGAAATTTATTATTGAAAATGTGTACTGAGAGAGTGCTTACGGATAGTGAACTTGAGAAACTTTTGTGTGCTTCTGATAGTGATTCTAATGCTTCTGAAGACGAAGACCATTTGTCCAAAACCGAGATATATAAAAGCGAATCGGATGATGAAGTGGAAGCTACGATTTCAGATGAAGCTGATACGAATAATCACGTAAATTTAAAAGATGGAAATATAGTATGGAATGAAAAGACACATCGATCGGGGAGGTTATCGGCAGCAAATATTATTTCGTTGATTCCTGGGCCAACAAGGTATGCTACGTCGCGAATAATTACATATTTTGGCCTACTGTTTCTAGCTGGAGTGTATAAATCTCACGGAGAGGCAAAAGCCAGTCTGTGGGAATGGAAATGTAGGTCGTGCAATATTCAGAGCAACGTGGTCCCTACAACGATTTCATGTAATTGCACGAATAATTCGCTTTGATGATAAATAGAACGACACCAAACTGATAAATTAGCTCCCATACGAGACTTGTGGGATGAATGGGTTGCAATTCTACCTAAGCTCTATAATGTTCACGAAAATATAACAGTAGATGAGCAACTGGTACCTTTTAGAGGCCGTTGTCCTTTTAGACAGTACATCGCGAATAAACCTGCTAAATACGGAGTCAAAATTTGAACTTTATGCAATTCTGTAACTGCTTATGCATATAACATGCATGTTTACCTCGGAAAAAAAGAAGGTGAACCTCCAGAGAGAGGTCAAGGTAAAATAGTTGTGGTAGATCTTACTTATGGTCTAAAAAGTCACAACGTAACGTGTGATATTTTTGTTACAATCTGGGGCAGATGCTATTGAGAAGAAAAGTAACCATGCTTCGCACTATTTTCAAAAATAAGCCTGAATTGCCAGCCGCATTGGTCTGCAACAGGAAAGAAGTTCTTTCTTCAAAATTTTACTTTATCAAGGATATGTCGACAGTTTCCTATATTTCGAAACGGAATAAAAATGTTACGTTCATGAGCACCATGCACCACGATAACCAGTGTGTAACCAAGATCATAAAAAGCCGTTTATGATTTTAGACTACAACAAAACTAAAGATTTTAAAGGTGGTGTGGACACCTTAGACATGTTAATAATAACATACACATGCAGACGACAAACTAAAAGATGACCAATGACTATCTTTTACAACATCATGGACGTTTCAGCTTACAACGCTTATGTTCTGTGGTGCGAAGTAACTTCAACCCAGAATGCTGGAAAGATTACAAAACGGCGACTATTTCTTGAAGAACTGGGTAATTCCTTGATCACTTCATTATTGCAAGAAATAAAACCTTTCCTTCGAAGTATTCCTACGGCTGAAATGGTTATAAAGTCACGTTCTTCAACCAGTAATGTGGAAGTAAGGGAACAATCAACAACAACCAACCGTAAAAGATGTAATTTTTGTCCCCCTTCAAATGATAATAAAACTAATATGCTATGTTGTAATTGCTCAAAATGCCTATGTAGAGCCAATGTATATTACTACTGACTAGCTCTAGACTGTAACAAATAAATGCATATACCTAACTTCTACGTTTTTCAGATGTTTTTTACATAACATTTATAATAAGTAATAAAAATAAGATAACGTAATAAAATGTAATAAATAATAAATACTACATCTTATTTCTTATTATTATTTACTGTTGACCGGAACACAATAAGTGAAACCAAAATGTTAACATAGGAGGGTTAATAATAAGTCCGTTGTTTATGCTACTTAAAACCTTTTTTTCCAGTTCTCCTCATACACATAAGAAGAAATATACTGAGCGCATGTTCGAATTTGTGTCTCAAAGACTGAAGGATAGCGATAGGGTAAGGAGGGCACGTTCAACATGTTTACATAAAAACTCTTATATTTTTCTCATTTTTCAATAATTACAATATATTATGCCACAGTTATAAAGTACTATATATCTTATTGTTTCAAACAATATAAATAATCACAGCCCAACACATATTTTGGTGCAGGGGTTTTTGTAACTGTTTTTATGTAATGTTTGGGTGCAGAATCCAAAACTGCCGTCAGATTTTTTCTATCAGATCTAGTTTTTGAGATATGCTATATTGACCTTTTTTTTAGAAAGAAATCATCTTATTTTTTAACTCTTATACATTTTACATTATTACTATTATATTCTCGAACTGCCGGTTAAAAGAACACAAACAATTCAAAGTGAGGTATTTATTTCATGAAATAAATAAATATATATTTACATATCACTTAAAATTTTCTTTTATAGGACTTTTTAGCATGTTGTTTACCAGGACAGTCTCGCTGAAGACTCCAACAGTAGTCGGCCATCATGGGGCTACCCCATCTTCCTTGATATCGATCTTCCATAGTTTTAATGTCCTGATGGAATCTTTCCCCTTGTTCTTCACACACATCCCTTAGGTTTTCTGGAAACCGATCTAAGTGGCTGTGGAGGTAGTGAACTTTTATGCTCATGTTACAACCGAGAGTATTAAAGTTCGAAAGCATATTTTCCAGTAATTCTATATAATTCTTTGCCTTATGATTTCCAAGAAAATTTTGTACTACTTGAACAAATGAACACCAAGCGTTAGATTCAATCTCATTCATTGATGCCGTAAATTGTGGATCTTTAATAAGCTGCCTTATCTGAGGGCCATCGAATATTCCGGCTTTCAGTTTTTCCGTGCTTATCCCAGGAAATTTGTGTATCAAGTAGCCAAAACAAAGTCCATCTCGATTTAAAGCCTTCACAAATTGCTTCATAAGCCCCAACTTGATATGCAAGGGTGGAAATATGATTTTTCTCTCGCAACCAAAGGTTCGTTGTTTACGTTTTGCTTTCCTTGAATCATAACGTTTCTTAAAGGCCAATTTCAGTTAACCCAGTGCTGATCCTTAGCTCTGCTGTCCCAAAGACATAAAAACAAGGATATTTTGTATATCCACTTTGCTGTCAAGGAGGAAGTTTACCATTTTAGGTCGACACAAATCATCCACTGATGTTCTTCATACTTAATTTTTTTCAGGACTAGTGATATTGCCTCATATTCCTCCTTCATGCTGGTAGAATGACCAATGGGTGTTGAGCCATATTTATTACCATTATGTAAAAGCACACATTTCAAACTACGTCTTGAACTGTCAATAAAAAGGCGCCATTCGTTTGGTATGTATTCTGACAAACCCATTTTTTGTAAGAGTCCTCTTATATCGTTACAGAATACCAGGTTATTTTCCTCAGAGTAAAACGGCAGCAGCTCCTGATCTCTTTTACGATAAAATGTAATATTGGTATCTGGCTGAAGTAGATTCTTCTCATTTAATCTGGAGGCGAGTAATTCAGAAGACTCCTTTGAAAGGTTCAGGTCTCTAATGAGATCGTTCAGTTCTTGTTGACTGAAACGTTGGGGACTTCCTAAATTCGCTTCAAAATCACTGTCGTTTTCTGATTCTATACATTGCACTTCATCAAAGTTTGATGATTCTATATCTTCCGGGAGCCTAGGCAGACTGCTGAATGATGGAATGGGTATTTCATCACTATGCGGCACAGGCCGCAGTCTAGATCAGGATATTTCCATTTCTGTCTATTGTTCCGATTGATGCCTTTGATATTGACGAGACAAAAATAGCAGTGATCGTGATGGTTTTTTGATTCCCTCCAAACCATTGGTACTCCAAACTTTAGGCACTTTCTCTTTCCGATTGTCCACTGACGCAAATGTTCAACGCATGTTTTACATACGAAATGTGGCGCCCAAGATTAATCCTGGCCTCCCAAGTGAACGCCAAAATAGGCCAGATAACTTCTTTTCACAAACTCAGAAATAGGTTTTCTACTTTCTTGAAAAGTGTACTCGCCACATACATAGCAAAAAACGTCTGGATGATTCGCACAGCTACGTCTGCATTTGGATGCCATGATTTTAATTAGATGTTTTATCACTAAAGAATACCAAATGATACCGCAACTTTACCTATGTAAATTAAGTAGGAAACTGTACCACGTACAGCAGAGATACGAGGTAATATAGCCGGGTATTAATTAGTTTTGAGTAGCTATAAGAATGTTGGATTTTACGCTAATGAATAAATACCAAGTAACTCAAACTGGCTAATTAGATTCTAATGTCTTTATATAAACTGTTTCTAGTAAAGCAGAGATATATACGAGGTAATATGGCGTACTGATTAGTTTTTGATAGGAGTATTGGAAAGTTGGGTTTTACACTAATGAATAAATAATACCAAATAACTCAAACTAGCTAATTAGACTCTAATGATCTAGGTATGAAATTTCACTTTTGTCCTCCAAAGATGTCATAATTTCATTATTTTTGCGTTTTATCAGAACTAAGATCAATTAGCCCGTATCTCAAAAACTAGAGCTGCTACAAAAAAAAAAGCCAGGTATTTTTGGAATCAGCACATCAAAAATATCCAAAATCAGTTCGTAGTTTTCCGGCACCAAGAAAAAAAAATTATTTTGTTGGGCTGTGTAATGCTTAAAAAAATTCAATGTTGATTTATTCTAAATTATTAAAAAAATGTCAAATGGTTGAAACTACCCCCGCGGAGGGTGGGACAGATTCGACTTCAGGATGTGTAAATAAATAAAATGTTTTATGCAATTTTTAATGCCTATATTGAGAACTTTTGTATATAAAAAATAATTGCACTTTTTTATTTAACATCAAATGAACTTTAGTTTACATTAAACGTGGTAAAGAAGCTGTTCTAGCTGTTTTAGAGGAATTTGGTTCCCGTAACTTCAGAACGATACCATCGCGTTGGATAATAGATCAACTGATGCATAGAAAAATTTGTAGAATGGCTGTGGATATTGCACTGGCTATATAATATACTACTTTAACTTTGGTACAAAATTTTATCAATAGGAAGTCAAAATCGACCGAAACCTCGTCTGACTCCAGAACGACAGAGTGGTTAGAATCAGAACTAGTTTCACTTTGTTCGTTTGCGCTGGGAATTGTTTTCTTATTTTTTTGTCTTTTCTTTTCTTCTTTTTTTCTTTTGAATCTATCCCCTCTTTCCCCGGAGTATCAGTGTAAATTTTCAATTTTCTCTTCCTATTTTCACAGATTCTTTAAACATAATTTCAAACTTTTTTTATGAGGATATTTACATACCTAACTGCTCCAGGCAAAGCCAAAGTATGTCTGAAATAATGAAAATTTAAAAGAACGTCCCAAACAACTAATATTTATTTATTTACATAAAGGAACTAATGGCGATATGACTGATGTACTAGATGAACAGGCGACTTTGGGAGTTGATGTACCGTCCTCAACAGGCATTGAAACTGTAGCGTCCCCCAGGTACCCTATCTTGAAAAATGTAATTTGAACTTATTTGCAATAATGCAAATTCAAGAACAAAAAAAATCACTAAGTGATTTATCTTGACTTGACTGACAATAATGTTCTATTACTCACATTAATTGCCTGCCTTTGACTTTCCTGGCAATAATTAAAACATTAGAATTTATTTACAGGTCTGATATTTAATTACTCGCAAACCTCAAATCTGATTAAAAGAATTGGCCGTCTAGTGGTAGGTACGTTGTGCTATTTGAATTAGATAGGCTGGATGAGGTTAAGTGTTGCATCATGTGGGGCAGGTAAAAAAATGAAAGTCAAATTAAAATTAACGAGCTTTGCGCAATGATTGTTCAACCCGTTAATGTACTATTGTGGGAAACAACCACCAATAAAACCCACTTTATTCTTAAATAAGTAATTGCACAAGTACATTATTAAATCAAATAACACAAAAAACAATAAAAGGGTTAAATATATAACAAAACACCATTAATTCAGGTTAAAGTGCGCACAAAATTATACATTACGAAACAAATAAATAAATAAGAAGCGGTTTAGCTACACCAAAACACAATAAAACAAAACATGTAGTCACACCCACAATTGTGTCATAAATAAATCAGAATAACAATCGTAATACCAAACATGTGGCCCTTTAAAATCAATCATGCCGGTCTTTAAGTAAATAAGCACATAAAACAATAAGGCAAATTACGGTACATATATAATACAACAACAGTAAAATTGCACAGGTGATAATAAGGTAAAGACAACGACAAAACGAAAATAGACGAGGAATTTACACGTACACAATTGTACAGTTACAATAAGAGAAATTAGTTCGCAGGCAAACAGTTCTACTTAAACAAACTGACACAAAAAAACTCCTTAAACAAAATCTTACAAGGGTAAGCTGTAAATAGATCATAACATCGTGACCGATATATAATTTGGAATGCGTTAGAAAATACAGCGTCACTTTCTCAGGTTACACTTGCATCTATACACCCAATAAAACAATAAAAATAAAATTCGAGGTGTTTAATGGCCATCTGGACTCGGGAGTATGTAATCACTCGGCAATTGCCTTTTACAATTATAACCAAGCTTTATCCTGTACCCGCTCGTCCACGACCGCCTCTACACAAATATAAATATAATGTTATAGTCAAAGATCGATATGCAGTCTCTTCCCGGAATGACTGGTTTATCCTAGGTTTGACCAAATCCTTCGGGCAAACCCCGAAATATATTCCAATTTCGGCCTTTGACTGAAGTATTTTTAGTCAAACCTAGAAGTTCCTAACTTTTCAGTCAAACGTCGAAAGTAAAATAATTAGTTTCAGGCTTTGCCCAGTTGATCCTAGAAGCGACCTGCAGATTCGGTCAAACGTCGATCTGTACTGCACTTGTAATATGTTTAAACAGGTTAATACGCGTCTCTTGGGGTGTTCCGATAAATTATTTTTTTATTTCATGTTTATACATTGAGCGTGCTGGTGTGGTTTATACGCGTCTCTTGCGGTGTTCCGATAAATTATTTTGTCATTTTATCTTTGTACATTGAGCATGCGGGTGTGTAAGATTAAAGATGAGTGAATCAAAACTGTTGTTACTGAAAACGTGGATAAAGAAGCTTTAAAAGTGAAGTTTAAAGAGAAAATTTCTAATTTGAATAAAGATAAGTGTTCATTTCATATAAGAAATAAACAGATGTATGAGCCGATTATCTGCGAGGTAGAATCAGCTAAAGTAGCTATAAAGAAAACGTCTTTACAGTATCGCCGTCTGAAACTCTACGACGTTGTGTGACGAAAAAAAATTGATGAAGTCATTATCAGATACAAAAAATATACAATACTACGTTACGGACGACGAGTTATTCGATGTGATTGAACGTGCTCATCAGGAATGTGGTCGTGGTGGTAGAGATCTCACAATGAAAGCCCTGAATAAAAAGTATGCAAATGTCACAAAAGAGTGCGTAAACTATTACTTGGATTTATGCCAAACGTGTCACAAGAAAAAGACTCACCCTAAAAAGGGGCTAGTCGTTAAACCGTTTTTATTTAAAGAGATTCACGCACGGGGACAAGTAGACCTTATAGATATGCCTAGTCGTTAAACCGTTTTTATTTACAGAGATTCACGCACGGGGACAAGTAGACCTTATAGATATGCAAACATGTCCTGATCGTGATTACAAGTATATTTTAAACTATCAAGATCATTTGACAACATTTTTGATTCTACGTCCCCTATACACAAAAAACAGCACAGGAAGTAGGTCACCTTCTCCTTGATATTTTTTGTACTTTAGGTGCGGACGAGAATTCGCCAACCGTGTCGTAGAAGAGTTAAAAGTTGTCCATGGTGCATGGCAAACCGCGTCCTTCTCAAAGTCAGGGAAGCGTTGAGCGTGCGAATCAGCATATACAACAACTATTGCTCGCTTGGATGGACGATAATAAAACTAATCGTTGGAGTGAGGGCCTCCGATTCTGTCAACTGCAGAAAAATTGCGCATACCATCATGACATACAACAATCACCGTTTGAAGTGATGTTTGGCGAGTATAATATAACATAACATAATATAATATAATGTGATATGATATCCTAACTATATAATATTATAAATGCGAAAATAAATAAACTTAACATTTTATGAATTGTTTTTTTCTAGGACGAAAAGCTCATGTTGGAATTCAAACACTGCCAGATTCGATAAAAAAAGGTTCTTCAGACAGAGGAAGAGTTAGAAAACCCTATCAATTCGTCTGGTGAGAAGCAAAATGATACTGATGATACTAGTAAGTAGCAACTTTCTCATTAAGTGTACGTGTGCATGCCTCTCTTTTGCTTTATCTAGTACCTTGAATAAACTTAAAAAGAAACTGTTTCAATCTAAACATTTGATTGTATTTCATGTATTTTTTAATTTTTAACTTGTAATTGTTATTTACATGTAATCTGGTTTAGCTAAGTACCTAAGTATATGAATTTTATTTTAGCTCAAAGAGATGAAATGGAAATACCTGGACTGTCGTCGTCAACAGTGAAAGAAGATACTTCAAACGGAGAAAAAACTAAAGATTACCATATTGACAAAGTCCCTGGACCGTTGTCACTAAGAGCGGAAAAAATTCTTCAACAGTTGAGATTACTTGTTCAGATGTGGTTTGTTGTATTTGCCAAAAAGAGAGCTCAGGCGCACATACGTGCATAATTTGTAATCAGGTCGTGCATGTTGTGTGCGCTGACAGCACGCTTGGTGCAGACTTCGGAAGTAAAGTTACATGCATGCGTTGTGCACAGACAGAAAATATAAAAATAAATAAAGAAAAGGCGATTGAAGGTCTTCAAGCTCAGGCTAATGTTATGAAACAATTCACTGAACAAAAATTTCCGCCAATCGCGATTGGAAAAACTGTAACCATACCTATTCCCAGCTTCGATAGAACCAAAGCAGATGCTCGAAATGTTTTGGGTATCAGACAAGATAAAACCGTTGATGGTTTATACAGAGCAGGGACGAAACACGGAACAATAAAAACACTTTTTTCGAGGAATCAAATAAAAGAATGCAAAGAGAGTTTTCTTAATTTCGAAGATGTGCCCGACGTTCAGCTGTCTCTAAGAGAAATCAGTGCAAAAGATTCTAAATTTGGGGGCCAAGGCTTTACAAAATGCCACTGCAATAAAAAATGCTCTTCAAAATTATGTAAATGTAAAAGATCTAACGTATTGTGCAATTCTAAATGTCATAATGCCTCACCATGTCAGAATAAAGACTAATTTTTATTTTAATTACGACAATAATAAAACAATAAACATTAAAATTAAAAAATTTCGTTTTATTATACCTAATCTAACAAACTAAGACATTCTAATACCTAATTGAAGTTTGACTGGTCAAACCCCGATTTCATGAGATTGAGTTTCGACGTTTGTCTGACAAAACCTAGGAGCGCCAGTTTAGAGGTTTGACTATAACATATATATATATATATATATATATATATATATATATATATATATATATACACACATATATATATATATATATATATATATATATATATATATATATATATATATATATACATATACATATACATATATTGTTTACACGCACTCTTATTACGACCCTAATATTTAGTTTAGTAAAAAACAATAATTCGCGGTTTGAGTTTTCCAAGAATGTATATGATCAAATATTTATATACAGACTGTTTACAATGACGGTAATTAATCAAGCATCCCGATCGATCTTACTAAATTGAAACTCTAACTACAACAACTTCCCCTCCGATTTCAAACTAACTATATTACTCCCAAAAATCAACCCCCGTTATTGAAAGTAATGATAAAAAAGAAACAACAAATTATTTCGTGGGAACATTTTTCACATTCCTAACAGAACGAAGTCTTAATTTTAAAAATATGTATTCGTCCGTAACAAACCCTACATTTAATATCAAATTTCCTAGTACCAAAGACGTCTTTGATTGCAATGTGTACCGACGTAATTAATTATTAAACTGGTAACATTTTCACATCAAAAAGGCGCGTTTAAAAGTAGTCAGCAATTCGTTACACATCTTCTTTCTATCCTGACATTTGTTTTTTTTAACAACCCTTATTCAAATAACAATTACGTAAAATGCAGAAAATAAAATATCCAGAAAACATTATCAAATTTCGACTTAAGGTATAATAAAATATATCAAACTCCATTAATTCTTCTATTGCGGTAACAATGGCGATTTGACAAACGTTTACTACAATAATAAAATTTTCGCGGTCCGCTACCTTCTTTAGGACGATCAGAAACAGGTTCTTCTACTGCCTCACCGATGGATCTATTTACATAGCTGGCAACAAAATCATTGTCTGTAAATGCTAATATGTTTAGTGGCCAAATACCTGGTTTTTCGAATGCTTTCGTGATGTTTTTTTGAGTAAAGTCTGAGTGAAAAGCAACTTTTGTTAACTCTGCAATTTCTCTAATTGTTATGACTTTCCCAGGATATATTTCAGTCATTAAAAGCAACAGAACAGTAGGTCTTAAATGGTTCGTGAACTCCAACTTCTAAGAGCTGCAGTTTATGTGACGTATGTGGAGGAAATGATAGAACAACAATATCATTATCACGACAATAGTTTATGGCTGTTAATGATATATGTGACTCATGGTTGTCTATGAGAAGTAATATTTTACTCGTTTTGGAACAATTGGTATGTTTCTGAATATGTTCCAGAACTTTTGGAAACAATTCTGCTGGCATCCATCCATTGCGATTGCCCAAGGCGATGCTTGAAGTTAGAGTATTAATTAAATAGGTATCTGGGTTACGAATCCGTGGATACAGATAAACGGGCGGTAATGCATGACCAACAGCATTTATAATGAGCACAAACGTTGTCAGTTCGCCCCTTTCAGCAGATGCAGCTAAACTAACTTGCTTTTTACCTACGTCCAAGTTTAGTATTGGTTTGTTAAGGAATCTTAAAAACTGTTGTTTTTCACTGCCCTTAACGTGAATTTTGTTAAACGGCAGCAGCGTTCTTACCAGCTCCTCTTGGAAATCGTTGTAGACTGCATGACCCAATTGCCATTTCGGCCCATGATGTTTCTTCTTCTTCTCTAAATAGCTTATATGACTTGACAAGGGCTTTGTTATAAAATAATTTCGAGTTGGATTTATGAGTGTCAATAATAAAGATCCGTGATCTGTAAACACGGCAATTTTTTTCGGTATGAATTCGTTATCAACACCTCTAAATCCTTGCACGTCCAAGTATACGTCCATCTTCTTTTAGCTGGTGTTGTACGCTGAAGCTTGTTATATAGGGTTATCCCTTTTAACAGGTGAAATTCACGACCACATTCCGATGTTTATCGATCTCGATCACGTTATCGAATTCGGCGTACACCAAACAGTTATCGGTTTCGATGAGCGCTTCTTCAAAGCCGACTTCTAGGCGAAGGGAACCGTTTCTAACTAAATTCAGGCGCGTGCTAGCGTTTGCAGACAAGTCAGGTGTTAGGTCGAAGGTCATTAAACAGTAGCCGTTGGGGTAATCGCTTCTCGATAAATTGTTTCCCTTATTCAAAAAATGAATACACGTACCGTAGCATAAGGTGTGATATGTCCTTACACATAAACCATTAGCTGTAAAGTCTGGTTGTAAGGCCTTCGATGGAATTTGTTGTCCGTCAATATATAACGACATGTAGTTAATATTGGTGTGATGAAAATTGAATGGATGACCCAGGAAGATATCATACAATGATTTTCGCTGTATGTCTGCAGGTATAGTTAACACTTTTACGTCTATCCTTGTAACAGGATATTTTGCAGTTGTTTCTAAAGCTTTAGCGTGTGCAATTAGAATGGTGGGGTTCATTCGCATACGTCTCACCAGTAAACTAGCATCCGTAATTCGCGTCTTGTAAATTGAACCATGCGCCGCCATTACACTAAAGGTATCACTTGACCGTACAAATTTAGCCTTTAATTCAACACCATTTATGAGAAACTTTTCCTGATTAAACAAATCCGAGTGCACGTGATCAATCATCTCAACCTGTGTGCTGGTCGCTGCAAGTATTTGACGTTTCGAGAAACCGTTATTTGCGGTCCCCATTGTATTCATCTGCCCGGCTGTATCATTGTGCCATAAAGTACAACCTAGATTTGAACTTTTGGCCTTCTTTCTATAATTTAGCAACGTTTCGATGTATGAGCGGTAGGCGTAGGTGTTGTTTGGTTGTGATACCATCTTCTGATTTAAGTAAACCTCCACTTGTGCGAAAAGCGAATACATCCAATTGTTTACCGGTGCTATAACATCCGCGTCAGTAGGTGCTGTATCGTCTTGCTTTAGAACTGTAGCTGTTTGGGGCGTCATCACTAAGAGTTGATAAGGGCTTGTAAAATATCCATTCGCCACTCTCGGTACTTGTCTGCGCCGACGGTAAAGCGAACAAATCCAATTCGGACTTGACGCATTCACATGATTGGGCATGTAGAAAATCCATTATCTTGAAAATATATCGTCGTAAGTAGGTTTCTTCTTAGCAACAGCTTTCGGTAGAGACTGGTTATTGTCGGTCAGACGTACTCTTTTATAGCCTGAACCCTCCATCATTTTATCGATTTTCTCATCGGCTTTACGTTTAAAGTTTCTACCTGCCTCGTGAAATCTTTCTTGAAACGATTCCTTAATAGGTTGATCCTCTATGACGTCACCAAGAATATTGGTACCCTTTCTGAGAGCTTCTTTTCCAATAGCCTTAGCACCAGACTTAAGTAACGGTACTATATTTCTAAATATACTACCTACCCAGCTTCCTATTCCGTGACCACGTTGATACGGTGCGCCTCTGTAGATGGAGCCGATACCGTTACCGGCTTGATTCATATAATATTGTTGATAAGGGCAAACCATTATTGCCCTTTCTTAAAGTGTAGCTTCAGACATGACGACCCAAACTCGTATGGCATTGCTGCACCCGTATCTGTTTTTATATTAATCTCGATGTTTTCAAATTTCCGTGTCATCACTGACATGTAGTGTGCATGCCAAAAAACCACATCTTTATGACCCCCCGTAAGCGTAGTTTTCTGAAGTAATATTTATTATACGCATACGCGGAGATAAAACATCACCCACAATTTGCGGTTCAACGATGTCGCTATAAACAAATATCTGCGTTGGTAATACTATCCATATACTAGCGGGGTGCGTTGGTATTTGTTCCATAGCTATGTTTTGATACGGCCGATAACCCAACTGTGAGGCTAGACGCTATGAGAAACCAAATATCGAGAGGGAGGTTTTGAATTTCGTAGTGACGCGCTCAGTTAGATTATGGTCTTCGATTGTTCACAATTTACTTATTAGCTCGTGGTTATTTAATTCGCTGGCAATTTCTTCTATGTTGGCATAATTTCCCGAGGCGAAACGTAACACATATCATCCGTCCTCAATAGAAATGGCTTTCTCGTTGTCGTGTTGAAAATGTGATGCAGCATTTTTTAATATCGTCTCTAACACACCCTCTTCTCTTGTGGGTGGATCCATTCTATAATAAATTAAATTGTCTGTCGCACTTACAGCGGCAAAGGAGGCAAGGGTACTAAATTTCCGATATGCCTACAACCCATGAGTCCATTAATCTTTTCGTTTTGGCAGTTGTGTAATAAAACTTGACGTCATATTGTCAGGAAAATACGTCATAGAACTATTGCTTAATAAGGTAAGATAAAACTCCATTTTATATATCTCTCAGCTGCGAACCTAACACCCAACTATTAAATTTGTCACTGTATCCACGCCACTTGAGCAGGTATTGTTTATGTCGTCCGCGGCCCTTCTCTGCTAAAATCTTATCGACTTTGAATAGGGTGTCTTTATCAACCGTAACAACTTGCAATTCCTCCCCGTAAAAGGTACCCGCAACAGGATCGTTCACCGGCTTTATATTTAGGATGACGTGATGTGCCTAAGCCTTTCGCGTACAGATTGTTCCACACTTCCAAAATGTTTTCATCGCTTACAGCCGTAGGGGCCATCTGTATACTTGAATGAGGGCTATTGTTGTTAGCAGTTACAAGTTTTTGGAGTATATCAATATACCTGTAGAAATTTTTGTAGGTGTAATAACGCCACATCTTTGTTTTCAACGTTTTATTAAATCTTTTAACTACCAGGGTTATTTGTTACATAGAAATTAATATTTTGTTTCTTGAAAAAGTTTTGTACACTGACCGCCACAAGCTCCTTCCCTTTATCCTTCTGTAGATTAGCCGTTGTATTTTCACTTTCCTTAAAAATATCGGTGAATGCTTCAATTACAGATACGGCTGTCTTCGTTTTAAGAACTCTCGCCCAAACCCTCTTGCTCACCACATTAATAACCATTAGTATGTAGTTGTATCCACTATTGTGTTTACTTAAAGTTCGCATATCGCAAAGATCCGCTTTGCTTGCCACAGCTCGTAAATGTTGCTCACAATATACTTATTGCGGGGAAACTTTTTTCTGGCAGGTTTATGAACCGTATAAGCTTCCTGAGTCTGCAGTCATTTTTTCACTTCACCATATCTACTCTTTACAGGATTAACTAAAGGTGTTATACTCGAAAACCCTGCCGGATGCGCTGGATCATAGTATACAGCATCGATGTTATGTTCTCCATGTATCCCAATCTGTCGCCAACCTGTGTGGGTTTGTAGTTTTTCGCTGTCTTAACGTTTCGTGGACCAGATCGATAATGTTGGAATGAGGGATGATCTCACCTTTTATTGTGACAATACCCCTTTTATCCTAAAATGCATCACCTCCCGTATTCAGAATAAGCAAGAAATCAGTACCTTTCTTCCTACATGAAACAGGCAGTGTTGATACTATTTCGTCGTTTGCCAGACCGGTTTCGGCAAATCTCTAGTATTATCATCACCGCTGATTGTTATACTAGCGGGTTGACGTAACTGATTGGAAAAGTGTAGATATCTTTGAAGAACCTGATTGTACTGCTGCCGTTTTGGTTTTTAATACTTTATCCATGTCGTTACGCAGCTGCGTTAAAATGTTGTTTTGTGTGACATCTGGCGCTTACAGACGCTGTATAAAATCCATAGGTAGAATAATCATCTTCTTCAGATTGTGGTCCATAGTTATTGAAACAAATTACTTAGAATTTCTCCAAGAAATGGTCTTAACAGGAGTGGTAGAAATGCGCGTTCTGTACGAGAAACTGTTTCTTTTTTTTTATAGATTTGCCTCTCTGTGCCAGCCGCCTTAAAGTGTGCGTATGTTCAGAGAGTCGCTGCTTCTGATCAGCTGACAGCGGTACACGACCTTTTAAAATGTTATGTGCACACTCCCAAATGAATTAAGCAAGATTATGTAATGAGCGTTGAGAGAGATATCTCGCTGCCCACGCCCTTGATGAAATACGTTTTCCGTTAAGAAAAACACGCTTAGAATTTTATGATGACAACCCTTTGTAAAAATATCAACCACCGAACCGTTAGTTTCTCGCATTAGATCGTCAAACTGCTACATATCAGGTAAGCGCTTCTGAAATTCCACTGAGAGAACTTTGAATAATGATTGCCATTCGCCATAAAACCAGACAATTTTTTCAATAGCTGTATCGCAGACAGTTTCGATATTTTTTAGAAAATCAACGATAAAATGCGATTTCCCACACCCCGATGTTACTGTTGCTGAAAATAGATGCTTAAACTGACCCTCCATCTCGAAACGCTAAACGATACTAAAGAGTATTCCGTTATCATCACAACTAAAATACTAGATGAAAAAATCTACGATCACGGGTATATTCTACTTCTTTATTGTGCTTATCTTTAATATCAAAATAATCATGTTTGTTGTTGTCTTTTAGATATTTATTAAAAGCCAACACGTGTTTTTAAATCGTGTATTAACAATAATAGTTTGATGTATATCTAATTTATAACACCTAATTACTTACTTACTTACTTAATTACTACTTATTTATTTATTTTAAAAGTAATTTGTGTGTATGTGTGTGTGCGTGTACGTGTGTATGTACGTGTGTGTGCGTGTGCGTGTGCGTGTGAGTGTGAGTGTGCGTGTGCGTGTGCGTGTGGGTGCGTGCGTGCGTGGGTGTGTGTGTGTGTAATTGAACATACAAATAAATCAGGCATAATATTTTCGAATGTATAGGTACTGACCCCATAGAAAGAGAACCTGCGTATATAAAAAAAGCACCATTGCATCATGATAGAAATTATTATTATTTCACCTAATATTTAATTTAGACCTTAATGTATTTTGCAGCAGCAAAATTTAAAAATATTTGTAAACACATTAATTAACAGGATGTCAATGGGTGATTGCTACTTTCCATTCATAATGAAATTGTATCACTGATTAATAATAATAATTGACTTCCATGAAAACAGTTTTATGATATAGGTAAAATCATTTTAAATGTATGTTGTAAATAATAAGCATCGTTTATATAAATTGCTGTATGTAACGAGTCTGCGAAAGGGAAAGGTAAATACGAATTGCAGTAAGTGTGATAGAGGTAATTAGGTTGTTTGTATATTTACACTCTAAAAATTAATGATGGGGAAACAAACAACCAGTTTTACATCAACTATTCATAAGTAAAAATACAAAGCAGGATTAGTGAGCTGTATAAAATATTTCAATATTCAGTTTAGTTCTCCAACACAGTTATTATTATTAGAACAGCCGAAAGAAAAACATATCTGAAGATATGCGTGTTATTTTTAATATATATTTTACTTGATATTGTTCACAAAAACACCAATAAAGGTTTTTAATATATTATTATACGAGGAGGAGGTCATAAACCAACTCTGCATCAACTATTATTCTACCGACTCGATATCATCTCATTTGTTTAGTTAATTAGATAAAGGTATTAGTGCTATTTTTTAATTATTAACATTATGCGGGTTCGTTTTGTGTGTTTTAAACTTTGTAGTTATTGATTCGCATATAATAATAACCATTAAAACCTTTTGTCTTTTATTTCCGTCATAGCAATTTGGCATTTTCAACTGTGGCTGATTTTGAGCAAGCTGTAATTAATTTAACCAAGTCAGTATTTTTGAACTGTAAGTTGGTTTTCGCAAACTGTAAGGTATGATTTGATTTTATTGAGATTGATTTAGTTGATTGATTGATTGAGATTGATGTGATTGATTGATTTTATTGAGCAGGATTTGTTTGAGATTGATATGCTTAATTAATTTGATTTGATCTGATTAATTGATTTGTTTGTTTGAGAAAGAGCTGAGAGAGAGAGAGACGTCTATTGCAGAAAACACTCGCTACTTTAAAAATACACCACTAGATGGCACCACAAACAAACCCTAATTAGTCTTAGAAATATACCACTAGATGGCACCACCTTTATTACAGAAAATATTCATTAGTCCATACACAATTAGATGGCTCCACAACAAACCCTAATTAGTCCTAGAAATATACCGCTAGGTGGCACCACCTTTATTACAGAAAATATTCATTAGTCCATACACCACTAGATGCTACAAAAAATTCAAATATCGCAACAAGGGGGCCACGACAAGAGGGTGCAGACCCTAACACAAGTTCTTATAGCTATCGTACAAGACTAGGGCCCCTTATTAGAAAATTTCAAATTTTTACCAGTAACCGATGCGGAGCCTTAGGCATCCAATCGGAGCGCAGGAGCTGGGTGGGGACTAAGAACCAATCAGAAACAAATCAGGTAAAAGGGGCTGTCCTTAGGACCACCAATCAGAACACTGTATGCGCACGCATTTGCCTACCTTCCAGGGGCTGAACTGCCAAATGGCTCTTAATACAACCAAAAGGGTCCTAGTGATGAAAATTCCATCAAGAGGCTGAGAATGGCCCCGAAAAGAAGCCGTCAAAAAAAGTTGTGGGGAAAGTGTCCCAGGGGCTGAGCCTATGACGTCACAAAAGGTGAAAGTTAAAGTGTCTCGGTACTACTATTGTGGCTTTTGAAGTTATTTATTTACATATATGAGAAAGCATTATTACAGATAATTTGGCAGCGGTTTTTATTTTGCAACGGAAATCTTTTATTCTTGGTTTAAAATATATATGCAATAAATTAGAAATATGTATAATTAAAATAGAAAACAACTATGTCGTTACTCATATTTTACCAGTGGAGCGTTTACTCAGCATCCTCTTTTTCCATGTTTAATTACTTTTTCTTGTAATTTTTTTTAAACTTTGTTGTATTAATAAAATTGATTAATAAATAACAAATTTTAGACTCTTTATTTTATTATTCAGTACCGTGGGATGATATGGGTTAATATCAAGGTAACATAAAGATATACAATTACTATGAATATGCAAACTTGTATAAATGTGTATAAACTCCATTGGCCTTCTGAGTTAAAAATTAATGAAATTAAATTAATTAACAATGATTATTTCACGTAGACATTAAAACATTAGAGGTTATCCACATTCGTGAAGTTATTTTAAACTAAATAAAATAGGCCGTGACTATGTGCACGCGAAATTTGGGGAATTATAACCTCAATCTGTCTAAAAAAATGGAAATAAAAAATAAAAATTAAAATCTACGGTAACCTTAGATCCAAGCTACGTTGTTCTACAATCCATTGAAAAGATCCTAGGTTACGGTAGATTTTAATTTGGCTTTTTGTTTCCATATTTAGACAGCTCGAGGATATAATTGAGGTATGTGGGCTTTTGAGAGCTTAACCGCGTTACTATTAAACACAGGTTCCCTCTCCCCTTGATTGAAGATCAACTAGACCGATTAGGGAAGGCAAGATTTTTCACATCTTTGGATATGGCGACAGGATTTTATCAGATACCCGTTCGCGAAGATTCTATCTGCAAAACTGGTTTCGTTACGTCCGACGGACATTTTGAGTGTCTCAGGATACCTTTTAGCGTAGCTAATGCACCCGCTGTATTCCGTAAATCCATCAATCTTGCAATGGGCGGTTTAAAAGATACCGTGGCATTAGCGTAAAAAATATTACTTCATCTATGGAATGCAGAGGTATAGATAAATTGAAGGAGCACCGATGTTAATCTCCAAAACTGTCGTTACTGGCCGAGAGAAAATCCTCACTGGATGAGGGAACTACACACGCAAAACCCTGTGAAAGTAAATGTTTGGGCAGGAATAATTGGAGAAAACATCATTGGTTCCTTCTTCATTGACGGCAGTTTGAATGGAGAAACTTACTAAGAGCTGCTCCAAAATAACGTTGTACCGGCGATTGCAAATTTGTATCCAGCTGAAGGGAACCCACAACTTCCAGGTAATGCAGTATGGCTCCAGCAGGATGGCGCACCAACACATTACGAAGTCAATGTCCGGCAATATTTCCACACAATCTTTCCAAATCGCTGGATAGGGAGACGTGGTTCTGTAGAATGGCCTGCACGATCACCTGATCTCACGCCGTTAGACTTCTTCCTATGGGGATATGTAAAAAGTATGGTCTACAACACCAAACCCGACGATGTAGCTGACGTAAGAAGAAGAATAATTTTTATAAAATTGTTTAACAAATAAAAAGGACTAGATTCCATATGGCATCATTGGGAACAAAATTATTAAAAATATTGATATAACTTATTCCTTATGAAACAGAATATAACAATTACGTCTTTTGTTATTCACAAAGGCATTTTACATTTGTCGCACGCCATTCTGGTGTATGATTTACATTGACGGCACCTCATTTTTGGCTCAATGTGCACGGGCCAATGTTCAATGCCGCTATATCTTACAGCCTCGATTGGTTTTGGCACTACGGAGCGTTTTTTATAAATAGGAGGAGTTCCCTCTCGTGAAGATGGGCGTCCACGTTTTCTCGAATATTTGCAGTCTAACAACGCCTTTCCGATCTCGCTTCTGAAAACTATAAGCTCCTTATAATTCGTAATATTTTTCATTTTGCATTTGCGACGATAAACCAGTCATGCATTTACTATGCATATATCCAAGAGATGATAAAATATTCGGAAATAGAATCGTTTTACTCCCATTCTGGTTCCATATAAAGATACTAGCATGTCGTTTAGATCAACCCCGCCCATGTTTGTGTTGTATTCTTTTATTATTTCGTCGTGTAATCTCAACATACTTTTTATCCTTTTATGACCACATTCGCACCATTTCAATTGGTTCTACACTTTTGTATGTAGAAAGCATTGTTACCGATTTGTTATCATACCATGTCAATGAAAATATATTGTGGTTAGTGTCAGCACGGAAGTCACAAGAGCCTCTTCCTTCTCTTTTCAAAACGTTATCAGTTTTTGGTAGATATCCCTTTAGCCTATTTACCCTTGCTGTACCAACTGATTGAATACCCATACTTTTGAGTTTTACAAGCAGCTTGTAGGATGTAAAAAAGTTATCAGTAAATAATTTAAAATTTTGGTCAACCGGAAGGTTCTCGATTAATGTCAAAACTATATCTCCACTGAATCCAAGAGAAGATGCCTGAGTGGTACCTTTGTCGCCGTAAACTTCGAATTCATAAATAATCCCACTTATTGCAGCACTGCGCAAACATTTTTATGTCCCACTTATGGTATACCAAGCTCACCGGCAACTATGATTATGCGTACTTGACTGACATTTTAACCTTTATCTTGTTAACATTTGCGTCTAAATAATATGATGCCAATTGGCATCAGTGGGAAAGAGAGGGTTAAGTAGAATTATTTACCTGCGAGCTGATTTCTCATTGTATGTGCTTTATTGTAGTTTGACTTATGTATTTTGTGCTTTGGTGGTCACTAAACAATTGGGTACGTGTAAATTCCTTTTCTGTTTTCTTCTGTCCTTACCTTTACCTTATTATCATCTGTGCAATATTACTGTTGTTGTATTTTATATGTATCGTAATTTGATTTATTGTTTTATGTGCTTATTTACTTAAAGACCGGTATGATTGGTTTTAAAGGGCCACATGTTTGGTATTACGATGTTTATTATGATTATTTATGACGCAACTGTGCGTGATACTACGTGTTTTTTTATTATTGTGTTTCTGTGTAACTAAACTGCTTTTTATTCATTTTCTCTTAATGTTATAATTTCTTACGCACTTTAACCTGATTTAATGGTGTTTTGTTATATATTTAACCCTTTCTTTTTTTTGTGTTATTTGATTTAATAATGTACTCGTGCAATTACTTATTTATGAATAAAGTGGGTTTTATTGGTGGTTCTTTCCCACAATAGTACATTAACGGGCAGAACCACCGCTGCGCCAAACTCATTGATTTTAATCTGAGTAGTTTAATTTTTTTTACCACTAGACGGCCACTCCGTTTGATCAGATTTGAGGTTTGCGGGTAATTAAATATCAGACTTGTAAATAATTTATAATATGTTTTAATTATTGCCCGAAAAGTCGGAGTAAGGCAGGCAATTAATTTGAGTAATAGTAACATTATTGTCAATCAAGTCAAGATAAATCACTTAGCGATTGTTTTGTTCTTGAATTTGCATTACGCTTTTCATGATAGCAACTGGGGGACGTTACAATATATATATATATATATATATATATATATATATATATATATATATATATATATATATATATATATGCGTGCGTGTGTGCGCGCGCGCGTGTGTGTGAACTCGTGTATTATACTATTTATTAATAATTTACGTTTATTTAATTTATTTTTTCTACCTTTTTCAATAGTATAGACATTGATTGACAATGTATGTCAATTTTCAATAGTTATTAGCAATAGTCTCCGCGTCATCTCGGGTATTAAAACTGTTGGGGTTTTGTTCTATTTCTGCAGGTTTTCTGATTATTCTGTTGGTTAGACGCTCTGCTGATGCTATCCTTCAGATCTGAACGAAATTCATATTATGTGATGTTGATTGAATATGCTGCACCAAAAATGATGTGGTGTTGCTCCTGACAGCTAGTAAGTGCTCCTCCAGCCTAAAACTGATTCGTTTGTTTGACCTATGTGCGTTCGATCACAGTTTTCACGTGAATATGACTTTGGTTTTTCGATTAGGCAATACAGCTCTTTTCGTGCATCTTAAATATCGTTCTGATCTTGTGTTCTTTAGAATTCTGCCAATTCAGCCTGTTGATCTGTTTGTTTGTTTGTTCTGTTTTTCTGCTTCGATCGGTCCGCCTTCTGGATGTTTTCTGGTAAATCCGTTTTGTAATAAACCTAACTTTAGCGTTTTTACCTGCTTGTGTTTGTTTTGACCACGGCCT
>JARFJB010002289.1:17500-197500 GCA_036346205.1 Vesta saturnalis | reverse complement strand
TAAATATCATGGTTTTACGGTGTTGGTCATCATTTGGGACTAAAGATGCGTAAAAACTTTATTTATTCGCCAGTTTCGTGGGAAAACGGTCAAACGCATTGTCTTCAAGTAAGTGTTATGGTTTTAGAGCGTTGGTCATAATTCTAGGGCCAAACGTGCCCAAACATTATACACCAATGTCGTAGGAAATACGGCTGAACACATTACGTTCATGAGAAATAACTAAATGTTATGATTTTAGGGCGTTGTTTATAATTTTGGAGTCAAGTGTACCCAAAAACATTATTTAGACATCAACTTCGTTAGGGAACTGGTAATGCTCATGGACCAGAACTAAATATAACAGTGTATTAGAGCGTTGGTCATCATTTGAGGCCAAAGATGATCAAAAATGATATTTATTCACCAACTTCGTTGGAAAAACGACCAAATGAATTTCCTCGATGGGCAAACTAAATAGTATGGTCTTACGGCTTTGGCTCTCCTTGGTCCCAACGATACCCAAAAATTGTACAAGCCAATTTTGTTGGGAAAAACTCCAAATGTATTGATCCACGAGAACTAAACTGTATTGTTTTACTGTGCTGTCCATCATTACGGTGAGTTATATCCATATTTTTATTTATAACTAATTTCGTTAGCAAAAAATAAATCAGCTTAGCTTTTAGGCAATACTCAAGTTCACTAAATTAACTGGTTTTTAGCATCAAATCAAACTCTATGGTTCCCCTTAATTAATTAAGACTGGACAGGTTTTCAGATTTTACGAGCATTTTGAAAATTTTTTGTTTTATGTTGTAATTACTGCTTTCGCTACTTTGGCAGCCCACTCGATTACTCTTGATTCACTTGTTATAGCAGGCTTATTCTTTGTTTTCATATGTTATAAAATGCCTTGATAAAAAAAACATGTTTACACACCATAACTGCAATTACTCTGCAAACGTACACATTTTGCAAAAATTATATTTAATCCATTAATGGCTGTCATAATAAAAAAAAACTTTCTGCACGGAATTTATTTGGAAACATGTAAAATTATACGAAACAATATTAAAATGAACAAAAAATATTTTTGCATATATGAAAAAATAGGCATCACGTCATCATCTATATAATGTTCACTTGGAATGAAATTTTTGGAAACATTTAGTGTGTAAATGAACTTTACATTTATTACATATAAACACTGTTGTACGACGTCGTCTTCTGGCATTTTCTGTTTACTCCAATGTGACCTTTATTATCATATTGTATAGGTTGTCCCATTTTCGTATGTTTTACGGGGTATCTCGCTTATTTTTTAGGTTAGAACCTTGCGGTTTTCGCGACACCGTGCTATTTTTTAATGAAACCAAAGATGCATTAATCAAATTTGCCATAGCCATCTTAGTTTGTGTACTACAGGGTGATTTTAGAAAAATTGCATTTTCAGTCATCCCCTGTGACTCTGTTATTGTCAGACATATTAAAAAAGTAAAAACTGATATTTGTAGATTTTTTACGTAGAATCCAGTGGCCTATTCAGATTTTCTTTAGAGGTCACAGTTTTTGAGATATTGACATAACCTATTTTTTCTTTATGGGACAACCTATATATTTTTTTAAAATCTTTTTCCCCTTGCCAAGAGCTTTTCAAAAAGCACAGTCTATATTTATTTTTATAAATAACGTGACAAAATGATTTTTTTCTATAATTTACATTGATAATAGTGGATAGCCGTGGGTAACCATGGTAACGGAAAAAACAATATAATTAACGTTCTGCCATTACTTAGGTATTTGATTTTTGAAGTTTTTGCATCTCTCAAATTATTCCAGGCTACATTTTTCCAAATTTAGTGCTGATATTTATTGTTCTTCGTTGTTTTGTTTATTGTTATCGTTCTTATTCTTGTTGTTGTTTAATTATTTTTTAATATGGCTCGAAACCAAAAATTTGAAAACTTTGAGAAATATGATATGAATACATGCTTCATATTATCTAATGAAAACGCAAACCAGACCTTAGAACTCTATCTGAACAGGTCAGTTAATCTTTACCTTAAAATTTGTATTTATTTTATATACCTATTTTGTCATATAGATATCCCGAAAGAAGACAACCCGACAGAAGAATATTTCAAAAATTAAAATTTAATCTTTGCCAACATGGATGTTTTGACAAACCTCGACCCCGAGTTTACAACAAAGAGAACGAGGAATCAGAGAACAACGTTTTAGTAGTTGTTCAAGCCACTCCTGAAACCTCGTGCAGGAAAATAAATGAAGGGACCGGTGTGTCTAAAACAACAGTGCAAAGGATTTTAAAAAAAACATAAATTCAAACCCTACAAGTATAAACTTGTTTATCATCTGCACCCTGGTGATCCTGAACGTAGATTGGAGTTCTGCAATTGGTTTATAAATATGACAACTCAGGACAATAATTTTGCAAAAAAAATAATTTGGTTAGACGAGGCACATTTCACAAGTTCGGGAATCCTTAATAGACACAACTCGCGGTTTTGGAGTCAAGAAAACACCCACGTGATTTTTCCTAGAGAGCGTCAAGGCAGGTTCGGATTTAATGTCTCCTGCTTTATTTTTAACCGAAAAATAGTTTACAAGATTTATGAAGAAAACCTAAACTCTAATGGGTACTTACAAATTCTACAAGAAAAAATAATGAACATTTTAGAAGATATTCGACTGGCTCAACTGAACGATATATTCTTCGAGCAGGATGGGGCTCCAGTCCACAATGCTAGAATAATACAAAACTGGCTAAATGAACGTTTTCCCAGGAGATGGATTGGAACAAATGGACATGTTCGATGGCCACCACGATCACCGGATCTCTCGGTTTTGGATTTTTTTTTGTGGGGGTATTTAAAGAATAAAATTTATTCAAGGCAATATGCCAACATGCAACAATTAAAAATTGCAACGGAAAATGGTTTTGCAGAATTACGAAGACAATCATTTATTTTGGAAAATGCTATTAAAAGAATTTATAAACTTTGTGAAACTTGTAGGAGACACAATGGTCTGCAATTTGAACAATATTTGTGATTAATTAATTATTTTGTTTTTTATCAATGTAAATTATAGAAAAAATTCATTTTGTCACGTTATTTATAAAAATAAATATAGACTATGCTGTATTTTTGAAAAGCTCTTCGCAAGGGGAAAAAGATTTAAAGAAAATATATAGGGTGTCCCATTAAAAAAAAGTAGGTTATGTCAATATTTCAAAAACTGTGACCTCTAAAAGAAAATCTGAGTATCGCCACTGGATTTTACGTAAAAAAATCTACAAATATAAGTTTTTACTTTTTTAATATGTCTGACAATAACAGAGTTCCAGGGGATGACTGAAAATACAATTTTTCCAAAATCACCCTGTAGCACAAAAACTAAGATGGCTATGGCAAATTTGATTAGTACATCTTTGGTTTCATTAAAAAGTAGCACGGTGTCGCGAAAATCGCAAGGTTCTAACCTAAAAAATAAGCGAGATACCCCGTAAAACATACGAAAATGGGACAACTTGTACTTTGTCTGGCAGGCTTGCAGTTGATGACCTCTCTGGATTTACGTCTTTGAGTGCTGATAAAACAATATATGAACGAAAATCAAGTTGCGACACCTATTTTATTATCAATGGTGATATACATTGTCCATGAATTCACTATTGTACTATCAATTATGTTTATAAACAGCGGCCACCACCACTTCTTCCCTCTTATGCGAATTCTGTAGTTTGCTATCCCGTTGTCATGCGGGTCTAGCCCTTCAATATGTGTATTATATTTAGCAAGCGCATTTGGTTGGGATATAATTTCTTTCCTGCTGTAACGTTTGATATTTTTCAGTGGTTCCGTTGTCCCAAAGTTGGTTATTATTGTGACGACTGAATTATCATGCCAACGGTTCACATAGATTTTGGCTTTGCTGTCAAACATCTTATCGTATGAACCACGCTCCATTTTCCCCATCATATGGGGAAAGATTTTTTGTTTTGTTTCAGAATACGTGATTTTGCCTTAACTTTTTCTGTCTCGGATTCCTTTTCACATCTCGAGCCATACGGGTGTATTTTAAGCGTATTTGCAGAGTGGTCATTGTGAGAATCTGTCAAATTGTCATCTATATTTTCTTTATCCGTCTAAGGAGGAATGCATATAACATCGATTACGTCATTATCTTCCATATCCGAGTCTTCCATTAATATTGCTTGTAATTCTGCAGCCATGAGGGTCTTCGTCCATTCCTACGAATTATATGACATTTATTGAAAATGTGGGTGTCAACTTATATGTATATCAGTTAGGCAGTAAGAAAATTATCGACATACCTTTATTGATATTCTAGTGTAAACACTTTGTATGCAAAATTAACTATTTGATAAAATATATGTTTCTAAAATAAATACACTCGCTAGCATAAAACAGTATTGTGCGCGCCACGTCAACGTAATAATTTACACTGTCTAGGACAGCGCTACCAACCAACGTTGCGAAAACGCAACAGACAAGTTCGTACTTGTTTTGCTGTTTGAAACGGAATATTTGTAACGGATGTTCGGCAGATGTGTGTACTCAGGACATCTAACTTTGAATACTAAAAAAAAAACACAAATAGTGAACTACCAAACTAAACGCAACAATTCAAAAAATGCAGAATTTTATATACACCAACTGACACCACAATTATGCCATTTTCATAAGATAATTTAAAACTTGGAGAAGCATTTGGGATGGAAACATATCTAACATATTTATTATTATGCACTAAAAAAATCATATGCTGGCTGTTGCGAAAATGCACGTTGGCCGTTAATATACAATTTTATACAAGGTAACTATCAGTGGCGAAACTAGGGGGGGTGCAAGGTGTGCCAGGCACACCCCAAGCAAGCCGTGACACACCGCAGAAAAACGGAGCACTTCCCCATTTTTCATTCTTATCTTAAATTTCATCTAACAACTTAATTCGTTAAATCTTAAACCATTGCGATAAACAAACGAGTAGTAATAGTGACATAGTGATAAGTACAACTATTAATTATTATTTATTATGTAAGGACATTAGAATATTCGTCATTCGAGCATAAGTTGTATCGGTGAAATAATATTTGTTTAGCTAAGCGGCGCGGCGGCGGTAGACTGCTGACTGTGACTGTGCTGCTTTTGGAATTGTTTTGGTTCATGATACTGATATGCGTTGAGTGTTGATGCATAAACAATAGCATGTATAGTTCCTCTTTCACGATGTAGTAAACCCAACAAGCATAAAGACGCCGCAAAGATTAGTAGATTAGATTAGTTTACATACAGTTTACATTAACATTCTAAAAGATAACTTTTTATAAAGGAAGCGAGACTTGAAACTTAAAAATAGTGTAACATACCGGAAATGGTGACTCATTATTCCGAACAATCTAGATGTATGAATCATAATTACGATGCATCGGCAGACGCAGACGTAAATTATTAGTCATCGAACTTCTAGAAGATTCGAGAAGGGTTGCTTGCGTCATCGGTACCTATATAAGCAACGCTGCAACGCACGATGAATTCATGGGGTTAGTACTTGTTATAGTTATGTTTAATGTTTTATGTAATATTATTATTATTATTATTATTATGAGCCAAGTGCCAATATAACCTGTGTTCGGTGTTCCATGTTCTGAGTCTTCTGTGCTGACAGCATAGTGCTGTGTGAAATAAAACATCAAAGCAAACAAATAGCCACTGCCAAGGCCAACTGCCACAAACAACTAAGGACTAAGGTAATTTTACTTATTTGTATGTTTGTTTTAGAGTATTATAAGATGTTAAAATTTTGATGGGTGAAAAAAAGGAAAGATTGCATCACAAGTTTCAGTTAATGATAATAATAATAGTTTAAAGTTAAAACTGCAAAGGGATTTTGATTTGTACTTTCTTTCACGCCTTTTACTTGTTTCCCCATCAGTTTCCGAGCAGTTAGCTTCGGTGTTTATAAATTTGTTTTTATTTGCGTTGCAGATTGCAGATTGTGGGCGGTTTGAACATGAAGAAATTCAAAGACATACGATCGTTTTTCAAATCTGCCAGAAATCAACCCGACAAAGATGAGACTGAGACAAGGCAAACGTCTACTCCAGTATGTGACTCAACAACAAATATTGAGATAGCTTGTGATTTAACACAATCTTCAACTTCAAATATAGAAAATATTGGTGGAGGCATACGAGAAGATGTAAATAAAGCCGCTGAAGAAGGGCAAGGTAGCAAAACATCCGATGTTTTTACATCTGCAAAAACAAATCAAAGAGGACGAAATAATCCAGAAGATCAAGATCTGGGAACTCTTGATAGTGGTCCTTCGCAGCCAATGGTCCCAAGGGTTGTTTTTCCAAAAAATTCATTTGGAGATAGACAGAGATCGTTTTCGTCTCAATTCTTTGATACTTATCAGTGGCTTGAATATAGTGTGAAGTTAGATAAAGCGTTCTGCTTTGTCTGCAGACATTTTCGGCTTTCTGTAAATATTCGAGATCAAAATGAAAAGTTTTCGATTAATGGGTTCAGTAATTGGAGGAAACTAAGTGAGTCGCTGAAAAAACATGACACCTCTTTGGCTCACAGTGACTGTATGCAAAGGTTTGTAGGCTACAAGCATTCCTTGAAGGCCGGAGATGTTCGTAAGAAGCTAACCATACAACATGAAGAAATGATAATACAGAACCGAGATTATATGATAAAATTAATCGACATGATTTTATACTTGACACGTCAAGGGCTGCCACTCCGAGGACACCGAGAAGACGCAACATCTACTAACCGAGGAAATTTTCTGGAGTTGGGTGAACTTATGGCAAAACATGACACGAATTTTTCGATGCATCTAGACAGACATATCCGTTATTGCAGTTCCAAAATACAAAATGAAATAATAAGCATCGCATCTCAACTTGTTATTGAACAGATTGTAGAAGAAGTGCGGCAATGTGGTTTTTTTTCGATAATGGTTGATGAAGCTAGGTGCTACAAACAAGAACAATTGTCCGTGGCAATCAGATATATCGTAGGCTTGGAAGTTGAGAAACGTTTTCTTGGTTTCGTAGATTGTTCTTCTTCTAGAGATGCCGAGAGTTTAAAATACTTATTAAAAGTATCTAAGTAAATGCAGTTTGTTGAATAACGCCATATTAATTGGCCAATTTTATGATGGAGCCAGTGTTATGTCTGGGAAACACCAAGGACTGCAAGCCAAAATAAGGGAGGATCATCCACAAGCCATTTACTTTCATTGCTTGGCACACAGGATGAACTTGGTAATTGTCGACAGTTGTGCTAAGGTGTCTACAGCAGCTGCATTTTCAACACTCTGGAGGCAATATACGTCCACTTTTCTCAACCCGGTCATCACTCTCATCTCATAAACGCCCGTGATGCTCTAGGTATAAAGTCGGAGCGAAATGGAAGTCTTAGCAGTACCAGGTGGAGTTGTCGATATGAAAATTGCAAATCCCTTTTGAAAAATTTCCAAGCAATTCGAAATGCTCTGGATGAGGAAATTGAACAAGGGCGAGACAAAAATTCCATAGAAGCACTTGGAATACAGGCATCAATGATAAAGCCACAATTTATCGTTTGTTTGTTCGTCTTCCATTCAGTGTTAATGGTCGCAAATGTACTGAGTAAATATTTTCAGAGAAAAGATGCCACACTAGGTCAGGCTAGTGATATCATAGATAGCACTATAAGTAGCTTTGAAGAGAAGAGGAACAAATTTGAGGACCTGTGGAGTGAAATAGAAAAATTCTCAGGAGAACAAGACATTTGTTTGGAGCCTTTAAGGATTTCAAAAAAGGAAGCAACCACAAAGGCTTAATGACTATCTATCTGACTCAACCCTGGGTAAATCATCTCTGATCGACATACCTGCAGGAACTACAGCTCCCGAATACTGGAAAGTCAACATTTACTACCAAGTCATGGACAACGTGATTGGCAATATGAAAAACGATTTGAAAATCTTCCCTTGCAAGATCGATTGATTCCTTTATGAAGCTAGATTTGGATCAAGCATTTGAGTTCGTCGCCAATTATCAGAGGGCCTTCAATATCGAAATCTCAACACTTCAAGCTGAAGTTTTAGTGATACGAAATTTATTCAAAAATAAAAATCTTGAAATCACGTTGGAAAATCTAAAAGTTCAAGTGAAGGGGATCTGACTCAAATCTTTACAAATTACTACAAATTGCTGTAGGCCTTTCAATCATTTCAGCTGGTTGCGAAAGAAGTTTCTCCGCTATGAGGCGGATAAAAACATGGCTGAGAACCACAATGGTACAAGATAGATTTTCAAATTTATCACTTCTCTGTATCGAAAATGCTTTAGTTAAGCAGAAATTGTCGGCTGAACAAGTTCTCTCTGTTTTTATAAAAACAGATAGAAAACTAAATTAGTTTGAAGTTTTTTTTATTCATACTTATATGTTATATTTCCTAAATAAAATGTGAAAACAAGAAAGTCTTTTACTTAAAGTAGGTATATGACAAACCATGATGATGAAAACCAAAACTGTTTAAAATTGAGAGTGAAAACAAGATTGACGTAGTTTTCATGCGCATGCATCTATAAAAAAGTTGTGTGTACGCCCCAACAAAATTTTTATACGCAGCGCTCCCCAAAAAGACCCCGTGGGGCCTCCCCCCCACCCCTAGAAAAATTTTGTAGTTTCGCCACTGGTAACTATGTATAATTATGAACATAAACTGAGAACGATTTCGATTTCATATTCATACTTTAATTTAATTTTGTTTGTGATATGTATGAATAATTGATTAGATTTACAGGTTTATGTATTAACGTATTATATTTGTGTATATGACATTGTCTAAACTTATTGTTGATGCCAAGGAAAAAGTAGAATGTGGAATGTTTACTACCATTAAAATCAGTAAACATAAACATTTATGAAACTAAAATGTTCAGGATCACTAGATTAAGTTACGAGCATGACAAGTAAACCGTTGAAAATTTAAAGATACTTATCTACACCTTATACCCTTGTTTATATAAACAATGCTTATATTATACTATGACTAATATTTTTGTCTGGTTCAATTTCACAACATTTGATCCACTGCTGCCGACTAAATGAATGAATCACACACGTAATAAATACGACGTTTCACCATACTGTGCAAATGACTGTAATAGTTGCTTAATGCGGTAATTTGTCTCGCTTACAACGAAAAATTGCCGGTAATAAAAGTGTTACAATAGAAACACATAATTAGTCGCCTTTAATTTATTCAAAAATTAAAATTCATTGTTTAGAAGTCTCGAGTCGTTACGTACAATACTTATAAAAAATAAATAAATAGTAAACCTATTATACTACTGAAGCTAAATTAGTAAACAGAAGCTAGTAAACAAAATGCTTGACATCAGAAGTCAAATTTAATTGAAATGCGTCTTTCAAACCCATTTATTATTCAATGTTAATGTAGGTATGTAAAATAGATTTTGCCTAATTTTGTACAAAAATCAATAACACTTGAATATTCTGCAAGTTCACAAAGAATAATATTTGAAGGTTTACGTGCTGTTTCCATAAAATCATAAACTCTAGTTTTGAACGATGGTTGTCAGTATTTAAAGTAAAAAGTAAATATGCACACACATACACATACGTATTTTGCCAAAATATTAATGATTATGTCGTTATGCGGAAAGCTGTAATGTAATGGAAGTTTACTACTGCGAGCTCAGAAATTGAGATTATATCAGGGAAAGTATAACTCATTAGAATAAAAACGCCAGTGTAGAAATATTATTCAAAATTGATCGAAGTTAAGGGCTTAGGGGTTGCATGAAAGGCACGGAAGGAGAACCATCACGCAACATGTATACTGAATTTTGTGCACTGACTCAATCTGGTTCAGTCGCCACCATTCTATCGGGTCACTAATCTGAATCCTAAGAATGAAACATTTTAATTTTCTTTGTTTGTTTATCTTTTACACCTGCTTCGCGCGCGACGCACCTTCAGTGAATATTCTTAATCAAGGAACAATTATCGGAAAAGAAGTTTCAATGATAAGAACTCAGAGAGTGCTAGCATATTTGGGAATTCCTTATGCACAACCTCCAATTGAAAGACTGCGGTTTTCACCTCCTGTGGTTGATCCGTTACCAAGTTGGGATGATGTTCGTAACGCCACCGAATATGCACCTGCTTGTTTACAAGGTGAAAACGCATTTGGAAAATTGGATTTACCCTTTGTGCAGTTAATTTCGGAACCTCATTATGAAGTTAATGAAGATTGTTTATATTTAAATGTGTTTACACCTTTTGGGGGTAAGTAACTGAGTTAGTTACATAGCCATTATTTTATGCGCTCTATAATGTTAGATAGTAGAACATCTTTTATGGAGATGTCATTCTCACAATTCGGATTTGCAATGCATATTATTTATTCCCTTATTGCGTGTTACAGTAAGCGCTACGTGTATCTACAGATCCGGACGTAGTCCGCGCTAAATGCTGACTCTTGTAGCGTGTTTATGTATCATTAGCAGTAGGGGAACGCAGTAAGAAAGTAAAATTTGTAGTTCGGTTTCCCTAAAAACATAAATCGCGTGTTTGTCTAACTCTTGAAGTACCATACGTAGGAGCACGTCATATTTGGGCGTTTCGATTTATGCGATAATAAACAAGCGTAGAAATAGAACGACGTAACTGAAATTTTATTGACCACAGGGAATAAATGTATCTACTGATAATTATTATTTTTAACATTTTGCATAAAATCGCTTATATTACGTTTAGGTAATTTTTACTTTAATTATTCTTTTTTTCACTTTCAGGACATCCTCCATCTGAGGGTTACGCAACTATAGTATGGATACATCCTGGAAATTTTACTACAGGAAATCCGGCGATGTGGAATCCATACACCCTTGTTTACCGGCAACGGATTATAGTCGTAACATTCGCTTATAGGCTAAATGTAATGGGTTTCTTTACAAGCAATGATGGTGAAGCTCCAGGAAATTACGGGATAATGGATCAACACGCTGCTTTATTGTGGGTGAAAAATAATATTAAATCATTTAGTGGGAATCCTGATAATATTTGTCTAATGGGGTATGGTAGCGGGGCAGTGAGTGTTGCGCTTCACCTCATAAATCCACAATCTCGAGATCTTTTTGCGAAAGCAATCGTTATGAGTGCTAGTTTTTTTAATACGGCAGCCGTTAAATTACCACATGAAGATAAAGGTTTGATCGATACGCTAATAGCTAACTTCGGGTGTTATCCAAAACCAACTTCAGACTTAATGATATGTTTAAGAGGTGCAAACGCAGAAGCATTAGTAAGTTATACAGCTCACATTGATTGGAAACCTTTAATCGATCACGGGATTAGCAACACTACTGCATTTCTTCCAGAACTTCCTAAAAATTTTTTTGAAAGGGGTGATTATTATAAAGTACCCCTACTAACTGGATATACAAATATGGAAGAGGTACTTGGTATAGATTTGCTAAACCCTGAAAATGTGCCAGATGAAGAAATAACAGACGATTTTATTCCGGCGGTTTTAAGAGAAATGCTTATCAACGAATATTCAGTTGCTAACAGCAGTGAATATTGTAGTTATGACCATATTCTAGATTCGGTCATTTTTTTTTATGGACCTCAAAAACCTCTCACTGACCCTAATCAAGCACGCAAAGTAATAGCAGATTTTACAACGGAAAAAAATATTGGTGCATCTACGTACTTACTAGCAAATTATCTTAGTAAGGAACAACCAACTTATGTTTATCGATTTGATATGAAACCAAGTACTCAGGCAATTACAAGTACTTTTGCAGAATGGGTAGAAGTACCGCATTTATTTGATTTAATATATGTGTGGGGAATGCCTTATTGGGTTCCGTTACAAGATCAGGAATGGGATATTCGAGATAAAAGAACATCTGATATAGTTATGTCTTTTTGGACAGCTTTTGCAAAATCATCAAACCCGACGGAAAACAATATTTATCCGATTCGATGGGATCCTTTTACAAAACAGGAACCTTCCATTCTAATTATAGATAGAAATTTTAGCATGAGTGACGTTTCTAGTTTTAATCATAAACCTTTTGAATTTTGGAATGATTATTATCCAAAGGTTGTCAGCATTACAACTAGATACTGTAACATTACAGACTCTTCTGCACCTATTCAGATAGTTTGGTACCATTCCGGATTCATTTTTCTATTGGGAAGTCTTTCACATGTTCTATTTGAACTATATTTAATTTAAAATGGTTATTTACAGATAATAAATAAACTATTTTTGGGATTAAATAATTTCGGGATACATAAAAATAAAGCAGTATTTTATTACCAACTAAACAGATGTGTGAAAAACCTAACTGTAGAAATCACGTCCTACGTGATGCCGATCTTCACTTTTAAGGTTTCGTAATAAGTATTATTTATTAGGTGCTTATCTTTATCATTTAGCAATATTTTTGGGTCAAAACTTTCGAAGTCCTCCTTTACTAGTTGCTAAATATTTAAATTGTGTTCTTTTGGAACATCCAGTTATAAAAAAAGTTTGAATCGCCACTTTCTCAAATCTGTTCTCCATTCTAAGCCCGCACTGGTTATTTGCAAAGCATGTAAAACATCCAGGCCGACCTTATATGGAGGATCTATTCTTAAAAGATTATGTTATAGTTTAATGATGTAAATAGGTAGCACTTGTAAAAATTGTTATGTTGAAATTAACGTGATAATAATTAGATATAGGGGAGGTATGGGTGTAGAGAATCACTTTTTTATTTATCGATTTACGACCACCATTATAATTAAAATGATAACGATTTTCGCTCTTAGTTGTTGAATACAAGGTATAAAAATTTTTCTAACTTGTTAGTTTTTCAGCTGCATTCATTCCAAATAAATATGTTACCTATTGATCAGGGTACAGTAGCTCATTAACTGAGGTAGGGAAAATGAATGGTCTTCTGCAAAGGTGATTTTTTCGTCAAGCAACAACATGTGAAACAGTGACGTCTGCGAAAAAAACGTGTTAGGTATTTGTTCGTCTTTAATATCAGTAAGACAAAATTTACTTCTAAAGGATTTACCCTTTACTGGAAATTTAACCACAATAGATGAGGCCATGTCGATTATAAATGTCTTTCCTTCTCCGATGTTACGTCCAAAAAAAGTCTTCCTTCACAGCCAATGAAAGGTTTTTTTTATTGTCGCTTTAATTTCGTAAATTGATGTGGTGTTTCTAGCATTACACAACAACCAATTGTATCGTTCAGAATCGCAGTAGTCCTCAAAGACTGGTAGACCAATTTGTACAAACGTTACAGGCGATTGGTTATACGAAGCGGGAAGGTTATTCTATCAATTCCATTTTGATGCCAGATATGACTCGTCGTTGTCTCATAATAAAATGACAAGTGATCCTTTTGTGCACCTTGTAGTCTTTTTTGGAAATGTTTGAGTATTTTCATGAATGTTTCGCTATTAAGCTGCATTTGTTTGGTTATTGAACCATTCGATTCTGACGCTGTATCGTGTAGTACGCGATTCTTGTAATGGGTCAGGAATAAAGGAGAAACAGCTACGCCAGAAGCCGAAATGATGCATCATTATTTTAGAGCCTGAACCGTCAACAAACTTACTTACATATACAAATACTTGCAAAATTCCTCTTCCTGTGCTTTAGAGAAAATTTCATCAACTTATAATTAGATGTTAGTTGCGGATCTAATTCCGGAAATCTTCTCGACTTTCCTTTAGCATTTCTGGAGCGTGAAAAATAACACATTTTCAAAAAAAACATGCTTTTGTTGCATATAGCGACTTCAGAGGCAAATCTGGTCAACTTTTGCAAAAATATTTTAGCCAATACTCACCAGCAGCTCTAGGTTTGTGCTAGCTCTCTGGTCTGTTTTGTGAGACCGTAAACAAACTTATTTGTATATATCACATACTGGCAAAATTCTTCTTCCTCTATTTCTGTGTCCACTTCATAATTAAGCGTTAGCCGTAGATCTTCTCGGCATTATTCTAGTGTGGAAAATGACACGTCATATTTTCCACTGGCGTGTTTTACCGAAACACTAGTTTCGACATTATTTAATGTTTATTTTTTAAATGCGTGATTCTGTGAAATAGAACAACACTTAACATGAATTATAAACTATGGGTGTAGTAGATTATGCACCACTACACATCACATGTTTTAATATGTTCAACAGCTAACATTTGGATCTGTTAACTAGGATTTTACGAAAATCAGCAAACGGTAAAGAATTAACCTAAAATCTTACCTTCATCAATTCAAATTTTATAACGCGTGACGGTACTTTTTTGACTCATTATATCCAAATCTCTCCTACATTAAAAATAATAAATTTGTGAAATGTTTTTATTCACAGTTAATTGAAATTTAAAATTATTTATTCTAATTAAGCATGTTAAGCGTTAATATGTAAAGCTCAATATTATAAGTATTTTATTAAAATTTTCAAATAAACTAGTTTTCTATTTTCTGTTATTGCATTTGATCATGCACAAATTGAAATTATTAGATTATGATTACAAAGCTAATGTTTCATTTTGTAATTGAAAGAATCTTAACCAATGGACTTTCTATATATTATTTGTTGCAACTAAACTAAATGCTTCTGTTTTTAATTTAAAAATTTGACTTCGCCGACTCGAAAAACTATCCCACCTTAAATTATTTCAGTCGATTCATATGTCAAATTGGATTGCAAGTTTCCAATTTAATGCGAACGAAAGAAAATAAAGTCCACCCCTGTTAATTCTTACTCTGCAACTCCACCAGCACCAAAAAACATCTGTGTCAAATCTGAATCCATTTGCTTTCTCAGTTTGCGAGTTAATGTGACGTACAGAAAATCACATTGACCTCTCTTATTCCTTACCCCGACAAATCACATTTAGACACTAAACACATAAGGTGGAGTCAGGTAAGTCGGTCACCGGGGAAAATTGGCCATACCCCTTCCCTTCAAGTACGGTTTACGCTAAAAAAATTTTTTTGATGATTGCCAACAGTTTCGAATGTATTTTGTCTTGTCCAGCTATGTAGGTTGGTAAAAATGTAACCTTATGTGAGTTGTCTAATGTCAAAGTCCGTCAGCTGATTTCGCTCTGTACAAATTTATGCCGTTGGTTTTTGAAATATTTAACAAAACTGGAGGATTTTTAATATACGTGTTGGGCCTTGATTTAAATGTGAGTTTTTGATGTATATTTTTGTAAAATCCAGGTACAGTAACTTTATTTCAATATATTAAGGTTATGCGGGGGGTGACGAACTTTCCCCAGAAAAATTGGAATAAGGGGGCAGTCGGACACACTGCCGCGGGTAAGTCGGTCATCGGGTCCAACTTACCCCTGTTGATTTTGTTTTAGAATAATATGGCACAGACATATCCAAAAGCCCCAACGAGGAGCTGATGGAAGTCGGTATACCTCAGAGGCATTAGACAAAGCTATAGAAGACCTTCAAAACCAAAGAAAGACGATTAAGGGGGCATCAAAAGCATATAATATACCGAGAACTACCTTAAGACGACGTTTGCGCAGCCAACTAAGAGTCGTCTAGCCCCTGGGGATCTGGTGGAGGAAAAACCACTGACCTGAGTTTTGAAGAAGAAAAGCGGTTAGCCGATTGTTTAAAAATATTAGAAAAATGGGGGTTTGGGTTAACAAGATACGAAGTATTGGAAGCAGTCCAGATTTATGTCACAACAAAGAATTTAAAGACGCGTTTCAAAAATAATAAACCTGGAGAAGAGTGGTACCTTGCATTTGCTAACAGATATAGATTATCGTCGAAAAAGTGTTGAGTATCAAAGGATGGACCAAATTAACCCATTCGTTATATATTCATACTTTGATGAACTGGAAAAAACCTCATCAAATATTTAATTTAGATGAATCATCTTTTTGTCATGATCCTATTAAGACCAAAGTTGTTGGAGCTAGGGGTGCAAAAAGCACTCCAATGATTAGTTCGCCTGGACGTAAAAATACCTCTATATTGATATGTTGTTCGTCTTCAGGACACAAAATACCACCCCTCGTTATATTCAAGGGCAAAAATGTATTGGAGCATTGGCTAAATGAAATTTTATGCGGTCTCACAATAAGGATGGATGGAGTCAACAATTTTCTCTAAATGGTTTCAACGGTGTTTTTTAGCAAATGCTCCGAAAGAGCGACCCCTTTTATTTATCTATGATGGTCATGCTACACATGTGTCTATTGAATTAATAGAGACGGCTGTAGCCAATCAAATAATCATAATCAAGCTTCCCCCACATACCACCCATGATCTACAACCTATGGACTCTCCAGTTTTTAAGTCCCTGAAAAATAACTGCGAAAAAGAACTGCTAGCGTGGCAGAGGCAAAATCCTAGACAAAGAATTCTGAAAGCACAATTTGTTACACTGTAAACAAGGTTTATGATAAACTTACAGAAGATGTTATAAAAAATGGTCAGCCATTTATCTGCTCAATCGAGACGTTATTCCTGAAAGCATTTTTCAGCCCGATGACCTTAAAATTTATGAACAGAAAAAAAAAACTCAAATTATTGTAAAAGAAACAGACGGCACAAACACTTCAGCTGCTATTTCAGAAGTAAACGAATCCTCCAAGCGAATCCTTTCCTTAGTACACACGTTAATAATGCCGACGTTGCAAATAGCTTCCCTAGCCCTTCCTCCAGTCTATTTAATGAGGAACAAAACGATATACCTGACGAGTTCAATTTTGAAGATGTTAACGCGCGCATTGAACTAAGTTTAGGAGATGAACAAGCAGAGGTCACTGATTTAAATGATAACCCAGATGAAGACTTAGCAATGGAAACTTTTCAAGATCAAAATAAACTCGTTAAGCAAACACAAAAACCAAGAAATTCGAATCCTGAGACCTATGAAACTGAATTGGGACAGATCAATAATGAAAATTTTTAGCGAAATACTTTTGAAAGTGTACTTCTAAAATTTATCAAAGGCCCAAAAGCTTCAAGTAATCAAATACCAAAAATAAAATCAAGAAAAAGATTGTGCCCCAATGCGACAAAAGAATATTTGGAAAGAAGAAAGACCGCGGAAGCCGAGAAGAATAATATTTTAGAAGAAAAGGAAAACCGAAAACAAATATCCTTGAAAAAAAAACAAGAAAATCAAACAAAAGAACGTTTAAAGGATCAACAAAAAGGTACATTTTTCAGAGAGAATGAAAAACAGGAGACCAAAAAAGACACTAAAGAAAATGAAAATAACGTAATATTCGTTGCTATAGAAGAAGCTATAAAAAAAGAGAAAACAATTGTCGTCGTCATTACCGTCCGAAAGCTCCATTGATATTTCGATTTCTGAAGATGAATTTAATTCTGATGAAGCGGATGATGGAATAGAAGTTCTTACTGAAGACTGTGTAGTAGTTCACTAAGACATGGAAAAAAAAGACAGCCGTTTACTACATCTAGCGATGAAATCAAAACTTTTATTGGAATATTAATTTTTGCCGGATACCACACTTTGACCAGTGAACGCGATTATTGGTCAGAGGCAGAAAATTTAGGAGTACCTTTGGTGAAAAATGCAATGACCCGCAACACTTATTTAGGAATCAAATCAGTACTTCACCTTCAAGACAACATACAAGCCCAGAATAATTGTTGGAAGTTATGGGACATCTTGTATATAGTGTTTTGTTTCTATAGAAAAACTAGTTGTTATTGTAATTTAGAAATATACGCTTGATCTGAGAATAATCCGTGCATTTAATTTATTAGTAAAATTCGCCGGACTAGAAATGCTAACTCTGCTGACAATAATCGTCATGGCAAATCCTTTAAAATTGGCCTCTACTGGATATGATAATTGTCAATTTTCAACAATGGGGAATTTTTCGCCAACATTTATCAATAGATGAGATGATTGTTCGTTACTATGGACACCAGCACATAAAACAATTTATCCGTTCCAAACCTATTAGGTTCAGTATAAACTGTGGGCCATGTGTGGCAACGATGGTTATTGCTACAAGTTTAGTTTGTACTGTAGAAAAAAGGTAAGTGAAAATCAACCATTAGCTCGTGGTGAACACGATGTTGTCAATTCTAGAAAGCCCTATCTCACATGAAATATACTTTAATCATTTGTTCACAAGTATACAATTATTGGCGGATTTGAAAAAAGGGGATATCGGGCAACGGGGACTTTGCGAAATAATAGAATTGCAAATGCTCCACTGGTATCTTCAAAAGAAATAGCAAGATGCGATCGGGGCGTTTACGATTCTGTCTTTGACAAAGAGAACAAGATACGTTTGGTGAGATGGAATAACAATAAGTCCGTCATCATGGCCACATATTTCGATTTTATTGAACCAATGGTTTCCGTACAAAGATGGAATAGGGGTAAAAAGCATTGAATGCATTCCACAGCCGGTTGTGGTCAAAAACTACAAAAAAATTTGAGAGATGTTGATCACCATGGCTCGATGTTGGAAAAACACCATATCCCAATACGAGAGAAAAAATGGTATTGGTGCCTTCTCACAAGAATGATTGACATGGCAATTGTGAAAGCCTTCGTGTTGTTCAGAAAAGTTGAGCGACAACTCATTCCAATAAAAGAATTTCGCAGGGTATTGCCGTTTCCTACCTGAAATTGGGGCTGCAAAAGGTAGACCTACTTACAACCCATCAACTTCAAGGACCCATGTGTTAGCAAATGTAAGGTATAATGGAAGAAATCATATTATCATAAAAGGAACGCAACTGAGGCGCTGCCAATATTCAAACTGTTGTTTTCCCTTATACTATACTTGTTGCTTATTTTAGTCAACTATAAGCCCGATCAAAAAAATTCTTATAAATTGTTATCTATAACAGCAATAGGGATAAAATTCTGGAATCTTAATTTAAAAAAACAAAAAATAATAATTTGGGCGTTAATGGATTAATACGTATTTTGTTTAAATCCTCATAGTTTCTAAACCAATTTCAATTTTTTTAATCTGAAAAGAAAAGCCCAAAGTATGGCCTACGTTTCCTGGCAATATCTCAATGTTGGTATTAACCAGTCTAGGTATGTATGGCCCACTTACCCCAGAAAATGGGGTAAGTCGGTCACCAAACGATTGAAAAAATAAATGTGTACAGTAAATTAGATAAATAATTTTTATTAACCAATATTCCTAGGACTTTGACCTTTTCACTAAAACTGCCCAAAGGAAGAAAACGCATTATGCAGTGTAAGTCATAGGCCTTTAAATTTTAAAAGTTGTAAATTGGGGTCCAACTTACCTGATTCCACCTTACCATCAATTTGAATACAATCGCTTTTCAATTCTTTAATTATCGCAGGCGAAAGAAAATCACGTTTACCCCTCTTAAACCATACCCCGCAGGTCCACTCCCACCAAGATCCAGGGGAGTCTAGATATTTCAGCCATAAATACTTCTCTGAAATTTGAATGCAATCGATTGTCGTGTGATATTACCTGCGAAACATTCATGATAGACACGCCCGCGTAACCACACACAAACGCACACCCTCCTACACACGAACGCACCCGCACTTAAACCTGTTTTACAAACTACATTTTACAAAAAAAAAACACTTTTTGGACTTAGGGAACCTCATACCGAATATTTCCAGAGCAAATTCGAATTTTTTGACCGATAACACTTTTTCTTTAGGTGGGAATGTTAGAAAAAGTGACTTCGGTGTTTTCTCGTTTAAGAATAAAGCTATTTTTGGTAATTACTTTTTCATAAACACTTTATACTCAACAAATATACGAGAATGCAACTTAACAGCACAAAATATTCGAAATACTAGTACTCCACTAATTAATAGAATAAGTCAACAAAATGTAATTACTTTTATTTCCCATAATCAAAGCATGAATTTAAATAGAGAAAAAAAATACAAACTTTTAGTAGTTTGTTTTATATAATTCTAAAAAATCAAAAAAATCACTGAATTTAGAAAAGATTTAGACGAAATAATATAAGTGACAACTTGACAATTGACATGTTAAAAAAACTTAAAACCTGACTGACTGTCAAGTAGTACTTTTCACAGAAAAACTATCTAGAAATATATTGCAGCTATGTTTAAATTTGGAGCTAGGAATAGATGAAATGCAGAGAAAGCAGTGTTGTTAACTTGAACGCAAGGAAATTGCTAGCAGTTAAAATCTGCTTGTTGAGAGTAACAAAACAGAATGATTTGTGTTGACACAACCAAGTATTTAAATAACGGAGTTGTATCCTTCGGAAAACTATTAACCTCTTTCTAAATCTCAAACTTGTCCACTACTACAATTATTCGCACAAAACGAACTTCGAACAAAATCAGGAAACCTATCTTACTACTGTCGTTGCAGGTCGTCTACCGAATTGACGCAACTAATCCTCCTAGAGCGCAAAGGGATGCAGCTAACCAACACAAAGTGCATTTGCAAAAACCCATCACCTCAATCTTTCGGGACAACTGATTTTGGAGAAGTTGCACGCTTTGGAACAGATTTTCAGTCACTCGAATCTACTGAGGTTCAAGTACAAGTTGAATAAACTTTTCTGACATGCGGATACGACTCATGCCATAGCGTCATGTTTCATGGGTCGACAGTGCGGACTTAGTGACCATATTAATATGGTACCCTGTTTTTAATGTCAATGATTTGGTCATGTCACCAATTGCTATGGGAGTTAGCTACAGCGCAGCCACTGTGCCCTAATTCTACCAATGATTCGATGTGCGTCCACAAACAAAGGCGATATCATTCGCGCAAAACTTCTCCATTTCCAGTCCCGTTTTACACAAACATACTTATTTTAGTATGTGAGCTAGATTATGTTCTTTGTGTCTAAAATAAGCGAATTGACTGTTGTTAAACACAACAAAATGTGTATAAACAAATCACCAATAAAGTTATGAAGCATAATACGGGAACAAACAATATAATCGATGAAACCAAGGGTCGTATTTGTTGTAGAAAAGAAATTTTCCAAAAAATTGTACTGAATAATTTTTAACCAGCAAAACCGTTTCCAAAACTAACTCAAATGCAGTATCTACAACTTGCAACAGAACACTAACATTAAGATAATGCTAATCAAGTTTAATTGACATACATTGTCAATCAATGTCTATATTATTGAAAAAGATAGTAAAAATAAAAATAAACGTAGATTATTTATAATACACGAGTTTACATATACACACGTATGTGTGTGTGTGTTTCCGATTTCTTGCTGTTGCTTTCTGTTCTTCCTGTTGTGGGCACTGTTGGTGTAGGTGATTCTAGCGAGGGTGAGGGTTTCCTTGTGTGGCAATGTTTGGCGAGTTTTAACTTCCACATATTGGGCAATCTGTGAGAATCATCTCGTGTGTCGAGGTTCTGTTTTTGTTTCTCAATTTCGATGGCCTCTCGGATGATTCTTTTTGTCGCGTTTTCGATGTTGGTTAACACCTTGGTGTTTTCAAACGGTATGGTGTGTGATGTATTACCGACGTGGTGCGAGAGAGATGATGTAGATATCTTCCTCTCCACAGCCTTTTTGTGTTCCTCGTGTTGAACGTTCATCCTCCTGTTTATTTGTCCTATGTATACCTTGCCACATGTTCCACAAGGTATGGTGTAAACTGCTTGCTCCTCCAAGTTCATTTTGGATTACGGAGCACTGAAGATATTTTTCTGCCCGTATTCAACGTTGTCTGTATGTGGTGTTTGCTGAGGATTATCCCAATCTTGTCCGTTATTCCTTTTACATATGCAAGCGTGACCTTGGCTGCTTGTAGTTCTTCCTCCGCTGTGGGTCTCGGTTTTTCTGGTCTTGAGGAATTTCAGATGTTCCTCATTGTAAATCCATTTTGCAGTAGTATAACGTCGTTATTAGTACTGTCGTGTCCTCCTTTTTGTGAGGTGAGTCCACGAGTCTCACCACTGTTTTTACAACTGACTGCAGGTGCGCAGGATGATGGTGACATTGGCGTTAAGGTATATGTTGGTGTGGGTGACTTTCCTGTACACTGTGTGATCAAGGTGTCCATCCTTCTTATTCAACCTGATACCACGTATGTTGCAGTAACGTATCCGAATGTTGGTACTTTCGATGACCGAGGTCGCTTGAATCCTGCCCTCCCGGGCATCCGAATGGGGCAGAATTTTATTCTGCCCCCCCCCTCCAGAATCCTTGGGACGGATCGACAAATCGATGTGGGCGCCTAGCCCTACTTGCCTGGGGTGTAGCGTCTGTTTTAGAACTCGTCATTTTAAGGGTTTAGCCGTTAAAAGGCAACACTTGGCTAGTGCGTCTTGGCAAGTACATAAGCAATATAGGAGATAGTGACCGGCAGCCCTTACTGCACTGAAAACAAAACAAGATATTCATTAACCTAATTAAATAAAGATCGTGCATAAGTTATATAGTGCCCCAATCTGTTTATGGTTAGTTTAGTCATGACTTGTGATAACTTTCTGTTTAAATTTCACCTTTATTTAGTTGAAGGGTAGTAATAAATACCGATAATGACCCTGTTAGTCCTCCCGACTTTAATTGCCTACTGTTAGGATCATTTAATTAACATTAAGATTAAACACAGTAACCAAGGTAATTTGATGTTAAAGAAAAATATAATATAAAATGATATGAAATATAATGTTACAATTAAAACTTAAAATTTAATATAGTACCAAAAATGAAAATTGGATTAGCTTTTAAATTTCAAATTAAAGAAAAATGTTCAAAAACTTATCAGATAGTCTGTAAGATGTACCTAGAATTACACTTACAGAGGTTTTTTTTTAATTTACGGCTCTACCATGCACAGTCACATCTGTTGTATTTTATATTTGTGTCAATATGTTATATTTGTGTCAATATGATTTTATGAGTTTTAACAATCACATCTGGCATGGGTTTAAAGGAACCGTATTTTTTCGTAGAAATTCAATGCTATAGCAATCCTAAATATTATTTACGCGCTTTTTTTACCTAAAGACCCATTTCACACGTTACAAAAATACCACTGCTTAGATTATTATTTTTGTATATTATTAATATTCAAACCGATAAAAATCTATCCAAAAACTTGGTACTTCGTATATTAGATTGTTCCCTACACGACTTGATGTTATTTATTTGAGAGAAGAAACATTATTTAATTATTTTTAATTCAGAATCTCGATTACAAATTAGAGCCAGTTATTTATTTTATCTATTTATTTGGTTTTTTTATACTTTGGATTACGGATTCGATATAGTTACCTATTTTTATCATTTAAGCCAATAAAATGATTCTTATGACAATGCTTACGTTTGAATTCGCCATACAAAGGGGTTTAATACAAAGCTGCACATTTCTATGAATCACATCTGGTATTATCCTACAGTTACAGATAAGTATTTGTGATTGTTTCATATCCCGCGCTACCGTGGGATAAAATAAGTTATTTCCTTAGTTCTCTATAATTCATTGTTATTGCAAAAATGTTTACCTGTAGGGTTCAATAGACAAAAGGGTGATATTTGCGCTTTAAGTTTACTTTACATTTTTTTTAACAATGACATCTCGGATTGGTAAATGAACTATCTTTTCGTAGAACTTCAATACTATTGCAACCCTAAATGTTATTTACGCGCCTTTTTTTATCTAAAGAGCCATTTTACATGTTACAAAAATTCCACTGGTTAGATAATTATTATATTTGTTTATTAATATTTAAACCGCTGGGTATAAAAATTTATTTAAAAACTTACCGTTACCGTGCAGTACCTTTTTGGTTTTAGAAATTGTTATTTTAACCCGCATTTGTTTCACTAACCGACGGTAGAAGCTGCAGCTACCTTATACACGTCCTATCGAATTGACTACCCGACAGTTACATATTTTGGTTTAAACGATGACCAACGACTTAAAACCATAAAATTTCGTTCTTTTCCATCGAGACAATGCGTTTCCCAACGAATTGGTGTAAAAATAAAAGTTTTGAACATCCTTGCGCTCAAATGATTTTCTCTACCATGATGTGTCTAAAATGCAATCCAACAAAACTCGGAAGCTCAGTTTTTGACTTTTTTCAATTTTTCTAAAATTTGGACATCATTCGAAAGTTTTTTGGACTTATCTATAGCTAGTAAGCTACTACATCACGACAAGGTTATGAATAGTTTTAACTAAATCGGTAAACCAGAATATATTAAGAAAACTGCACATTTCACTAGGTTCAACGTTAGAGTTGGGTTTCGGTTTGGAATTACATTCAATAGTGACCAACTGGAATGTATGAAATACCAGTGCATACACTTTGGACCATATCCACGCATTTGGGAAATCTCTTTGCGCACACATCCACACGGACAAACGAATATCACAATATCAATAAGTATCTCAAGCGAAAGCTTTTTCTACTTAATATTATTTTATGTCGTAAGCCACTTTGCTTACAACAATTAAAATTGTTTATTTTAATTTGTCTCCAACTAGCTCAATTGTGTCTGTTTTAACAAGATGGGGGTGGTTCGTAAATACGAGGTATATAGGCTTGACACTTCGCCTTGAATAATTAGAGTAAAATGGTTTAAACGTATATTCTCCTATTGTTACAATGCTAAGTAAGAAAAAAGGAACTAAAATAAGTCATTCCTAAAATTAGTAATAACTCTATGAACAAACAAAAATAAATAAGGATAAAATATGTACACTTCGCTTGGGCCGCCCGCTCTGGAAGAACGCCCTTCGACTGCCGGTGGTCGGCTCACTGGGTCCTGAGACGTTTCTGTGAAAATAGAAATGATTACGGTTGAATTGAAGGCGTATTACACAACAATCCGGACAAAAATGACTCTAAAATTATTTAGAAAATCGTAAAGTCGGTCCTGACTAAAAAAAAGACCAGGAGCCATAGGCGCCGCGCTGGAATGCTATCTGTACCACCTAAGGGAGTACAAGTCAACGTCCGCGCTGGCGTTTCGAACAGGTCAGTTCCTCAGAAAATCAATAAGTTAAAGTAACATTGGTGCGCATGACTATTCTTATTCTCGATGTGTCTTTCAGATTGAGTGCATCCAGTAGTTGGAATTCTTCACAAAGGACAGGTTGATATTTATACGTTTCAGAATGCAACTTATTCGTGCGCGATTGATTATTTATTACAATGAATTATCAATCCTTTAAATAATCAGGATTAATTAATTTAGAACGTATTTATAAGAAAGCGTCTATTATTTTTAAAGACGTACAAATGAACGAAATTTGCTCTAATTATTAACTACAGAATTTATTAGTAAAAGTTGTTTTTATCTGCGAGGTAAATCGTACATCATTTACACAATTTTGCACGTTGTTCTAAACGTTGTTTTTTTCGCATTTAATTTAAATACAAAAAAGAGATATGCATATTCGTCACGGACCTATTGTTAATAGTTAAGAACGAATTAAACTGAGGTGGTAGGTTTACGCAATTTTTAGTACGGTGTAATCGAAATTAAACAATTATGCGAATTGTTTCGGACGGAAAGAATGGTTTTTTATGTACACGATTATTCTTTTGATTAAAAAGGAATAACTTTATACTTTTACATAGACTTGCGTTTTTAACTGCAGTTGATGTAACTTAACAGGCGTTTCCCGGTTATGATATGGAAATAGCTTCTGGCATTAACGTTAACGGTTGCGAGTACCTCTGGGTCTTTTTTGGTATTTCTTTTTGTAAGGTGTTTTAGTATAATGTTGTATGCTGATTGTTTAAATGAAGAGCATCTAATAGAACCTGGGACTAACCCGTACTATGCTGCTTAGACGCATCTTCCAGGGGGGTCGTAGAATTAGAGAGATTACCCTTCTTGCCACCGGAGTAAATGGAAGATAACTGCTGGGCGTTAGAGCCCGTTGTGACACCGTCCTGGTTTCTGTAAGGTTGTAGAAGATGACACCAGGCTTTACAGCCCGTCGTGGCACCTTCTGATGTGTGTACTGGAAATGTGAGATAACTTCCGGGCTCTACAGCCCGTCGTTTATTTGGGCGTCTGGTGTAATGTTTGTATACTCAACTCACGTACTTTCAATCTCCGAATACGACGGCCAGGTGATCGGTTAGAGATAGCGGGTTGTCAGGCGGCTGCGAGTATCGCGACGGTTCAGGATGCACGTAAGTGACAATCGGCAATTCGGCAGCGTACGCGACGAAACTAAGTACGGCAGGCACGCGTGGTCTGGATATTATTATTTCCGGTAGCGCTTCGCGGCTTTTAAAGAGAATCCGCGGTGGGTGGATCGGGCTTCTGTACAGGGGTCCTCAAGTCGCGATTGGCGGAGATTACTCTGACGTAAAAACATTCGATGTTTTTTTTTTAAATCTACGTCGGAGGGGATAAAGGAATTATTTGTTGTGCAATCTTGTGTAATTTTACGTAATTTGATTTAACACGGGATAATTAACAAATAATTAATTAGAAAAAGGCTGCTGGGTCTTTACAATGTTAAGAGTTTATAATGTGAGGAGGCTTTTTGTTCCTCGTTAGTGTAACCTTGATCAGGAATGAATAATTAACTTGTGATTAAGTTTTATACAATGATAAAAGGAATAATAGATAAAAAAGGTAGGAAAGTAATGTATGGTGCGAAAAACACAGAGGAGATGAGGTTTTCCAGTTGTACGATAACGATTCACAGTTATCATGCTCAAGACTTCAGTGTGTAAAGAAATTTACCTAATTGGTAAAAAATTAACACATAATATTTTTGCGTGTTCAACTTCATGGGAATAAATCATAATTTTGTATACGCCTTTCTTTGATTCTGAAATAAAACCATTTTCATTGTAGCAGGATATCACTATCACCTTGAAAGCTCATTTTTATGATGGAGGCATACATAGTAGCTACAATAGGTATCAAGTTAGATCAAGTAATGAATCCAGTTCAAAAAAGGTTTGTGTACCTACTATTTTAATCGTGGGTTACATTTAGGGACTAAAAGATGGGTTAAGGTATCGTTTGTTGATCCATAGAAGTTTTGTTCCTAATATTCCTGATATTTCAGCTTCTCAATAACTTAAACAGTTTCGTATTCAACTAGGATATCTGACAAACTATATGAACGTTTCTATACGATCTCTAGTGTGTTCCTCTCAAAAAATTTACAACTAAACCAGAAACTCCATAAATTGCGCAATGCAAAGCTGAGTAAAGTTTAGACTTGGATGTTCTAGGTTTATTTTCCACAGATAGGTCTGAGCGCACATCAAGATTGGTATTGTAGGTTAGATATTTCTATATAATCTCACACCTTAATTTCCTTACTTTTTTCTAATTAGACTTCTGATTCTGAGGATCTATATATACTATCCAGATTCAGACAGAGATTTTGGATCATAAATGGGATCCGTGTGAGAATTTAATTCATGCATACCAAAATGGTCATTTGTATCATTATTCTCCATTTTTTTGCCGGAACCAGTATTTGTTTTCAAATTTAGTTAGTATTCCGTAAAACGTAGGGACGATCTTTTCATCGTCTTTTAATTGCAAGTGCCATGCGCCACAACTACTTGGTTTTAGTTAATTTGGCCGAGGTTTAAGTTGCAGTACTGTACCTATATGATGAAATTTTATTAAAATTTCAAAGCGTTCGAACAAAAGCTTTGGATAAAAATAGTAATAACGGGTGAATTTTAATATTCGCATTTGTACATCATTTATGATCTCTATTTAGTTTACAACACGCACTGATTTATTCACTAGTTCGTGGCTACATGTCTTTTCATGGCAACTTGGCTTTGTCAAATCTTTCCACCATTACCAATCTTGTATATTTTACTCAACACATGACTGAGATAGTCGATAATCAACGTCGAGTTAATTTAATTATTATATTTTTTGTTATGAACGAATAAGTTCAAAGTAAATATGTAATTAAAAATTGTTAATTTTATTAAATACATAAATAAAAAGTTTACCTCGGGTAGGATTTGAACCTACGACCCGTACTTTGCTAGAGTTAATTTAGTCTACACAGAACTTTCAAGGCTTTTGACCAGGTTGACTATTCGATCATTACATCAAAATTACTTACTTTTGGATCTAGTGATATATTGCTAGCATTTTTCACTTCATACTTAAAATTCTCGCGTTCAATATGTCGTGTATAACAATTATACCTCTGAGAGCTTTATTGCATCCTCGGGTGTTCCCCAAGGATCCAATCTGGGACCTCTTTTTTTTTAATATTTGTAAACGGCCTAACATCTAATATAACCTCCCAAAAATGATTGTTTGCTGAAGACCTAAAAATATTTTGCTCAATTGATAGTAATCTTGATTGCAAGTTACTTCAGGTGGATATGATCAAAATACAGGATTGGTGTATTTGCAATAAACTAAAGGTAAACATTTCAAAATGCAAAGTGATGACTTATATGAAGAAATCCTAACCAATATAATTTCTCCATACCTGTGATACACATCCTTGCGGTGTGATTTGCGAATTAGGTATCGTGCTCGAGTACAACTTAGCTTCAGTGAACTCATTCTAAACGAGATTTTTATAAATATGCCAACTTGCAGCACAAAATGTGAAAAAAGGCATTTCTCACTTACGTTAATTGCAACTTAGTGTATCATATTGGTTGCGCGGCTAAAATAAAAACTATAACAAATTTAAAGGATGATGAAGTAGAGTGCTGCTCACTACACAAAATCCAACAACGAAGCACTGACTGTAAAAAAAATTTGACAAATTCCAATAATTCAGTGATTTCCTGAACAATACATGAGTGTGTCTAGGGGCAAAGGTCCGTGGCGTAACTAAGGTGGGCTAAGCCCCTTGGCAAACATAGGCTGTACGCCCCCCCCCCCCCTCCTTCCAAACAAATAATTGTATAAAAAGAGTTTCTTTTACTAGACATTTTTAAAGAAAGGGTTGACTGTAAGTGTATATATTTGGTCCAGGATAAAACAAATAAAAATAAAACAATATTTTGATCAATCAGTTACATTTAATAATATTTTCAATAATCAGTTACATTTAATAATACTAGTCTACTATTTACAAGAATATAAATATAAGCTACTCATTAGCCAATAAGTTGTTTAAAAAAAAAGCGTAAGGTAGATTACATAACAACATTAACATTGTAATTTTTGTGTATGTAGAACTGATGTAAATTCTACATATAATGAGATTACAGTCAAATTACTTATATATTGATGGAATGTGAGCGTGCAAAGATTCACACATATCAAAGCAATTTGACTAATGTTAAATTGTTATAAGTTTTTGTTATGAACGAATAAGTTCTAAAGTAAAATAATAATTTTCATATTAATGTATACCTTATTTTTTTTTACTTTATTTTCTTTATGTATCGTTAATCATGTTAATAAATTTTCTTAATATTAGAAATGTATTTTTTGAAATCCAATTTTAAATCTAAATTTTTTGAAAACAACGGAAATACGGAATTTTCATTACCACTAATCAATCTAAGGTATTATTGTTATTCTGCGTGTTCATTCCAATAATATTACCTTGTGATTGATTAGATGTAATGCGAATTTCTATTGAATATTAATAGCATAGGTACACTCTATACTAATTTAAAATTACCGCGTTTATTTAATTAGTATGTGTCCTAATTGTAGGTGACGCTCAAAATCGTTTTGAAAAAGTATACAGAGTTGCCATTCTTAACGTATTTTTTTATCTATGACTGCTAAGATAATAACTGACTGTGATTGTGTGACTGACCCTAACAGATAAACAAAGGGTGGACAGAACAGCGGACACTCGGACAGGGCGACAGGGGCGCGCCTGGCGGTGATTCACAGCGACGATGCGACGTCACACCAACAAACACAGAAGAAAAATCTGTTCGTTGCATCACACATACTTACCATAGATACAGAGAGACGTTGATACTTACTCTCTCACTGCTCTCTCTCTCTGTAGTTAACATTCATCAGTATTTTTCATTTAAGATTTTCATTACTCTTATTTTTTGTTATTGTCTTTTGCTGCGCCCCATCCTGCTCTGCGCCCCTTTGCGCTGCCAAGGTCGCCAAGGCGTTATTTACGCCCCTGGCAAAGGTCTTAATAATATGAATGTTATAACTGGGTGAATTATGCCATTAAAGATTCAAATAAAGGTTTTTGGGGATTTGGTTAATTCACTTCAGGCTAGGGTTGTAAACTTATATAGTAATCTGCAGTCTTTACATCATGAAGTAATAGCTCTTACTGAAACTTTGATTAAACCTGGGTTAGAAAACAGTGAGATCTTTTTAGATGATGTCGTCTTTTGAAATGATAGACTCGACAAAAAGAGTGGAGGAGTTTTGTTAGCTTTAGAAAATAACATACATAGTTGTGAATTTAGAATTGATTGACACAATAATAAAATTAACATGGTATCTGTTAAAGTTAATTTCAATTAAGTGTCTTTGATTTTTATATGTGTGTATGTACAACTGTCTCAGTACAGCGGAGTATATGTGGAATTATTTGATGTAATTGAAACCACTACTCAGGGTTTAGTGTAATTGTACTTGGAGATTTTTACCTACAATGTTTTCTAATAAGAGCATGTTGATAGTATTTCATATGTCTACTTTATAACTTTTTAAGCCTGCAGGAGCTTTGGCAAAGCAATCGTATCTTTAACGTTAACGAAAGGTTCTGAGGTGTAGTAATTCATTCCAGTATGTTATTTTGTGCTGTTTCTTATTCAGTCGATCGTTCTACAGGACCCAGCTCTAGACAGCATTTTAAAATTAGATGTGATTAACCCACCAAACTTTGATAGTAATAATGCGAATAATGACAAATACAACTTTAAGAAAGCCAACCTTGGGATGTTCTTTCACGTGTTGTGTAATACTGATTGGACAATTACCTTATAACACTAACAATCCTGATCAAGCATTTAATTATTTGTATAAAATACTGTATGATATTTTCAATAAGTGTGTTCCAAAATATTCCCTGAAATGATCAAATAAAAAATATCTTCCGTGGTTTAATAAAAATATTTAAGATTTAGTTAGAGAGGAAGAAAAATTACGTCGAAAACACTTATAAGTTCATTCGTGCTTCGCCTGAAGCTACAGATTAATACCCAGTTTAATGGTTTTCATCAGTATGCAGAAACTGAACTACAATCTAACCCAATAAAAATTTTGGAGTTTAATAAACACCAAAAACAAAACCACTAGGATATCCAGAACTTAGGAATATGAAGATGTACAAAGTGTCGTTAATGGATTTTTTAGTATTTTGAGCTAGTCCATCAAGATCGGAATTCTCACGGTAGGCGGCATGTAACACTAGAAATTTCGGAAAATGTATTAGACTACCTAGGGGTTTTTTTTTATAAACAGCACTGAAATTGAAACTTCATACGAAAAACTTAAAAGGTACTACATCAATGGGTCTTAACCAAATACTACAATTTGTTGTAAAAGATGCTCACTGTATACTTTACATCCCCTTGTGCTTTATCTATAATTTAATTTTAAAAACAGGTGTGTTCCGTAGTGTATGGAAAGAAGTTACTCCTAATTTTTAAATCAGGAAGTAGATCAAATATAAAGAATTATAGACCCATGGCCATTGTAAGCGTTTTTTCTAAAATCTGAATCCATCTTGGCAAAATACATTTCTGCCAAATTTCAGCAAAATCTACCTGACGTGCAGCATGGATTTATTTCTAAATGATGTACATAGACAAACTTACTACATTTCACTCAATTTGTGTCACACAGTATTGAAAAAAGAGTGTAAGTGGATCTTATCTAAACAGATATATTTAGGCTCTCAACTAATTGAACTGGAATATATTACTAAAATGGCTTACTGAGTATGGGATTACAGGGAATATTATAACATGCTTAGATGTTATCTCGTAGGTCGTTCTCATATAGTAATGTACACAGACAGAATCAGGTTCGAACTTAGGACCATTGTTATTTAATGTGTTTATGTGCTCTGTAACAGATGTGTTAGAGTGTGAGGTGTTAATGTACGCTGATGATGTAAAATTATTTCACACTAATATACTTGGGAGCAAAGAAATCGAAACACTTTGTTTTTTCATGATTTTTTCTTCTTCTTTGGTTTAGTCATGATAAATTATACATCATCAAAAAGCTTATTTTTTCCGCTTTTAGCCAAATGTTTAATTTTTGAGATTTATTCAATTTTAAAGAGATGAGAAAAAAGAAAAGAAAAAACGGCATTTTTGGTTAAAATGAGTTAAAGTTTATTTGACAAAAAACAATAATAAAAGGTTATTCAAATTATTGAGAAATTTAGAAATTAGTAGGATGTGTTTCCTCCGCGCGCCCTTATAACTTCTTGAAGTCGATTCGTCATGGATCGAATGAGATTTTGGACAAAAACCTCTAGAATATTCTCCCATTCTTCGGTCGCAGCAATTTTAAGTTCTGCCAATGTGTTTGGGGCTGGTATGCGAGACCTTATTCTGCGTTTGAGCTCATCCCACATGTGCTCGATGCATCAGCATGAAATTATCGCCAACAAACCCAGCATAAGGCACGACATGGTCTTGGAGTATCTCATTTACATAGCGATCAGCCGTCAATGTTCCCCTGTCGACGCACACCAGCTCCGTTCGACCCTCTGCTGATATGCCTCCCCAAAACATGAGAGAACCTCCTCCAAAACTGACTGTTTCGGTGATGCAACATTGCGAAAATCTTTCATTTCTCCTGCGGTACACCCTTCCTCGTCCATCGTTGCCATACAGACAAATACGCGTCTCATCAGTGAAGAGAATTCTTGACCATTCCTGCCAGGTCCAATTCAAGTGGTCTCGAGCAAATTGAAGCCTTCTTATACGATGAGCTGGGCGAAGTCTAGGGCCTCTTGCAGGCCTATGAGCTCTTAGATTACCTTCAGCAAGTCTCCGACGAATCGTCCATCTGCTTACTGCCACATTCCTTACTTCTAAAAGCTGTTGTTGTAACTGAACAGCGTTCAAATGGCGATTCCGTAATGAGTTTGACACAATATATCGATCATCTCGCTCCGACGTTGCTCGAGATCGGCCTGATCCAGGTCGGCGGTCAAAGGCGCCGGTCTCTCGAAACCTGTGGTAAACTCGGTGAACAGCAGATAAACTCATACCGAGCTGACGAGCTACTCCACGTTGTCCCATTCCAGTCTGCAATAGTGCAACTGCTTGAGCGGCTAATTCTGGTGATGTGTCCATATTCCAGGGATTAAAATCAGACTTGATGATTCTTCGATGCTTTCTTAAAGATTGTTGCCTGAAAACATGCAGTATGGGTTATTTATACTCAAAACGGTTAATGAATTATAACCTTTATTTTTTGACGTTTTCGAATCAAAGTTTTTTATGCCTACAACAGAAAGCATAACCATTTAAAATACACCTTTTTGAATAGCTAATAAAATAAGCTTTTGAATGATATATAATTTAAGACAACTTAATTAAAGGAAAAAAAAATAGCTCAAAAAAACAAAGTGTTTCGATTTCTTTGCTCTCAAGTTTAGTTCAGTTGAAGATTACAAAAAATAATAATCTTGAAATCAACATTAGCGAATGTACAGTCATTCTTTCTCACATAACCTAATAATAATACATTGTTTACTTATAATATAAATCACCACTCAATTGTAAGGGTTGAAACATTAAGGATTTAGGTATAATATTTGATAGCAGGTTAACTTTTAGCAATTATGTAATGAACTTATTTAATGAATGTTACAGAACTTTAGATTTTATAATTAGAAATCTACTAAATTTAAATCATGTGATACATTAATTTGTTTCACTATTATGATAAATATAAAAATATGTTAGAACATATACTTAGGAAGTTTTTAGTGCTTGTATAAGGTAAAATATCATCTACCACGTAACACAACAAATGATGAGTTATTGATTGAATTTGATTGTAGTAAAATTTCACACAATAAGTCAATAATGTTTTGTACAAATTATTAAACAATTTATTTAGTGCTCCACATATTTTGAAGCAAATACAATTCCATGTACCTAGAATACACTCTAGGTGTTGTAATCAATTTTATTATAAATTATCAAAATCGTGTTATTATTACCAGAGTCCAATTTACGCATGTTGCTAAACCAAGAAGGTGCTTGATATAATTAACAGAAATATATAATACGTTTTCTTAGGTTAACTCTTTTTTTATAATTAATAATGTTGAATCTAGTAGAATTTAAGTTTTTTACAGAACTTTGTGTATATTTCTGTACAATGAATGTCCCTATAATTTGAAACTACATGTTCGGTCAATTAATTATTATTACATAAATAAAATAACTAGGGACGCTACAAAAATGACCAGGCTTTATCCTAAGGAACTATCAGAGCTTTAAACCAGTATGAACTCTGAATTTATTGTAATTTTCATTTACAGTCATTAAAAAAATGCTCTAGAATGCATACACAGGAAGTTTTTAAAATCTTTAAGCAACATTGCACTATGAATGTAAATAGTGCACAACCCAGTGGACCCCCACAACAGTGTTTGAGGACATATAATTATATACGGGGGGTCCCACTAAGGTTGAACAGTGGTTGCATCTTGGTAATAAATTATCACAGAGCTTTGAGGAAAAAAATCATAATAAAGATGCACATGAGAAAAATAGGAAATAATTTTCAAGTTTGTAGGATGACCGCTAGGGGGAGTAATAATAATAATATTTATTCAATCGTTAGACCACAAAAGTGGAATAGATTAAGTCAAAATATACGTACTATACATAAAATTAAATTTAAGTAAAGTCATTAGTTAACATCTAAGTATATACAGACAATGAACTACAATAATAGATAATATAGGAAAACAAATATTAATAAATAAATATAAACATAAATACAATGTGTATAAAACAAAATAATTCAAATAATGTGGCAACTAGGACTAGAGGTTATTGTTTTTGCAGCAGTGAAAAAAATTCCTCCACATTATATATGCAATGTTGCATTAAAAGTGACTTTATATTACCCTTAAATTGCATGAGAGAGCCACATTGCTTTAAGGATTGAGGCAAATAATTGTAAGGCTTTACACCAAACGAGGAAGGAGCTTTTGCAGTCATATTGGTTTTATTGACAGGATTACGATAGTCATTCTTTTTCCTTGTATTATGTACATGAAAATCTGAGTTTTTTTTAAACTGGTTTTGGTTCTTATAGACAAAGCATAGAAGCTCCAGAATGTATAAGCTTGGTAATGGCAATATATTATATTTTGTAAAATAAGGTCTGCAAGATTCCCTACTTTTTATACCGGCCATGGTTCGAATTACCCTTTTTTGGCTTAGAAATACTTCTTGCGCTAATATTGATAATCCCCAAAAACAAATACCATACAACAACTTTGAATGAACTTGACCATAGTAGAAAGAAATTATAACATGGAATGGAACTACATACTTTAAGGATCTGATTTGAGAGCAAGAACTATTAATTTTTTTTATCAAAGTAGAGCAATGTGTTTTCCAAATTAAAGACTCATCGAGTTGAAGACCGAGAAATTTTACTGCTGGTTGTTGTAATACATCTGTATTATTTATACTAAGTCTATTACTTAAAATATTTTTATTGAAAGACATAAGACTTGTTTATGTATAGCTTATTTTCTATAAACCACTCATTTAGGTCCTCTAACAGTGCATTTGCCTTAGATATCAAATCGTCTGGCTTTGTACTAGATATTAGAGCAGATGTATCATCAGCATAAAGATATAGCGAATAGTTTAAGAAATCAACTATATCATTAATAAAAAGCAAAAAAAAGTTGGACCTAGTATAGAACCTTGGGGAACCCCTACTGTAACAGGCAAAATGGATGACTGGCAGTGATTAATGACGTAGTTGTGTGATTTATAAGTCACTCTTACAAACTGGGATCTTAATGAAAGGTAAGATTGAAACCATTTGGCGACGGTGCTCCTTATACCATACCGTTCTAATTTGTTTAACAATAATGAATGATTGACGCAATCAAAAGCTTTAGTTAGATCGCAGTAAATTCCAACAACAAACTTTTTCTCATCTAGAGCTTCCACTATTTCATGGACGAAAGAGTGTAAAGCAGTAATTGTTGACTGTTTCTTTCGAAAACCATACTGTCTATCAGTGATAATGCTATTCAATTCTAAATGACGCAGAAGTCTTGATAGCATTGCATATTCAAAAATTTTTGAAAATGAAGAGTTAAGTGATATTGGGCGGAAATTAGAAACTTCACTATGACTACCTTTTTTGTGCACCGGAATGACTAGGGCACATTTTAGTACTGTAGGAAACACACAGTGTTCAAATGACAGATTAATTAGTTTAGTGATAGGGCTAACAATCGCTAAGTGAACTTTTTTTAAGAGTTTACAGGGTATGTCATCTGGACCATAGCTGTTTTTGTTTTTAAGTTGCTGTATAATTAGGCACATGTCTTCTTCATTAAATGGGAAAGCACACATACTGCTATATGTTCTTGATTTTACAAAACATTACCGGTAGATGACATGTTTGATATTATTCTGAGTGGTTCTTCTATAATGTATTGAATTTTTTGCCACTTGATTAGGGTCATTAATTGTGTTTGTATCTGTATCCGTACGCAAAGATATGTTTGAAAAGTGTGTTTCTTTGCCAGTAAGTTGAGATATGAGTGAGCAAGCAGCTTTTTGTTGATTATCGGCATATAGGATTTGATTGGAATAATATGCAGCTTTTGTCTTTTGGACAAGTTGACGATGACGACGTTTACTTTGTGAGTAAAAGGGAGTTAGTTCTGGGTACTTAGTTGTTAGCTGATACAGATCGTGAAGGTTTTGGCTGGAGATTTTTACAGAATTTGTTACCCAATTTGAATTAGTATTACATTTTTTGAGGAACTTCGACCTACATGGAAAAAAAAGGTTGAATAGCATTGACTAATTAGTCAATGGTAATAGGCACATTAAATTACAGACAAGTTTTTAAAGAAAAGGTGTCAAGGAGTGGTATGACAAAGGTCTTCGCATTATTTTTGGAGTCACTAGAGAGCAATTTTTGAAAAATCTTTGATTCTCGTGACTTTTTTAAATGGAAGGGTAGTACTTGGCAAAAAGATGACTAAAAACACTAAATAATTTTGTGAAAACCGCAAATCTTTATCAAACTAACGATATTTACAAAAGACGGCCAAAAAAAGTGCACTTTGCCAACAGTTTTCAATATATTTGACAATAACGTAAATTAAAGCAATAGTAAATTCTAAAATAAGCGAATGATATAAATGTCTAGAATGCTGTCAACTTTTTTTTTAAACAAATTTAATCTAACATAGTTTTCCTACTAATTTACTAGTGACGGCAATTTTAACTTATATAATGCCCATTACTAGTCAGCAAATAATCCACAATGGATGCTCTAAGTTGATCATCAGAGTAATATTATTGCCCAGTGTCGGTACAATTTCTTATGAATTTTCAAGGTATCTCAGTTATGAGTGAAAATAGAGGGATACAGTTTTCACAATCCTGTGGTAGTTTTTTGTCAAATGAGCAATGGCGTTTTCATAGTTGTAAGAGTCTCTACTTTGTTTTTGGGATGTAAGACATCTTCCAATTCTAAGTCAAACTTGATAAAAGTGACAATATTTTCAGAAAAACACGGATTTCTCAATTGTTTAAAAAGATAAAAGTATATATTTGCAAAAAGTAAAACGGGCGCATTTAACGAAATTAAAACAAAAAAAGGTTGATTGTTACTTCAAAAAGTGTATATTCTAAACTAATTACATTGTCAAAATCTGCATAAAAAATTCTATCGACACCAATTTTTTCTTTTTTGATAGTTTTTAAAATAATCGAGACACTGGAGAATTGAAAAAAAAAAACAATTTTACCCTATTTTACCTGAAAAACGAACTATTTTACATGGACTATCAAAATTTTCAGACGTCATCGAAGAAGACTTTCCTTCACACGTAAGTGTAAAGTAATAAAACAACAGCAACTTTTGATTTATATAATTATTTTATACATACGATTATAATTGTAAACTGTTTTAAAAAAATAGGGTTCTTTATAACAATTTTTTGTATAAATACATATTTTAGTAATATAATTTTTTATATCTTAATTATGATACATCAGGCTTAATTCATAGTCTCAATTTCAATCACAGATCTGGATTTGGTGCAATTGTGAGTGTTACAGACAAACCAGATTCTTTTATGAGATTCACAATGTCTCCATGGCTTAAATTTATTATATCTATGTGGTTAACTGCAACTATATAATCTCCAACACGCAAACGACCGCATGTTTCTGCTGGACTATCTTCAATTAATCTACCTACAAAAAAATTCTTACTATTAATCAACCATGTTATCTTATTAGTGCTAACGCTTAATACAGAAGTAGTCAATTACTATTTCAGATGTACCACAACATTATTTAGATTTAACAAATGATTACATATGGGTAAGATGTAATTTACATTTTTGCAGTTCTATATAATTGAAATATTATGGTTAATGGTAACAAAGACTGTGTAGATTAAAAGAAAATTTCAGTAATTACATGAATTAATTAGACCATTTTATACTACATTCTAAGAACATTCATTTGAAAAAATTCGGAACATTGAATCTGCAACAAGCAAAATATAGCCAAATACCAAACGAACAAAATCAATAACAATCCAACGCGTTTTAACCCTTACAGTATCATGAATTTGGATCTACGTGAAGTACAAGCAGCGCCCAATGGACCCTGCTATAGTTTTGTGTATGTATCACATTTATTTCAATTTTAATGGACTTTCTTAACATGAAATGTGTACAATAAAATGTGCAGTGATTAATAAATTACATTTATTAGTTGGAATAACACATTTTTTTTACAAATAACAAATGAATGTTCGTTACAAACAAGAGTTTTACATTTATTGCAAATGGTCTATCTTGATTGTCGTTGATTGAAGTCGATGGTGTTGGTGTCAATGTAGCTTCTTATGCTTTTGACAATGGTATACCTTCTAGTGTTTTGCCTAGTTGTATAATAAATGTATGCCTTTTACCAGATTTTGTCGTTATAGCAGCAGGGTTAGCTAGTTCGTACAATACATAAGCATTTAGCACACTTATATCTAACATATTGTAAAATGTCACCAATGGCTATCGTCGAGTCATACATTTTACTGAGTAGCATCATGGCATTTGATCCATTATGTCTACCCCTACCTTTGTTTCATTGTAAGGCAATATAATTTCAGGTTTCTTCTTTTCACTATGATCAATGCTACATCATGCATTGTGCTTAGTTAACAACTCGTCCATTTTTTGGACAATATGAAACCAGTGTTGCATCATTTTGAAACCCAATCAAACTTGAGTAGGTTTCTCGGTTTCTTTCATTAGAAAAATTGGTGGCATCTCTGGTTTGTTTTTACGTATGGTCCCCACAAGCGTAAGATTATTTGACAATAGATATTTTGCTAAATCTAAGCTTGTGAAAAATTTGTCACAGGTTACGTTTCTGCCGGTACTCACAATTTCAGTTGTCAGTCTTTTATTACATTTTCACCCTGCTTAACTTCTCTTTGTTCACCTGGTTTTTTACGGGCATATATTTTTGTTTTCCAAACATAAGATGTACCGCTATCACAAATTGTACAAATTTTGATGCCGTACTTTCCTGGTGGAAAGTTCATCTACAGGCATACACCAACCTGGTATAAAAGCGTCCTGTAGATATCCATTCCACATTTTAAAGCATGTTCGAATTGGTGTAAGTTTATCCTCAGTATGTTGTGTACGACAAGCACTTGCATCATCAAATCTGAGTATTCATACTATTTGTGGGAACCGATTTCTAGCCATCATATCCCTAAACACTTTTTTACCATCTTCTATACACCATAACACTTCCACGTCTTCATTTCTGGTCTTATAACACCAATAAACTTGGTAAATTCTTTGATTTTCATTTTCCAATTTGTGCCATACACAATTTTGTCTTCTTTATTTGACCATTTGCATATTTAAATGCTTTATAAAAAAAAGAAAAAATGAAGATTCAATAGAGCTTATTTCGCTTTTACTTATCCCGTAGTAATTGAGAACACATTCTTCTTTTTTGCTTGTCCTTGTGGCAAATTTACAGGTTGTGAACTTCCATGATTCACAGTTATTCTTAGAAATATAGTTTACTGAATCACCTAGATCAATTATAATGGGAGGGTAATCGAACACTTCTTCGACTTCATCAAACTCTCCATGCTCGTCTGACGCCTCATACTCGGAATCGTCATCGTTCATATCGCACTCACTATCATAATTTTCTGCTAGTTGTTGCAATTCTGTCTCACTCAAGGGTCGATTTTAGCATTCATTACAAATAATTGTTACACAAACACACACACACACACACAATAAACAGCCAGTATCACCACGAACTGTATAAATAATTTACGACTTCCATAATATTGACAAAAGGTAACCGTGTTACACGAAAGTTCTACCAATACTAATAGACAAACGTATACGTTCAAATATGTAAGTTACAACTTGAAAAATACTAGAAGTTCGGTCATGTGTGCTATTTTTAATAAGGGTACGTTGGACCCGGGCCGTACATGGTGCTATTTTATTAATTTTACAAAAAATAAACAACTTTTGGGTGAAATAAGTAATTATACTACTATAAAGCATCAATGCAACTAAAGTGATAAAGTATAAACAGTACACCGCGTTAGAATTTACCAATAATTGAAATGTAAAACTCGTAATAGGGTCCAATGGACACTGTGGTACTACGAGGGTTAATAACTAAGCAAATGAGCCCAAACTAATAAGTGATTCAAAAAGAATGGGCTATCTCTGAACTACAGATAGTAAACACCAAAATATGAAGATTAAGCCCAACATGTTATGGTAGAGGAGATACAGGGTATTCAAATGGAAAACTTTATTTGAAAATTTCTCAATAACTCTATAAGTTTTAACAGTATGAACATAAAATCTGGTAGCTTTAGGTTTTGTGACATGAGAAATACGAATTTGTAACTTATTTTGTGACTGCTCATAGAGGGCGCTAGTGTCACCCTGTTATTTCAGTAAAAAGTATTTAGTAAATTATCACCCTTTTTCTGATTTAAATTTAGTAATCAGGTATTTTGAGTGAAAATAGTGACTAATCAAAAAAATGCTACGGGATAACAATTTTTCTAACGGTGAGATGCGTGATATGATTTGTTGTTTTGCTCAGTCAAATTATAATGGATTACTATTGGCCTGAAGATATTTACAATTGTACCCAAATCAAAGGCAACCGCATCACAAACTGTTTAGAAATATTTACAACCGTCTTTAGTCCTAAGAGTCACAATGGCGCTACAAAAACAATTAATGTTGAAGAGGAAGAAAAGGTTTTAACTCATGTTTTGAAAAATCCAGACGTCGGTTAAGTGCGGCAACAGGGATAAGCCAATCGTCTATCTGTAGAATTTTAAAGATAGAAAAAGTCCATCCATATCACTCCTGTCCAAAATTTATTACCTCAAGATTTACCAGCACACTTACGATTTGACCAATTTTTACAAGGTAACATATGAGGAAACCAAAATTTCCTTGATAATATTCTCTTCACTGATGAGACAGGATTCACTAGATGAGGAGTTTTTAATTGGAAAAACAATTATTTGTGGGAGAATCCAAATGCTGTAAGTGAGCATGAGTTAAAGGTGAACATCTGATGTGGTGTGATATCTGGTTTTATCATTGCTCCTTTTGAACTTCCGTCTAATCTAAATGGACCTATTTATTTAAATTTTCTCCAAGAACATTTAAATGAGCAACTAGAAGATGTTCCACTCGCCGAAAGGCAAAATATGAAGTTTATGCTGGATGGGGCGCCACCACATTATTCTCTGCCTGTGTGGCAATATCTGAATCAACATTTTCCCAATCGTTGGATTGGCAGTGGAAGTGTATTTTTTTCGCCACCAAGGAGTCCAGATTTAAACCCATTGGTTTTTCAATATGGCCACAAATGAAAGAAATAGTTTATAAGGAACAAAATAATTCGATCGACGTGTTGTAGCAAAAAATACAAGAAGCAGCGAATGCAACTAAAGATAATAGACACGTTTTGTTTAATATTCAAGGTCTTTAAGAAAGCACATTGCAAAGTGTATTGAGGTAGATGGTGGCCATTTTGAACATTTACTTTGAAATTTTCTTTGTTATTGTTAGTGATTGTCATTATTAATTACTGTTTTTTTAATGTCACTTCGCTCACTTTAATAATTTAAAATAATAAAAATTTCATAAGTAATATACAGATCTCTTTAGGAGCGAATAACTCAAAAACCGACAGAGTTAGACAAATTGAACCTTTTTATGTAAAATAGAGCCGGTTTTCAGATTTTAACTTATTTTAACCATTATTCAATGGGCACAGAAGATATGAACTAGTTTACTGAAGTAATCGGGTGCCACTAGCGCCCTCTATGAGCAGTCACAAAATAAGTTGTAAATTCGTATTTCTTATGTCACAAAACATAAAACTACCAAATGTTATGTTGATGCTGTTAAAACTTATAAAAGTTAATAAGAAATTTTAAAGTAACATTTTCCCTTTGAACAACCTGCACCTCCTAAACTAGCAACATTTGTATAAGGTATGTTGAGCTTAATCTTCCTATTTTGGTGTTTACTAATTGTAGTTCAGAGATTGCCCATTATTAATGACTCACCCTGTATATACAGGCTGTTCAAATAAGGGCACGACCGGCTATATCTCGGAAACCGTTAAAGCTGTAGATTTCGGAAAAAAATTAGTATAAGTCAAGTGACCATGAGAAAATGCTGGAAATTATTTTCATCTTTCTAAAACTGCCACTAGGTGACGAAAATGCCATGGTCTACCTAAAAATCTTTAATTTTTTTAAAATCTTGATGCCTAACATAAGCTACTCTTATGTAATTTGTAATCACCATTTACTTATCTACAACTTTTGCTAAGAAATTTTTTTTCTTTATACATCAGTGGTGGCGGTAGGGGAGAGGATTTTTTTTCATAAACAAATGCCTATAACTTGATAACCAGTAGACATAATTTCACGAACTTTGGCCTGTTGGAAAGTTTTCAAAAGAGATTCAAACTATTAGTATTTCTTATCAACAGTCACATCAGCACAAAATACAGAGGGCGTTAGCGTAGATGAGCCTAGTTTTATCAAATTTTATGAAAATTTTCAAATGGTAGCATGGTATTATAATATGTCTATCACAATGTAGGTGAAGTTAGAAATTAGTGAAACCCAAAACGAATATCCTTTTCCGTTTAAAAGAAATCTCGAATTTTATGTATTTTGGTGCTTATTATGCAATTTCCTAAAATTGGACATGAGTATAGTAAAATTTCTACAGAATATGTGTTTTCACGGATTGTTATACAAAATAACGTAGTTCCCAATAACATTTAACCACTTTAACATGAAATTAGGTGTTATTACTTTATTATAAAATTACGATACAGAGGCAATGAAGAAGTCATGAAAAATGTATTATTAAAGCGAAACACTTTTCACTAGGCGTTTAAAGAAAATATATATATATATATATATATATATATATATATATATATATATATATATATATACACAGGGTTAGTTAAAAGTATGGAGACGGCGATTTATTGTCGTTAATATTCATTTTAGGAAATTATCTTCAATACAAAAGTTTGTTATGAAATTATTATCTACATTTGAGAATACTTGAATTATTTTTTTCTTCAATTGTTTTTAAGTTACGACGTCATCGATATTTTTTTGAAATGACACCCTATATTTCTTATTATTGATTTCGATAGTACATTCTATTCTCTTTTCAACGGTATACAATTTTCAACATGTTACATTTGAAAAAAATTGAGAAAAAGTGCCTTAATGTTCAAATATTAAAGATCCATTAAATTAGCAGAGTTAATCTAGATAGACAAAAGCGAGGCGATAAACAAACTCGAGCGAGGTAACTCAGTGGTTATTGTTTATGTCAAACAATTGACATATTTCAATTGTGCAATTTGTTGGTGTTAATATTAGCAATGGCGACTTTAAGTGAACGTGAAAGACTTGAAATACTTATGATGCTGGGTTATGGAAATAGACGCAGAAGTTTACAAGACGCTTGTAATTTATTTAATGACACGCATCCAAACAGAAATCCAATTTCTAAATCCGTTGTTGGTAAAACCTTAAAACGCTTTGAACAAACCGGTAGTGTTAAAGATTTGCCAAGGAGCGGTAGACCTAGAACAGCGAAAAGCGATGATAAAAAACTGAATGTTCTATTGGCCGTATCTGAAGATTCCCATTTATCAACCAATCAATTAGCGGCCAATCACAATATTTCACAGTCATCGGTCGTTTCAATTTTAAAAAGTGAAAAGTATAAACCTTATAAGGTACAACTTGTACACGAGTTGACGGAAGATGATTTTGATAGGAGACTACAATTTTGTGAAGAAATGTCAAATATTTGCAATAATAATGCAAATTTCGTCAACAATATTCTTTTCTCTGACGAAGCTACCTTTTGTCTTACCGGTGAAGTAAACAGACATAATTGCAGATATTGGTCATCGGAAAATCCTTTTTGGTTTATGGAGCACCATACGCAGTACCCCCAAAGGTTAATGTTTGGGTTGGCATTCTAGGGGGTCATATTATCGGTCCCTTTTTAATCAATGGCAATTTAACTTCGGCTCTGTATTTGCAGTTATTGCAAAATGAAATTATACCTGCTTGTGCTATGCTGTATCCAGATGAAAACAATTAACACCTTCCCAATAACAGTATCTGGTTTCAGCAAGATGGCGCCCCACCACATTATGGTGTAAATGTTCGTCAATATTTGGATAACGTCTTTCCAAACAGATGGATTGGGAGACGAGGAAGTATTGAATGGCCAGCCCGTTCGTCTGATTTAAGCCCTTTAGATTTTTTTCTTTGGGGATACGTAAAAAACAGGGTTTACAAAGATAAGCCCAACGATGTCGAAGATTTAAAAATCCGAATTACCAGAACGATAGAAGAAATTCCCCCAGAATTTTTACAAAATTCTATTCAGGGTTTTGTAAATCGATTGAGTCATTGTAAAATTAGAAATGGAGAACAATTTGAACACTTACTTTAATTTAGTTAGTTATTAATTTATTTTTAATGATAGGATTGTGACTGATAAGTTTATTGCAAATAAATGAGTCTAGTTACCGTGTTAATTAATTCTGCTAATTTAATGGATCTATAATATTTGAACATTAAGGCACTTTTTCTCAATTTTTTTCAAATGTAACATATTGAAAATTGTTTACCGTTGAAAAGAGAATAGAATGTACTATCGAAATCAATAATCAGAAATATAGGTTGTCATTTCAAAAAAATTTCGATGACGTCGTAACTTAAAAACAATTGAAGAAAAAAATAATTCAAGTATTCTGAAATGTAGATAATAATTTCATAACAAACTTTTGTATTGAACATAATTTCCTAAAATGAATTTTAACGACAATAAATCGCCGTCTCCATACTTTTAACTAACCCTATATGTATGTATGTATATATATATATATATATATATATATATATATATATATATATATATATATATATATATATATATATATATATATATATATATATATATATATATATGAAGTTGATGTTCTTCTCGCGTAGATTCTCCTCCATGGTTCTTAAAACAACCGATGTTGAAATGACGACGTTTCGGCATAATCTCATCTGCCATTTTCAAGTCTTCGTGTTCTGCTCCTGGTAACTCGAACTGAACTGAGGTCCTCGTTGATGGTCGGCTGTATTTGTATGCTGATTTTCTTGGTCGATGCCCTGGTTATTGGTCGTTGTGATGATACTTTCACTTTCTCCTTTTCTCCTCCTTTCTCTAACCGATTTCTCCTTTCCCTTTCGTTCGTGACTGGGTGTTTCCTGAGGATAGGCTTCCAGGTCGATGGCAATCTCTGAGTGTCGTCTCGTGAATTCAAATTATGTGGTCGTTTTTCGATTTCGATAGCTTCTCTGATAATCCGGTGTGATAGATACTGTGTGTTTGCTATTATTCTTGTGTTGTCAAAATCTATCGCGTGTGAGGTCTCCTTTCGTTCGTGACTGGGCGTTTCCTGAGAAATAGGCTTCCAGGTCGATGGCAATCTCTGAGTGTCGCCTCGTGCATTCAAATTATGTGGTCGTTTTTCGATAGCTTCTCTGATAATCCGGTGTGATAGATACTGTATGTTTGCTATTATCCTTGTGTTGTCAAAATCTATCGCGTGTGAGGTCTCCTTTACATGTTGGGCCAGTGAAGACGTTTTCTGGTCTTTTCGTACTGCGTTACGATGTTCCTCTCTTCTTACATTAATGCGTCTGTTTGTTTGGCCTATGTATGTTCGTGAACAATCCCGGCATGGAATCTCGTACACTGCTTGATAGTCGAGTGATATTTTAGTTTTCGGGGTTTGCAGCATGTTCGATAATTTTTTGTTGGTCGTGAAGATGGTTTCGATGTTATGTCTTCGAAGGATTTTTCCGATTCTGTCTGTCGTGCCTTGTACATATGGTAGACAGGATTTGGCTACTGGTATGTTTGTGTCGCTATCTTTCCGTTGTGTTGGTTTTTCTGCTCTATTTATGTTTGTCTTGGAGAATCCATTTTGTAGTAATGCCGTTCTGACGTAAAGTGTTTCTTGATGCATGTTGTTCTTATCTGTTAGCCGTTTCGATCTTGTGATCAGTGTTTTAACCACTGATTGTAGCTGTGCTGGGTGATGGTGCGATATGGCATTCTGGTACCGGTTGGTAAGTGTGCTCTTCCGGTATACAGTAACGTCTTCACTGGTCCAACATGTAAAGGAGACCTCACACGCGATAGATTTTCACAACACAAGGATAATAGCAAACATACAGTATCTATCACACCGGATTATCAGAGAAGCTATCGAAATCGAAAAACGACCACATAATTTGAATTCACGAGACGACACTCAGAGATTGTCATAGACCTGGAAGCCTATTCTCAGGAAACACCCAGTCACGAACGAAAGGGAAAGAAAGGAGGAGAAAAGGAGAAAGTGAAAGTATCATCACAACGACCAATAACCAGGGCATCGACCAAGAAAAACAGCATACAAATACCGCCGACCATCAGCGAGGACCTCAGTTCAGTTCGAGTTACCAAGAGCAGAACACGAAGACTTGAAAATGGCAGATGAGATTATGCCGAAACGTCGTCATTTCAACATCGGTTCTTTTAAGAACGATGGAGGAGAATCTACGCGAGACCAAGCCGGAAGAACATCAACTTCATATCCAGCACTCGCGGAAACCTGAAAATTAATATATAATATATATATATATATATATATATATATATATATATATAGGTATATATTATTAATATTACTATATAATAGTAATATAGTAATAAATACAACCATTATCTAAAATCATTTAAACACTAGTTAATGTGCATGTGAAATTCATATGCAGTTTTGCACTTCAATCTATGTAGGGTAGGCTATGTCTTGTCAATGAAGGTAAAGAAATTGAAACACAATTTATTTTATAAACGTCAATTTGTTGATTTGCCTGTCGTTATTGATTTACGTGTTTTTATTTGTTAATTTTCTCCAGTTTTGTACGTTTTTTATTTCTTCTGTTCAATTTGTTACTTTTGTCATTAATCCAGATTGACCAGGGCTGAAGAGGAGAAGGGTCCTAAACAGTCTACAAATATATATATATATATATATATATATATATATATATATATATATATATATATATATATATATATATATATATATGCTAATACCAACCATAAGCATGAGCATACTAACAAGAAAAAAAAAATTAATTGTAGTGTTACTGTGTGTTTTTTTAATCAATAGTTGGCGTTTTACGTTTTCAAAGGGTTTTATTCCAAAGAGGAAGCATTTGATATGCTTGAAATTTATTTTCAATGTTTTCGGAATGTTGTCGCATCACGAGAATATGCTGTAAGGTGCCCCCAAAGAAGACATTACTCAAAAGAGGTGTTTAGTCGCATTGCAAGATACATGCGGGAAAGATCTGTAAGATGCATCGGCAAACAAGTCAGAGCTCGTAGTAACAAAAATAAGGAAAACATTAATAGTGTGATTGCTCTTGTTACTGCTAATCCACATATTAGTGTACGATACATTTCTAAAAACTTAGGCGTGACTGTAGGATCTGTACACAATATTTTAAAAGACTATAATACGCACCCATATCACATAGTATTTATTGGATCAGGCGCTAAATGAAGATGATTTTGACTGAATTACTGTCATTGGATGCTGAGCATGCTAGAAAAAACATCACAATTTCTATTACAAATATTATGAGCAGGTGAAGCAACATTTTCAAATTGTGGAAAAGTAAATCTCCGTAATGTGCACTATTGGTCAGACAGTACTCCCCATTGGATGAGAGAATCAGATTTGCAAAGTTGATGGAGTATAAACGTGTGGTGTGGGAAAATTGTTGGACTATATTTTTTTGACGGACCATTTAACGGGACCTGTAAGTAAATTTTCTAAATCAAAGCTTAAACGTTTTATTGGAAGACATTTCCGTAGAAACAAGGTTAATAATGTGGTTGCAACATGACGGGTGTCCAGCACACTTCGCACAAAATGTACGCGAATATCGTAACGTTCGATTTCCAAATCGGTGGATAGGACGAAGCTTAATACAATCTTAAATTCATTCATGTCTCTTGTATCTTAGTTTTATAATAAAGTAGTATATTTATTTAATATTAAAGTAGTTAAATGTTATTGGGAACTAGGTTAATTCGTATAACAATCCTTGAAAATACATATTCTGTAGAGATTTTGCTATATTTGTATCCAATTCTGGGAAAAGCCATAATAAGCACCAAAGTACATAAAATTCGAGTTTTCTCTGAAACGGAAAATTGATTTCTCTCTAACTTCAACTACTTTTTGATAGACATATTATAATACCATGCTGCCATTTGAAAATTTTCATAAAATTTGATAAAACTAGACTCCTCTACTGTGACGCCCTCTGTATTTTGTGCACATGTGAGTGTTGTTATAAAATACTAATACTTTGAATCTCTTTGGAAACCCTTTCCAACAGGCCAAATTCGTGAAATTATATCTACTGGTTAACAAGTTATAGGCATTTGTGTATAAAAAATTCTTCGTACCCTACCTCCGCCAGGAAAAAAATTTTCTTAACAAAAGTTGTAGATATGTAAATTATATAAAAGTAGCTTATGTTATGCATCAGTATTTTCGAGAAATTAAAGATTTTTAGGTAGGCCATGACAGTTTTCCCACCTAGCGGCAGTTTTAGAAAGCTGAAAATAATGTCCAACATTTGTTCATGGCCACTTTACTTATGCTAATTTTTTTCCGAAAGCTACAGCTTTGACGGTTTCCGAGATATAGCCGGTCCGTGTCCGTATTTGAACAGGGTGAGTCATTAAGAATGGGCAGTCTCTGAACTACAGATAGTAAACACCAAAATATGAAGATTAAGCCCAACATGCCTTATAAAAATGTTGCTGGTTTAAGACACAGAGGTTGTTCAAAGGGAAAATTTTACTTTAAAATTTAATAACTTTGTAAGTTGTAACAGCATATACACCGGGTGTCCTATAAAATCGCCGACAAACTTCTACAGGACCAAATTAGCACGTTTTTCCCTCTTTATATTTTATCTCAAAATGCACCTCTAAAAAGTTATACACCTTCAAAGTCCAATTTAAAATGTAGAAAAATCACTTGATCTCCGTAATTTATGACATTTTTTTATTGATTTTTTATACAACTCAAAATTTGATAGAAGTTTCTAATAAATTGTATCATTAGAACTACCCGTTCTGCAGTGGCGTCAACCTTCAACTCTTAAAAAAAATTTTATTGCAAACTAATTTAACTTTTTCTGCTTTATTTTGGTAACACATTTAAAAATAAAGGAATTTTGTCTCTTAAATTTTCTTCTAAAATTGACGGTTCTTGAGAAAATTTGAAGAATAATTTGTATTCTCCAACTCAGCCGTGCTTATTTGATAATTCCTTTAGCAGTAGGCTGCGTCTTCAAGACAAAACAAAATAGGTTCATTGTCAAAAGTTCTTACCTACTTAAGTAAAACGTGTTCCTGTTTATTATTGCAGCAAGAAGATATTTAGAAAGATTTCCAAATAGACATCAACCGCACCATACTACTTTTGCTTCCATTAATCGTCGTCTTTTTGAAACAGGTAGTTTCTTGCAAAGGAAGCCAAATTTTTGACGTCAGTGTTACATTAGAACTGTTCAGATACAAGAGCGCATAATGGAAATTATTGAGGATAATCCCACTACAAGCACTATACGCGTCGTTTCTCAATTGAATATTTCTAAGTGTTGTTCACCGAACACTTACAGAACAATTGTTAAAACCGTACCACATCCAAAAAGAACTTTTACCGACAATAAAACAATATTACAGCAAGTTAACTGGCTAATGAAATGAAAATTGTAAAAATTGACTTACAGAATAAAAACACTCAACAGTCAGTAACTTTTTTATTTTCCGCTTAAATAAATGAATTGGGTTAATGTTCTTTACCATATTTGGCAATTTATTATACAATACAGTACCAGCATAATATGGATTATTTTCATAGTTTTAGATTATGTGAACTGTACTCAAGAAGATATCCAAATCGTGTGTTGTGTGAGTGCATGCAGTTGAGTGTCTGAAACTGTTTTACATTAGTGTGTACAAATAGTACTACTTCAAGATGTAAAGAGATGGTAAGGATAATAACCCATATTCTTTATAGAATGGTTTACATGAATCAAACTGTTGTAATGCAAATAAAGACCTGATTGCTCTTTTTTACATAGTAAATAAACCATTCACAAGGGAGCAATTTCCCCAAAAAATACTGCCATATCTCATACAAGATTCAAAGTTTGCATGATGCGTTAAAATCTACAACTTGTCTTAGACGTTTTAAAGCAAAGCAGTAACTGGATAAAATTTCAATATGTATAGGAAACGTTAGTGAACAATTAAGATTAATTCCTAAAAGTTCGAAACACACAACTGTTTCGACAATTTTTTTATTTAATTTTATTATGAGACTGCAAGAATATTGACTAGCGGTTGAAAAAATTGCATAATGTTAGTTTTTCCTTGATTGAGGGAGATTATTAACATTTAAATAATTCGCGATATTTTCTAAATTATTTTGTATCTTTTGTCTTATCATGTTAAGAGTTTTATCTGCTGCAACAACAGTATATCATCGGCAAAACATATACATTCATTGCTCATCACATCAACAATACCATTACGATAGATTACAAAAGGTAGTGGTCCTAACCCACTGCCTTGGGGAACGCCAACTTCCATACTTTGTACATTCGAAGTTGTATTTTGATACGTTACAAACTGCCTGCGTGCACTTACATACGATTTTAATAATTGATTACATTTCCTCGAATTCCAAAACATTATAATTTAGGCAGTAAGATTTTATGTTGTACGCAGTCAAAACACTTAGACGAGAATATTGTCAAAGGTTGATGAACCCTTTCATTGAAGATCCTCAGGTCGTCGCTCGAATTCGTTTTACGGACGAAGCTTGTTTTACTAGAGAAGGCATTTTTAATTTCAATAATTGGGCACATGAGAATCCTAATGTAATTCAAGAAGGTCGCTTATAACATAAACTCAGCATAAATGTATGGGCAGGAATTCTTGAAGAATTTATTATTGGCCCCTTTATGCTACCCAACCGATTAGACAGCGCTGCGTATTTGGAGTTTTTACAGAATAACTTGTGGGAACTTCTAGAAGATGTGCCATTAAATGTCAACGCTGAGACAATCTTTATGCACGATGGTGCCCCACCACATTTTGTATTACCTGTGAGGCAATACCTGCACGTGCAGTTTCCTAACCGGTGGATCGGACGAGGTAACGATGCTCCTATAGCCTGGCCGCCTAAGCCACGGATCACAATCCATTAGATTTCTTTGTTAGGGGCGCTGTTAAAGAAAAGGTCTATTCAGTTCCAGAAATGACTAGAGACGATCTCTGGAATTGCATTGTTGAAGCATTCGCGGAAATTAGGCAAATTCAGGGATATTTCGCCCAACGCGAATATCTGTAATACGTCGAGCGAATGCTTGCATGTATGTAAATGGCGGCCACTGAGTAATTACTATAAAATTAGTGTTTTATTTTTAATATTTTAATTCTGTACTTTAAAATGTATTGTTTAAATAAAGCAATTATCAAATACGCACAGATGAGGTAGTTGCAGAATACAAATTTATTTTTCAAATTTTCTCAAGAACCATCGACTTTAGAAAAAAAAATTTAAGAAACACAATTCCTTTATTTTAAAATGTATTACCAAAATAAAGCAGAAACATTTAAGTAGCAAAAATAATTTTTTTTAAGGGTTGAAGGTTGACGACACTGCTGAACGAATAGTTTTAGTGATGAGTTTTTTTGAAATGTGTATCCAATTTTGACTTTTGAGGTCGAATGTATAAAAATCAATAAAAAAATTTCATAATTTACGGAGAGTGATTTTTCTACATTTTAAATTGAACTTTGAGAGCGAATAACTTTTTAGGTGTGCATTTTGGGATAAAATTTAAAGAGAAAAATGTTCTAATTTGCTACTGGGAACTCATTGTAGAAGTTTGTCGGTGCACCCTGCACACACACACACACACACACACACACACACACACACACACACAAACACACGCACGCACGCGCGCCCGCACGCACACCGCACGCACACCACACGCACACCGCACGCACACCGCCCGCAAACCGCACGCAAACCGCCCGCAAACCGCACGCACACCGCACGCACCACCGCGACGACGCACGCACATATTATATATATATATATATATATATATATATATATATATATATATATATATATATATATATATATATATATATATATAGGGACCGCAATAAAGTTGGACACATGGCAAAAATTTTTATTATTGAAATTTCTGAAAAACTCTATTGGCGGTTCGTTTCTGCATGTCTGACAACCAAAAAATCCATTGTGACATTAGTCACGTGACCATAGATTTGTCGAGAATTTTGAAACTGTGATGTCGATAAATGGGTCAAATTGACATATCGAAAAATTGTATTAAAAAAATGTATTTATAATGCAACAAAGACTCCATATACCAATTTTCAACCAAATCAGAAAAAAAAATACCATTTATTCCCCTCTGCTTTTATTACGAAACATCATAAAATCTTGTTCTACCTGGAAATAGTTTTAATAACACAAATTACATAATTTTAGGTATCTTAAACTATGAGGTGCACTTTAAAGAGCAATAAATTTCATCCTTATTAGCCGAAATATTTGATTTTTCAAAGCCAACTTATTAAATTAAAAAAATCGCTAATTTTCAAATATACTAACCAATATTAAATTTAATAAGGATAAATAATGTGTTGTTAAGTTTTAATTACAAATATTGGTTCGTTTACATTTTATTTACCGGTTAAAAATATTAGATCAGCTCATGCGCTTCAATATACAGGGCATGAACACAACCAGTGACGAGGCTAAATCGTATTTTTTAATTTTTCCTCTCACAAATTGTCTATTTTACAAATATTTGATTATTCTTGACCTAAAATTATGTAATTTATATTATTAAAACAATTTTCAGGTAAAACAAGATTTTATGATGTTTCGTAATAAAAGCACAGGGGATGTTTGTGCAAGAGATTGATAAAAAATATTGTTTAATAGTGGACTGTATATTTGAATTATATACTTTAAAAATTGTCAAATCTGTTATCATACAGAACTAAGAAAAAAAACAAGGCGCTTACCTTTACTTGGTAGTACAGGCTACTTCTGGTGGAAGGGGGCCCCCTTTGATACACTACTAATAACAACAGCTCGTAAATTATTGATAAAAATGACAACTGACTGGTTCACGTACAAGACAGCGAGAGATACAAAAGGCAAAACTCATTTTTAAAATTGATAAGCGCGATAACTTAGAACCTGTATGATTTTTACGGGATTTTACATTGAAAAATGAATTTGATATTTAGGCTTGCATGTACATTTTCCGCCCACCAAAACCGAAAGTTTTAAATTCAAAAGAAATCGAATTATGCTTCTAAATGAGACAAGAATAAAACTAAATTAATTAGGTAGTATAGACTCTAAATATTTCAATTTACAATCATTAACAACAAAACAAAAAAATAAAAAATAAAAATTAGTTCTCTAAGAGAGTAATAATTTTTGAAATAGTTTATTTTAAATTTTGGTCTGGTAATGGACATAACTTAAAAATTGGACGTTTCAATAATCCGTTCTCCGCTTTAACAGTAACAACTATAGTATGTCCATCACGACCGGTGTGTAATTTGACAATTCTACCACAAGCCCATTGTAAAGGGGGTTTATCTTCATTTTTAATTAGAACTAGGGTATTTAGTTTAATTTCCGAGCCCGACTCGTTCCATTTAGATCTTTGCTGTAGAGTGTGAAGATATTCGGTTGACCAACGATTCCAAAAATCTCGGTTGAGTCGCTGAATTAGTTGCCAACGAGATAGAGTTTAATTTTAGATTAGACAAATCGAGATCAGGAGCTGAATTCAGTGGTCCCAGATTTAGAAAATGGCCTGGAGTCAAGGGCGATGCATCGTTGGGATCGGAGCTCAGTGGACTCAGAGGCCGAGCATTTAGCAAGGCTTCGATCTGCGATAACAAAGTGAGAAGTTCCTCATACGTCAAGGTTTGTTCTCCTATGACTCGAATCAAATGGGTTTTAATAGATTTTACGCCTGCTTCCGCTAATCCATTAAAATGAGGAGAGGCAGGTACACTAGTCTGCCAAGTGATGTCTAGGGTGTGAGCTGATTGCTTAGCCAGCTTATTGAGTAGGTTTTTTGCGCCAATAAAATTGGTCCCACAATCACTATAAATGTTTGTACATTTGCCTCGTCGCGCGATGAAACGACGAAAGGCTGCGAGAAACACTTCCGATGTCAGGTCCGCCACTAATTCAATGTGTATCGCTTTAGTAACGCAACAAACAAAGGCACAAATGTAGGCCTTTAAAACTTTAGCACCCCGATACCGGCCCATGGTGATATGTACGGAACCAGCATAATCTATTACCACATGAGAAAAACATTTTAATTGTCTAATCCGGAAAGACGGCAAATCGCCCATGTATGGCTTATACAACTTGGGCTTGGCTCGAAAACAACGAAGACATTTTGATGCGACCTTCTCGACAGCTCTACGACTAGATAAAATCCAGAACTGTTGTTTAAGAAGATATTGAAGGGTATTCAGACCAGGGTGCAAATGTTGCTTGTGAGCATGTTCAACTAACAAATAGGTAAGTCGTGGTAATAACAAGGGATGTTTAGCGTCTATTGAAAGGGTTGAGTATCTAAGACGACCGCCCACCCTGATCGGTCCTCTTTCATCCAGGAATAACACCAATTTGCGAAAAGGTTTTGGAAAAAGCAAATTATTTTGAATTTTAGAAATAAGTTCAGAGAAGTAAATACCTTGAACTCTTTTTACTAAAGTGTATAACGAAATTTGAAGCTCGTTTTCTGAAAAAGAACTAATTAATTTAGACAAATTGGGTTTTGAGTTGTGAATAAATCTAAGGACATAAACAAGAACGCGTTGAATTTTTCCCAAAGATGAAAATCGATCTAACATGGTATCTACGAAATTGTCACTGATATTGGTATTTAAAACAACAGTTTGCTGTTCCTGTATTACTTCTGGGCTTCTCGAGTTCGGACAACTAAATTCGGAAAGGTTCCAATCAGAACAAGGCAGATTGATCCACGGAGGTCCTTTAAACCACAAGGGATGTTCAATGAGCTTTTTGGGAGTTAGTCCTCGACTTCCACAATCTACAGGATTTTACGTTGATATATGATGCCATCGAACATGTGGGATTTTTCCCTGTATATGACTGACACGATTAGCGACAAACGTTTTCCACTTATGTGGTGAACTACAGACCCAGGATAATACAATGCTGGAGTCAGAAAACGCCAGAACTTGGTCGATGGTCACTAAAGATGAATAAGTGTCGAGTACGAATTTTATTAAGTCGGCCTGTAAAGTAGCACCCAGCAGTTCGAGTCTTCGGATAGCGAGGGTTTTCAAGGGGGCTACCTTTCATTTGCCCATAACTAAAGAGGACTTTATTGAAGCGTCAAACCCCTCGGTACGAAGATACACGCCACATGCATATCCTAATTCTGAGGCGTCACAAAACCCTAATATTTGGTATCTCTGCATTCTTTGTACAAAAATATAACGAGGCAACGCAATTTGAGAGAGATAAGAAAGTTCGGCTTTAAACTGGGACTAAATTTCAATGATTTGCTGGGAAGGAGTGTCATTCCAATCAATGCCCGAGACCCAAAGGCGTTGCATAATATGCTTTGCTAAGAATGAAACAGGGGTTATAAAACCTAGAGGATCGAAAATCCTCGCAATGTCGGCCAAAATATTTCGTTTTGTGCAAGCCTTTTCCGAAGGAGTGAATCCATACGAAAATGTGCCAGAACACGGATTGTAAAGTAGGTCCAGAACCTTAATGACTATTGATTCTTCCTTATCGAACGAAATTGGGATTTGACGTTCGGAAGCGGGGTAATTCCGAAGTAATTCGTGGCAATTGCTTGCCCACTTTCGTAGCTCAAATCCACCAGATTATAGCAAGGTAATTAGATCCTGATGTAAAGACAACGCAGAACTTAAATTGGTACTTCCGACGCAAATGTCATCCATAAAGGTGTTGTTAAGAAGAACTTGTGTGCTTCGGGATACCTTTTCTCTAGATTTGCTAATTCTATTAAGGCTCTAAGGGCTAAATATGGACTTGAAGTTACACCGAAGGATACGGTATTGAGACGATATTGCTGAAGAGTTTCGTTGGGACTGAATCGCCAGAGTAATCTTTGGTAATCTCTATGGGCAGGGTTTATCCAAATTTGTAGGTACATTTGCTTAATATCTGCCAAAAAAACTATTGGATGAACTCGAAATTTTAACAAAATTAGGCATATATCCGTTTGGAGTTTGGGTCCGGCAAATAAGGTATCGTTCAAACTGATTCCTTTCGAACCCTTTGCCGAAGCATTGAAAACAACTCTTATTTTCGACGTGGTTTTATCCAATTTCAAAACGCCATGGTGCGGTAGATAACAAAGACCTTTGGGATTTCCCTCAATATTTTTTACTAGTCTCATATGGCCGTTTTCTAGGCAATCCTTCATAAACTTGGAGTACAGGAGTCGAAGTTCAAAATTTTTACCAAGTTTTGATTCTAACGATATAAAGCATCGATAAGCTAAGGAAAATGTATTCCCCAAATCAGGCTCTCTCTGTTTAAATGGCAATGATACAGTAAAACGTCCATCACTGTTACGTGATGTGGTTTGACGATATATTCGTTCGCACCTCTCCTCATCTGGTGATAAGGGGTTTTTACAAGGAATAGTCTCGATCTCCCAGAATTTTCTAACAATCGAGTCTAAGGGACCATCTAGAAAGATCGAAAATGATAGCAAGGATCGATGTGAAGTACAAACATCTTGCGTCTTTCCTGAAAGGACACAACCAAAAACCGTTTCTATAACGGTTGGTTTCCCAGGTTTAGTATGAATATCCGCATATATTTCGGCTTCCAGTAGCATATCTACCGGTGCAGGTATATTGAACATATCATTCCCTAGTTTAAGATTAGAGATGTGATCCCAATCTTTCGTGTTTATAGGAAACGCAGGCATATCTGTGCAAAGGTTTGGTAGAACCAAGACATCAAATGAGAGAGTTGGTTCCGTAGCTCAATCGGGCGAACAGTACAACGAGCAATCCCCTTGGTAGTCGAAGAGGATTGATTTAATCCCTGGATTGGGATACAGTATCCCTCTCTTTTTAATCCTAGACGGTCGAGGCATTTTTGACTAATGAAATTCGCTTGACTTGCCGAATCCAATCCAACACGAATTGTTTGGAATTTTCCATTTGCGTCTAAAATCTCTACCTTGGCAGTAGATAGAAGAACGGTAGTATCAAACGTAGAAGTCGAGAATGAAGTGCAGTAATTCAAAGATTGGTTAGCTTGTGAACTAAGGGATAGCGAAGTTTGAGGCGAAGAATCGGTCTCGTCTAAACTAAAAGAGTTATTTGTTGATTGTTGAGTACTTTTCTGAACCCCACTTGAAGATGCCTTCGAATTTCGAACAAAGGAAGTACTGGTAATTGGTTGACTTGATTTCTTTGTGCCTGAATTTTGTACCAAATGAAGCATGGTATGATGGCGATAACGACAAATGCGACAATTGTAGGTTGAAGGACAATCTTTCAACAAGTGATTGAATCTAAGGCAATTTATGCAAGCATTTATTTGTATACAAGCATAACGTTCCGCAGGAGTTTTCGATATAAATTCTGAACACTGCGACAAAGGATGGTAAGAATTTTTGCAAAGTTCACACTTTTGTGAATGAGAACAAGATTGAAATTTTTTTGATGGTCCTGGTATATTACTGGCAAGCAATGTAGAAAGTGAAGATTTTTTTAAGTAATTTGGAGGGTTGTTCGGCTTAGAGGCACCATAGGCGGGTGCCGACAGCTTCCCAGTTTTACTTCCTGAGACCTTTTGTTGCTCAGGCATATACTGAACTGATTCTAAAGCTTTGCACTGCTTTTCTAAGTATTCACTCAAATCCTTGTAAGAAGGGATTTCTTTTTCAGTGAACGACATTTCAAATGACGTGCGTGTCGTTTTATCTATTTTCTGCAGTAATAAATTAAACAAAAATAAAACACCATTGATCTACTGAAAATTCGAGTGCTTCTAAAGCAGACAAATTTTCTGAAAATGTGTCCAAAATATTCCTGAGATCCTTTGAACAATTATTTTTCATAACCGGAATATTCGTGATTGCATTCCAATAAGCGGTAGCTAAAACTCGCTTATTTTGATATTTTTTTACTAATGAATGAAAAGCAATGGGATAATTTGCATCAGTAGTTTGGACAGATTTTATTAAGTTAAGTGGTTCACCCTGTACGAAAGAAAGCAAATACTGAAACTTCTGTATGTTCACTAACGATCTGTTATTATGGACTAACGAACTAAACAAGTCAAAGAATGTTGGCCATTTTAACATATTTCCATCAAAAATAGGAATTGTTAATTTCGGTAGTCTTATTTTATCCTCAGGACTCGAGTTATTTGGGACCGAAACTACAGTTGGAACAACTAAATTGGTTGCAAACAGTTTGGAAAAAATTTCTTTTATCTTGAAATAAAACGTATCTGTTTCCTTTCTTATTGTGTCTTGGGTTTCAAAATCATCGTCATCGCTAAAGCCGATAATTTCATTATATAGATTCTTAAATTCAGATTAATTTTGTTCAAGAGATTCATATTGAATTTTAAAAGATCCCTGATGGTCTAAATCATCTGATACTCTCATTGCCAAAGCATACATTTCGGTTGTCCGCGAAATAGCTACCTTTCTCTGTTAAGAAAGCCTTTTTAAAGCTGCCATAATTAATTACACTAAGATTTCACCGACAGAAGATATATAATAGAGATAGCGATTTTTTTTACGAACAAAAGTATGCAACGCTGTAGGTTCATGCTCTTAGAATTGTAAAATTATACTTTTATTTTGTCAAATCATGTAACCACCAAGTATTACAATTCACAATAATATTATAAATTATGATAAAACTCCAAGTGCAACAATAAACCAATATTTATACGTATATTTCTACTTACGCGAAAGTCAAAGTTAATCATTTAGAATAAAATGATAGAAAAGAGAAACTAATGCGGAATTCGTTTTGTTGTTATTAATATATTTAAACGATACAATTTTTAAATTTCAAACGTATAATCAGGCCGATGGATCAAAAAATGTTTGTGCAAGAGATTGATAAAAAATATTGTTTTAATAGTGGACTGTATATTTGAATTATATACTTCAAAAATTGTCAAATCTGTTATCATACAGAACTAAGAAAAAAAAACAAGGCGCTTACCTTTACTTGGTAGTACAGGCTACTTCTGGTGGAAAGGGGCCCCCTTTGATACACCACTAATAACAACAGCTCGTAAATTATTGATAAAAATGACAACTGACTGGTTCACGTACAACAAGACAGCAAGAGATACAAAAGGCAAAACTCATTTTTAAAATTGATAAGCGCGATAACTCAGAACCTGTATGATTTTTACGGGATTTTACATTGAAAAATGAATTTGATAAGGTATTTTTTATTTTTTTTTTCTGATTTGGTCGAAAATTGGTATATGGGGTCTTTGTTGCATTCTAAATACATTTTCTTAATACAATTTTTCGCTATCTTGTCAATTTGATCTATTTTTCGGCATCACAGTAAACATTTTTCAAAATTCCCGCCAAATCTATGATCACGTGACAAATGTCAATGTATTTTTTTGGTTGTCAGACATGCAGAAGCGAACCGCCAATAGAGTTTTTCAGAAATTTCAATAATAAAAATTTTCCCTATGTGTCCAACTTTATGGCGGTCCCTATATATATATATATATATATATATATATATATATATATATATATATATATATATATCTAGTGTGTCCACGGATTGAGTGTACATTGTAAATGACAAAAATTGTCGAGTTGAAATTTGAGCTTGAATCAGCCTTGCTTGGTCTTAAACTAAGAAGTTTAAAAAAATTAGTTCAATTAATTAATGTACAGGGTGTTTTTATGATGGATTTTCAAAAATTGTCAAGAGTAAAGTTCCCTTGTTTTTAAAAAATATATAAAAAAAAAATTACTTAGAAAAATTGTTCAGAATTAAAAATGATAACAGATTAACAATTTTGAATTTGATCGATCAAATTCTTTTTTATTTTCATAACCAATGGTTTGTGGAAGCACATTTGAATAACTTTTATTTTTTGTTCATTTATGTTTATTAAATTAGTTAGGTTTTTAGGAATTTATACTTGGTGGTTATGAAAATAATAAAGAATTTGATCGATCAAATTCAAAATTGATAATCTGTTATAATTTTTAATTCTGAACAATGTTTCTAAGTAATTTTTTTGATATTTTTAAAAACAAAGGAACTTTACTCGTGACAATTTTTGAAAATCCATCGTAAAAACAACGGTACATTAATTAATTGAACTAATTTTTAAACTTTAGGTTAAGACCAAGCAAGGCTAATTCCGAAGCTCAAATTTCAACTCGACAATTTTTTGTCATTTACACCTCGTGTACTAATCCGTGGACATACTATATATATATATATATATATATATATATATATATATATATATATATATATATATATATGATATATATAGGGTGAATCACGACCGACGCCATTGAGTTCTACGTCAAAGCAGCATATAATCGTTAATTTCTAATAATGATATTCTGTAAGTCAATATGAGCAACATTTTAAAAATATTTGCTCCAAAAAAAGTGGCATATCAAAGTTATGTTTTTTAAATGACACACCCCGTATATTATTGCATTTTCGAATTTTACCTAAAAAATAAGTAGCACTTTCATAAAGGTTCCCTATACCTACATCCAGTGTTTCAAGTTATATCAATTTTTCTGAAAATGTAGGGTTTTAGGAAAAATTAAATATCTCCTAATAAAATTAACTCCAAGAAATTTACTCTTGGGTTTAGGTAACATACTGTTACCTTAGTCTACTTATTGACTGAACAGTAAACACCTCTTTACAGGGTGTTCATTTTTTTCAGTTAAATTAGTAGAACATTCATACTGAAATATTCGGCTTATTTTAAATGGAACGCCCTGTATTCTATACGCTTATCGTTTAGCTTACTTAATTACCTTTCAACTTCTATAAGGGTTTCCTATACCTAAACCTTCAAATTTTCAACTTATTTAATCAGTTTTGGAATTTGTCTGTTCCTGTATCATTTGTAGATTGAAATATCCTCCCAAAATGCCTGCTATTAATGATTTTTGGCTGATGTAACACATTTTCAAATTCAAATCATAGTAACTTTAATTTAAACGTTTATAAAGTCATTTCCACACAATTTTAAACTAAAATCGAAATAGATTTTTTATACACTTATCTTTACTCTCGATAACAAATTGTCACCTTGCAAAGCTCTGATGATGCTTGGATAGTCCAAGCGAAACCAATCAGCTACAATTTAAAAAAATTAAGTGAAACTTTAAAAAATCTATTACGATTTTTAGTTCAATCTACATAATGCAACAGTTTCACAGAGTAAGGATAGAAAGCATGTACACAATGGAAACTAAAATTTTATTTATGTGGTGTGATAATTTGCTCAAAAAAAAAAAAATTACAATAAATGTTCGATATGATGTTCATCTTCTGGAATACACCGTGTTATTCTTTTTTCTCCCTCTCTCAATCCAGTTATCAGGAAACTTCCTATTTAAATATTCTCTAACAGCACGTGAGAAATGTGCAGGTGCTCCATCTAATTGCAACCACATATCTTGTCTAATATTTAAAGGAATACTTTCTAAAAGTTCCCAAAAGTCTCTCTTCAAAGATCTAAGGAATTTTTGACCATTTAAATTTAAACATGATTGCCAACAGTTCCACCATACACATTAACACTCTATCGATTTTGACGATCAACAGTATTAAATAAATGTTTATTTTCGGTGTCGTAGTAATGGAAATTGCCCCATTCACTAATCCATTATTATGGAATGTTGACTCGTCGGTAAATAATACATTTTCAAAAAAATTTTCATTGTCACTAAATTGATCAAGAACCCATACGGAATAATCGATATGTTTTTGTAAGTCTGTGCCATATAACCTTTAATGTATTTATATATGAAAAGGGTGGTGTTTATGTTTGTTTCAGACTCTCCACACACTAGGCTGACTAATTCCTGTTTCTCTTGCAATAACTCTTGTACTAGTATTTTGGTTGTCAGCAACGGAACCTAATACCAAAAACTGATTATCATCATTATTTGTAACAGGCCACACTTTTAGTTGTTTTGGGTAAGCTACACTTCCTGTATCACGGAATGTTTGAAGTAACCTTTCAAAAACCTTTTTATCGGGATGCTCAGGGTATTTTTCTGAATACACTCTTGAAGCAAGTCAACAATTTTCGTAGCATTAACCAATGGTTAAAATCATATCAATTCTTTCTTGTTGTGAATAAACCATTATTAAATTGAAAATATTTCAACAACTTTCAACAGACTCGGAAAAAATAACAATATACAATGACAAAAGTCACGCACAATGTCAGAATTTTAACATTAACAAATGCGTTACCGGCAATTCCACAGTACACTACAGAATTTTATTTGTTAATTTGTTAATATGTAAATTACAAATATCTGAAATCTATCATGTATACATAAGATTGATACCGAACTTGAAACACTGTATGTAGGTATAGGGAACCTTTATCAAAGTGCTACTTATTTTTTATGTAAAATTCGAAAATGCAATAATATAAGGGGCGTGTCATTAAAAAAACACAACTTTGATGTGCCACTTTTTTGGAGCACCCTGTATATTTAAAAATAGTTTTAAAACGTTGCTCATATTGACTTACATATTATCACTGTATTAGAAATTAACGATTATATGCCGCTTCGCCGTAGATCTCCGTAGCGTGTTATATATATATATATATATATATATATATATATATATATATATATATATATATATATATATATATATATATATATATATATACAGGTGACATAGAATAAACTACAATGTATAGCACCACGCGATAGAGGACCAAAAAATAAGAAAAAAAGGTTTCCTATACACTAATGTCCGATCGTTTTTTTTTGTTTTCAAGTTACAGGCTGTTGAAGTTTTTTTTTTGTAATTTTTTGATGTTTCACATTCCTAGCGATCGTAAAGAGACGATTGAATCAAAATTAGTGCACAGTATACCCTTGCACTATTTTGTGTCACAATATTAAATTTATTTTGCATCCAGTAGCAAAGAGGATTTACGCCTCTCAAACGAAAAAATAACATTGTTTCACCCCGTAATTTTCTTTATTTTTTATTATTGCTAAGGAAATTTATTTTTATAGAAAAACTACAAATTCTTGGTAACTGTCATGCTAACTGTCAAAATAATTTGTTTAAAGTTTGTCGTGTTCCTGATTTTCTATGTATTTAGGTTTAAAGTTTGGCGTGTTCCGGATTTCCTACGTATTAAGTAGCCGTTGTTTAAAGTTGCTTTCAAAAATGGTTCGCTATACTGCTGCAGAATACAGGGGCCTGAATATGTGTTACGGCGAAGATCGATCGCAATTCTTCCGAAACTCAACGTATCTATTCGAGAGAGATATCCATTAAGACAAGTTCCTAATGTTAGAACATTTATTGACGTGCATAGACGTTTGGGAGAAGATGGCTGTTTTAAAAAAGTAAAAGTTGATGCTGAGGCTCACAGAACTCGTCGCAATGTTGCAAACGAAGAAGCTGTATTGCAAATAATCCAAACGTTATCGTGACTCAGTTAGGTAAATCCTCAAAGAACAACTTCTTCGTCCATTTCATTAAAAAAAATTCATCACCTATAGGAACAGGATTTTTTTCCGCGTGTACAATATTGCGAGTAGTTGCAAAGCAAGAGCAAAACTTTCTGTCATTAATTTTGTTTACTGATGAAGCTGGATTTTGTCGCGATTGTGTTTTGAACATACATAACATGCATTAATGAAGCGATGAAAACCCTCTTCATACCGTAATACGGAATCACCAGTATGGGTTTTCTATTAATTGGTCCATTTCGATTGCCAAATCGATTGACAGGCGAACTCTATCGAAATTTTTTGGAAAATGAACTGCACACTTTTTTAGAAGATGTCTCATTGGATATTATTGCAAAAATGTACTACATGCATGACGGCGCACCAGCTCACTATTCTTAAAGGGCAAGGGAATTTTTGCAAAGAAGATTTGAAAATAGGTGTATTGGTTGTGGAGGACCTATACCATGGCCAGCTCGTAGTTCCGATCTTAATCTCCTCGATTATTCACTTTGGGGGTTTATGAAAAATGAAGTGTATGCCGTAGAAATAAATAGTGAAGAGCAATTAAGCAACAGAATTTTGGGGTCTGTTGATAGAGTTCGTAATAATCCAAGCATATTTCAAAGACGCCGTCAGCCATCAACACGAAGATTGGAAATCAGTATTTAAAATCACCAATTTGAACACCTTCTGTAGAGCTTTTTTATATTTTCTGAAATGTTTAATTTAATATTTAATAAAAGCCTTTTAAATCTATAAAAGAAAAAACCTCAACAGCCTGTACCTTGAAAACAAAAAGCAATCGGATGGAAGTATTTTCTGCAGTACTAACTGTTTTTTAAAAGTGCAAAGGATCTGAGATAGGCACATGGCTACATTTTGTTTGTCACAACAATAACTCTTATGAATAGTTTGCTTTTCAAATATACATATAAAATACAAATATGCTTGACTGTGCTCCTTACCGATGGTAGATCCAACTTTATTCACTGAAGAGATAATGACAAATCCGAATCCTTCATTTTCATTACGATGTACTACAACATCATAAGTCTGTGTAGGATGAGGCACTGTATTATAAGCAATATTAGGAGAATAATCATTTACGCTTAGATTACTTATTGCTGGTGTATAAGATCCATTTATAACTGGATAAGTTCGACGTCTCAATACTAAATTTACTTGACCTCTTGCACCAGCTGCATTCATAAGTTGCACTACTTGTCGATGAGATGCCTTTAATACAGAGTAACCATCGACACTCACAATTTCATCACCCGATCTTATGCGCCCATCAAGATCGGCTGCTCCTCTTGCGACAATATGACCCACTGCAACCTAGTGAAAATAAGAAATAATTTGTAATTAAGAATAAAGAAACTAAATATCTAGAGTACAATTATATTAAAAAAAAAAAAATTATATGAATACGCTCACTATTATTTTAAGATTTAAAATGTTACCCTATATTACATACTTATAAGTATACAGGGTGGTTCAAAGAAAAGTGAGAATACAAGTATATAATTTTTTTAAGGAAACACCATATTTTGTCTATAACATACAAATTTTTATCCATAATATGGAATAATCACTTGGAGAGGTTCATCACATATGAACAAGTTCTTTAGTCTTCAAAAGTAGACTACCAGATTATGTTAAAAATAAATAATAGGCAAAGGTATCTTAAGGAAATATAAACTATTAACAGTATATGGATTATACATATACAAATGTATAATCTATTTATACAAATACAAATACTACTTTCAAACTGATCTATTGAAACACGTAATACTGTAAATTACTCAATATCAAATCATAACCTTTTGCTCTTTAAAAAAAGACCGTACTGTAGCTGCTTTAAATTTTATAATATGCTTCCAGGCCAAATAAAACAAATTCATTGATCCATATTCACTAACAATTAATTAATAATTAGGACGTATTTTCTCTTATATGTATAATAGATGTTATTACTTGTATACGGTAGGAAATAAACCATATTATTATATGAGGTATCTCACACGTTGCGCGTTCTTGTATAAGATTTAACAGGTCACAAGCTACAAGTAGTTTAGGAGTAACTAGCAACTGGACTAAAACCATCAGGACGCCACTGTAAAAAACGAAAAATTTTGAGGTTATAAAAGGGCATGGAATAATTTTACTTTGTTTTAGGACAATGCTTCAAATGTCGAACAATAGTTCTCGGTTGTACCAGAACAGAGGGTGATCAAAATTTGGAAAGTCAAAGATTTAACATTTTTTCATATTTAATTTAACGGTAGCTCAAAACGTGTGCAACAAAATTAATATTATTTTGATATTCGAAGTTGAATTGATCATAAATAGAAAAAGGACTATAATGCGACCATTATGTGATAACTCATAACGGCGTTTACGAAAAAGAGTTTTGCGACGCCAGCGTCACGACGCGATTAATAGCCGTCGAACGAACCGACGGTAGGAACGCGACAAAATTTGTTACCGGGGGAGTATTTAACGACGACTCGCACGGAAGTAGCGTCGCGGGCATCGCATACTCACACACCTCGACGGATTTTCGCAATACTTAGTATGCACATGGGGGCACAGGGGAATCCGAAAATACGGTTTTTAACTCCGGGAGAGAAAAATATTCAAGACTGGTCGACCGATTGCGTGGAATGCGTCACGGCAGGTGATATCTCCGGAACGAAAGGTCGGTGAAGAGGTTGCAAACATAAGATTCATCTACACCCATCACGTATGGACTGACAAATACTGCGCAATTAACATAACAAATCAGTACACTTTTGGCAATAATCGATTCCGTTCGAATTTAAGCCGTAATTCGGATTTACGGAATATCACTATTATAGTTTTCCAGGGCTATTTTTGATTTTCCCTGACTATTTTTAATCCGCAGACATTTCCGCGTTTTCCAGAAGAACTAACGGTACCTAAATGTTCAATATGTGACTCACACAGAGTATTCCATTTGTAAAAATCTAAAATTTTACGATTTGCAAATGATAATCACCCTGTATTATGGTTTCGCCGACATTTAAAGGTTTTCCAGAAGAACTAACGGTGCGTAAATCTTTGAATATGTGACTCATACAGAGTATTCCATTTGGAAAAATCTAAATTTTTAGCTTTTGCAAACTTTCAGCGCCCTATAATATGGTATAACCTAGGACTATTATTAGACATTTGAAGAATTCTCTTAAAACAGTAAATTTATTTACTTATTATATAGTGATGCCCTGAAAATAGCTTTTAAACTATTAATTCGTAATATAGCTTTATAAGAAATTGAATTTAATTTCATCTCGCAGTTTTTGAGGTACCCAAAGTACAGGGTGTTTGATTTTGTGATTGTAACAAATTGTGGCTACTACAACTTTTCTATACACATTTTTTGTACCTCTTCTAGTTTCATATATACCTTCCACTCTCCTATCGTTACCAGACCTTGTATGTATTTCATATAGTAATAAATCCTGTCAACGGTATAATAGGTGATCTGAAATCGTCACGTCGTATATTTTTAAAAATTGGAAATTGAGCACGCTCAAAACTGATAAGGAATCGTGAAATTTTACAGCAAAAAAATTTACAATGTTCCTACTTTTGATTAACTTTTCTGTAAAAAAGAAAACATAATGAAGATGGATACTCAAACTTTACGAGAACGTCGACAGACACTCTTATAAGCTACACTATGTACGCAGATTACCACCCAGCAAAATAAATTATATATATATATATATATATATATATATATATATATATACATATATACAGGGTGTCCGGAAAATACTGGAGCAATGGGAAACTCCTTAGATAAAATTGGGCCGACATGCGTATTTTGAAGAGGGCGCCACCTGCAGGGTTTAGAGTCAGTGTTTTGTATTCCAAGTTTTTTCTGCGACTCTGTATACAACTTTTGACACAAGGAATTAATTCTCCTGTCTTTTCTACATAAAAAAGACATACTTTGTAAAATGCGCTCTGGACAGCCGTTTTCTAGTAAAATAGGTTTGAAATTTTAGCTGCAGAAGCTTCGACATATGTACCGAGCTGATAGCGTAGTGGTGACACGACCTGCTTAGCATTCGGGAGGTAATGGATTCGATTCCCGTTACCGTCTGCCTTGAATGAGGTTTTTTGAGGGGGTTTTCCTCATACACATGTAGCGGCATGGTCACTGCGTATATGCATACCATGTGCGGCGACTTAGGCGAATACTGGGGTAGTATTTTCCCTCAGAATCCTAACTCCGTTCCTTCCGATCCTATCCTGACCACACCCATCTTTAATCCCACCAAGCATATATACGTAATGTATGTATGCTGGGAATCCATGATTGTGGGTGAAGGAGCTCGGAAAGCTCGAGCAGCCCGCCCTCCCCCTTGGGCAGTAAATGAAATACGTGGCCCTTTCCTTTCGGTATAGGTAAAAGAATAGGAAAATCATTAATTTTGTTTCAATAAATTAATTATTAATAAATTTATAGCTAAATATCTGTAGAGCAACAAATTTGAATATTGGAGATAAGTTTAAATAATTAGTACAAGTAATTACTCAATTCAACAAATGCGCGAAATGTCCTCCATTTTGCTGAATACACATATTAGCAGATTTTAAAAGGTGACACTGAAGGTAGGTTTAAACCTATTTTACTAGAAAACGGCTGCCCAGTGCGCCTTTTCCAAAGTATACCTTTTTTATGTAGAAAAGACAGGAGAATTAATTCCTTGGGTCAAAAGGTGTATACAGGGTCGCACAAAAATCTTGGAATACAAAACACTGACGCTAAACCTGCAGGTGGCGCCCTTTTCAGAGCACTAAAGAATGGTTAACAAATTTAAATTCCTCATCCCGAAAAACCCCCGAGTGCCAAATTTGATGACATTTATAAATACCTGTCAAAAGTTAGATAAAAAAAATCCAACTTTAACACCCTGTAGTATCTCTGTTATTATCAACTTTTGACATAGGCAAGTTGATCCATATCGGTCCAATTTTTGCTAAGGAGTTTCCCATTAAACGTTGATCCAGTATTTTCCTGTATATATGTATATATGTATATATATATATATATATATATATATATATATATATATATATATATATATATATATATATATATATATATATATATATATATATATATATAGGTAATTACCGGAAAAATGCATATTTAACATTGTCCTCTGCCGATTAATACATGTAGAAAAAAATGTTCAAAACAAAAGCTATAAATAGTGTTGTACATACCTTAAAAATTAAGAATATGTACATAGGGTGTTACGTAATTCCATAAGACACTAAACTGGTACTATTTAGTGGGACACCCTATATATTATTAGAATTTTCAATTATGTTAACTTTTTCTATTCCTACCGTATTTGAGTATTACTCACTATAGGCTATACTGAGTACTTTAAAAATTAGAGCTATTTTATATAATTTTATTGATCATCTACGAACACTGTAGTTAATTGGACAGATATATTAACATATGCTTAGGTAATCAATAATTTAAAATATTTATGGAAATTGATGAGTCCTTGTAACTTATGATTATGTTCTGTAGAGTTTAAAAGATAATTTGGCACATTGTATACGTGAAGGATAAACAAACTATTAGTCGAGTTGATCAGCCTATTTCCACTGTTTTTGGATTTATAGCGCGACGTTTCGGAAGCGTACTCTGTTTAGTTCTCAGAAGGGCTGTTTTGGCACTTGAGTCGAATTCATATGTTATGATTTTTTCCCAAGCACATGACTACTCTCAGATTTGAACATTGGTACCTTTCACTTAAAAGTCTGACACCTTTACCGCTCAGTCACTGAGTAATCCAATATATACTTTTTTATAACTTTTGCGTGTTGTGAAGTAGTTTATTGCGCATGTTGCGCCGTAACGTATTGCGCAGTTGTATTTCTGCTAGTGCGATATATGTGCTTTTTTTGAGTTTCCGGCGAGTTGTATTTTCGTCCTTCGCCACTATCTGTATGTTATCCCATTGGATGCGGTGGTATTCGTTCCAGATGTTCGGCGGTTCTTGATCTTTTTTTTTCGCCTTTTCGGATGTTGTTCTTATGTTCCTGAGTTCTCATTTTGAGTGGTACACTGCTCTCTCCTATGTATGCTCTGCCGCATTCGCATGATAGGTCGTATACACGATTCTTGGAATTCTGGTCTTCATTGTGTGATTTGGTTTTGGTTAGTATTTCCCTGAGGGTTCTGGTTGATTTGAAAGCAGTGAGTATCTTGTATTTGCTGCCTATCTTTCGTATTTTGTCTGAGGTACATTGTATATATGGTAATATCGCTGTATATTTACGATCTCGGTTTAGGCTAGGTGTTAGATCGGGTTGGCCATTTAATTAAGTGTTTTATCGATATTTTCTTTTTCCAGATGTTCTTGTTTTGAGCGTATTGCTTTGACTCTATCGTACAAGCACCTTGCACCCCTAACTTCACGCTTTTGTGGTGACTGGAGTTATAGTGTAGGTACCCCTCCGTGTGGGTAGGTTTCCTGTGTACAAGTACATCCAGGAATGACAGTTTTTGGTCCGACTCCAATTCCATTGTGAATTTTATGGATGGTGTGCGGCTATTCAGATCATCTAGGAATTCATTCAGCTTATACTTGCCGTGTTACCAAACTACGAAGGTATCCTTCACGTATCTAAGCCATATCCTTGGTTTTTTCGTAAAATCGGATATCGTTCTAAAAAATATATATTGGATTACTCAATGGGTCAACGGTAATGGTGTCAGACTTATAACTGAAAGGTACCAAAGTTTGAATCTGAGAGTAGTCAAGTGCTTGGAAAAAAATCATAACATATGAATTCGACTCAAGTTCGAAAACAGTCCTTCTCAAGACGAAACCTGATGACCGAAGGAGAGTCCGCTTTCGAAACTAGGCCGATCAATTCAACTAATATGAAACCACAGTTACAAAACACTTATACAGAATAAACAAACTAATCTATACTCGTAAACGTTTCACTAGGTATCCTTTCTCCTTCCTCCTTATCTGATTCCGAAGATTTTGAATCATTCGATATTTCAGCATCTGCAGTTTATTTCAATGTAATAAGTAGGTACTTTCCTAATTACTGAGTCAGTAATTTAGCTTTTATACAGTCAACTCTCGATTATCCGCGATAATGTTGGGTTAAGGGTTCCCTGATAAGCAAAATCGCGGTTAAGCCGCAAAAACAGCACAAAAGGGCAGATGGACCGATAATGATGGCCAGAAGTAACATTTAATTGAGTAATATGTAATAACTTACTTAAATTTACATACCTGATGACAGACTGCAGAAAAAACGTAAATGATTACACAAGTAGACTGTAAAATATGTAGTACATTAGTAGATATTAAATGGAAAAATGAAAATCACTGTTTAGAAAAATGATGTAGGATACATTACGCAATTAACGAAAAAATATTTACAGTACGCTAAAATCTAATTATACTTTTTGAAAAAAGTCAGTCATGGTCTTTTGTTTTGTGCTGAGAAGAACTTTCATTTTATTTTGCTCCTAAGGTTTCTTAAAACCATTTTTTCGGTGACGAGAGCAACTCGATGTTCGCCAAGGCAACGCCATGCGTCACAGACTGTTGTGTGGTGCAGTGCGATCAGCTGTCTCCCCCTCCTCCTCACGTTCACTCTCTATCCCTCCCTACCTACAGCGTCACTTTGTCAACAATCTCTTAAAAGTCCGCTGTTCGTAACCTGGCTCGTCCACGTCACAGTCCAACCACTGACGAATGTTTTCTTCGTCGACTTCCTCTCCCTCTTGAACGGCCTTTACGGCTGCAGTTAATTTACTGACATCTAACAAATCAGTTTCATCAAATCCGAGAAACTCGTCCTCACAAATATCTGGGATAATTTTCTTCCATGGCCGCACAATTGTCAGTTGTTTGGTTTTTTCCCATGCCGAGTGTGCCTCGTAGATCGCGTCTAGGATAGTAGTGTTTCCATAACATTTTTAGGTCACTTCCCTCTTCAATCCTCTTTTGGAGAAGAGTTGACCTATAGTTTCTCTTAAGAGTAGAAATTACACCCTGGTCCATACGCTAGATTAAGGCAGTGACATTGGGAGGCAAACATTTTCCCATTCGCCGATTTTAAAACTGTTTCAGCTGGGTGTCAAGACACATTGTCTATTAAAAGAACGACTTTTTCTGGGTGTTCTTTTGACTTTAAATATTTTCGCACTTCAGGGACAAAGTTATTGTCGAACCAAAGCTTAAAAATATCAGAGTTCATCCCCGCGGACTTTTGATTGTAATTATTGACTGGCAAATTTTTGCCTTCTGTGTCCTTGAAAGAGCGAGGTTTCTTCACTTTTCCAATGACAAGTAAAGGCAACTCGCGTTTGCACAGGTCATAATTGTGATCCTGTTTTAGAGGCTTTATGACCTGGTTCACAACGCTCATTTTTGAACGCTAGAGTGCGGGTCGGTAGGCATTTCCAATACAGGCCTGACTCATCTGCACTGTAAGTTTGTTCTGGCACAAAACTCTCATTTACAACAAATTTTTCAAAACTCTCAAACTCTTGAGCAGATTGTGTATTTCCACTCAACAGCTCGCCTTGTACACCGACTTCGCGGATCCCATGTCATCACGCGTCAAAATCAGCCTCCAAACCGAGTGCCTAAAAAAAAACTTTGGTTTAGCCATACAGATCGGTCCCGATACCGGAGTCCCTTGAGCTTGCTGCTGTGAAAACCACTCTAACAGATACTGATCAAGTTCCTCAAACGTACTTTTTTTCATAGTTTTTCGGTTAGCCATGCCAAAGTTTGTATCGGACGAACATGCGAATGATAAGAATTTATCTTCGTGTCGCACAATATCACTCGCAGTAGAATCTGCAATATTGTATCGGACACACATTTGTTTCACAGTATAACCTCGTTCTATATTTTGCACAATATCCAACTTTTGTTGAATTGACAACACGACTCGTTTACGTTTCTTTGCCATTGCGAACGCGAACTGAACAGTGTTCCGAGTAGGAGTAAACTGAACTGAACCGGCGCGGCGGGTGTGTAAGTGGGGTGGGAGAGGGTAGTCTGACGCTCAGAACGGGTTGTAAATCACAGCAGACAAGGATAGACAGATTGGCGCTGCTATTATTTGCGCGCCAGCTATTTATATGTTGCCTGAAGGTCAACGCCCCGTCACTCCGCACCTGCTACGGCTCTGTCGCAACCGTATCACTTCCGTTTGCTGATGTTAATTATTTTTATTTTGTATCGCGGTTAACCCGATTACGGTTAATCGGGAGTTGACTGTACTTTTATATTCAATAAACTATTTTGGTTTAATACCCTTCGGTAGCAAAATCGGACGGTTATAGGGAAGTTCGTCGTTATTACTGTGAAGTGAATAGTACTCTAACGTTTAGTTCTTCTATTGAATTAACATACATAAAGAAATCCAAAATAATAAGTAAATAATAAAAGACTACAAATTAAAATATTTTGTTTCGGTGGTATCCGCAACTCTTCTAAGACTGGAGTGAGTCGGTTGAAGCAGTGACTTAGACAACGGTGGTAAAACTGTTAGTAACATACGAAAACATGGAGTTATTTTATTGTTGTTGTAGATAATGAATAAAATTGCGTTTATTTTCACTAATGATTTTACGTGTGAGCGTATCCTCTTGAATTCACTTAATTTAGGACGAGGAAGCTTTTAGACTTTCTGGAAACAATTTATGAATCTAATTTATGCTAGTCGTATTTATTTATAATTCGGGAAGATTAAATTATGCATGAATATTGTACTTGAATTAGAAAACAAGAAATTTGGGGCCCGTTGTCAGAATTTTTCGCCATTCTTTTTATGAATCGAATTGATTCAATTTTACAGCAGTTTTACCATAATTTGAAATTGCATTCCTTCTTAATTGGAAAAATGTAAAATGGTGGTTTTCAATGTAATGCGCAAATTGAATATTTTATACAAGATTATTTATAATGAATTGGATATAGTAATTTTTGTTCTTTTCAGCTAGGATTATATACACAGCGTGGTTTTACATATAATTAAGGTGAAGTACGAGATCTAAACTTCTGGACCTTCAACGCTTAATTACTGGCTTAAGAGTTCCAAATAAGAAAAGGTCAACCTTAGAAACACGGAGTGTACAGCAGAATCTTTGGGCACGGGTTAATTTGTACATAGGATTATTTTTGATAATATCAAGCAGTTCCTGCAAATATTAATTACTATCCCAGATTTCTAAGCCAAAAAGGGTCAACTTTAGAAACGTAGAGACCGTAATTGAATGTTTGGATATGCTTTGATTAACCTTTAACGTAAATTAAATGTTTCATATTATTTTTAATTAATTGTATATAGCAAATTTTGTTCTTTTTAGCTAGGATTATGTATCCAGTATGATTTTACCTCAAGCAGGAGTTTTTAACTTCTGGATCTTCAGAACTTAATTACTGTCACAGATTTCGAAATAAAAAACGGTCAACTTTAGAAACGTGGAGTGTACAACAGAATTTATGGGTACGGGTTAATTTGTACTGGGTGAACCAATAAGCCGATCCTGCGGCTATATCACAGGAACTGTTTATCGTACAGCTTTGGGGAAAAAATTACTTAGTAAAAACGGCCAAGGGAAATCGCTGGAAATAACTTTCAAGTTTCTAGCTTTACCACTAGAGGGCATAATCTTTATATCAAAATTTAAAAACAGTTTTTTTATAAAATATGTCCAATCATAGTAGGTATTAAATAAGTAAATTTGAATGATGCATAATTTCTGAACAAATTTTGTTAAATACTTTTTTCTCTATTTTTTCAAATAAATGGTGGGGGAGAGTGGGAATATTTGTATGAATAAATGCCTATAACTTTGGTTTGGATCAACCTATTTTAACGAAATTTTTCTCATTCGAAAAAGCGTAGATGAACCAATTACATCCACTATAAAACAATTGCATTTAGTTTTAATTGTCGTAGAGAGAGGGCACTTCCGAATAAAAAAAATTAAAATTTGTCTATGTTACAATTTTTAAATGGAAATACCTAAGTATTGTAAATTACAACGGAAACTGATTAAATTCGTAACAAAATGGCGCAAACCGCATGTCGATATCTTTTGTCTAACTCGAGATATAAGTAAAAACGCGTAAACATACGTAACTAGTATTGGCTCACTCTGTATTATGAAATAAAACATGTTTTAATTTTTCAACTTTGACAAAATTGTTTACAACATCTTTAACAATTTTTACAAATATTACTACTGACGAAGATAACTGTAAGTGTTATCGAAACGTTTAGATTGTATAATTTAAATACACCATTAAAAACCCCAAAAAAGATAAGTATTTTATTATGAGTGTTAATGGTGAAAGTTTACATTTTCATATGACATTAAGTGTTTTTCGGCTTGAATTTATTTTGTTATTGTGCTGATAAAACTCGCACGTTATGTGGTTTTGAGTACTTTTGTAACATGCTAATTTTTGGCTATCGTTACCTGAATGCAAGTTTTGGATTTGTTATTATCTGTAAATATATTTACATTATTTGAGTATATTTAGGCATATTGTAGTATTTTTTCTTCCAGTAGTTAGATTTTGGTGGATATGTCAATATTTTCTCCTTAGTGTATATAATTACGAATACCAGTGTATATATTTTTATCGTCTATAATGGAGATTTAGCGTCATCAATTTTTGTTTTATGCGCAAGGCGAAGCTGAAATCATTTCCGTTCCGCCTGCCTTGCAATGTACATCATCGTATCTCAAGTTAACTTCCTTGCATAAGGTATGCAATTGCTTTTAATTACATTTTTGTATTAATTTATTATATTTAATAAGGAAAATCCTTCATTTGCACTAAGAAAATTTAGCACCGTTTAAAACTGAATATAGATATGGTTCTATTTTACGTTGAAGGAAACGTGGTGAATGAGGTCAAAATGGCGAGCATATGGTGCGTTGGATGATGCAATACGTTATCTTTAAGAAAAGTTTGAATTGGAAATACCTTTTGTTTTTGCGTCATAAAATATGGAGACAGACCACGTTACGCCTGCTGTTAGTTACGTATGCTGTTAGTTATTCCCGCTTTAGTAGCCATAACATATCTGTGCTGGTTGCCCTGGGTCGAGGATACATTACGTTTACCTTTACAGTATTGAAAAGTGCTAGAAATTAGCTTACTTTACTTGATGTTTTGCCTTATCGTATCGCCAAAACATGAAGTGCTCGACACCAATTCATTTCGATATAATGTATGAGCCGAGGGCGAACCGCGCTCGAGATTTTGTACACTAAACTTTCATTTGGTTAAAACTCTACAAACTTCTATGAAGTTTTGTAAACTTCTATGAAATTCTGCACAAACTTCTATAAACTTTCATTAAATAGTATAAAACCGTTAATTTCTCGTCCAAAGATAGAATGATTTGGTAAATTTACCTTTCTGTCACCGTCAACAATATCAGTAAATACAGAATAGGACAGGATTGGGGAAGAACAAAGAATTTTCTCTAATTAGTAATATATTAGGTTAGGAAGGTATCTGTTTAATGATCATGATAGTCTAATAATGGCAAACATTCTGGGATGATTTATTCCAAATTAAACGAATCGCAGTAAATTAAAAATAGCATGAAAAGTATTCAACTTAAAAAATATTCTAATATTAACAAAATAATTACATTTTCTTAAATTATTTATATAGTATTTTCGCTGTAGCTTTGTTGGTGAGCAATTAGGGATTCCCACTTGAAAACTGTATGGTTCTATATTTGTGAAAGTCAGCTTTAAACTTTGTACATAGGTATTCAGCATTAAAATTGCAATACACCAGGGGTGTTATTTTCACATTCTCTTAATCACTAATAAAAATGCTATTATAATTAATATGTAATGATAAAGTAATTGCATGTTTACTGGTAAGCTACATTATAAAAAATTGTGCAATTAGACGTCAGTTAGTCGTCAAGTAACTGCGTTGCAAGCAAGGTCGTTATTATTGATTATGAGTGTTTATCTTAAAAAAAATGCCCGGTGAAGTTTTGAACTCCCAATCTCAAATGTTTGTAATAAAATTATTAAAATATTTTGAACAAGAGAAGGAAAACGGCGGTCCCTTGATTTCCGTGCTGTCTGTACAGCAGGTAAGTGAATTATAGCAACGTTGTGTGCAACAATGTTAAAAATGAATTATTTTAGAGAGTGAGTGATGCTTTGAGTGTCTCGTTAGGAACTGTACGAAATATAATGAAGAGACATAACGAAAATCCGATATTACGCACACCAAATAAATCTCGCATCAAAAGAAAGCGAAAAACGGTTGATGCTTCGCACGAAGTCAAAAACCTTATTAAATCATCGGTCTACAGTATGTACGCGGAAAAAAATATGTTTCCTTACACACACTAAAAAAATTTCTGGATGAAAGGCATGGATACGAAGTAAAACAAACAAGTTTGTTCCATTTACTACGAATATGTGGATTCGAATACAAGAAAGATGACAATAGACGTGCTCTTTGTGAACAATCTCACATTGTAGCCTTAAGAACTACGTTTCTGGAATCATATGCAGCCAACTTGAATTTGCCAACACCTCGAACATTTGTTTTCTTAGATGAAACTTGGATTTTTCAAACAGGTACGTCTCTGATGGATATATTTTTTTATAATTTTTAATTTCATTTTATAGGTGGTATTAAACGATCCTGGCAAGATGATTCCATAAAAAAGTGTTCGTAAATTGCACAGTGAGGAAAAGCGGTACATCGTTATCCATGCCGGAACAAAAAACGGATTCGTTCCTAATGCAGGTTTAGTATTTTCAACAACAAAAAAAACGGCGGATTATCATGACAATATGTCCGCGGATTTGTTTAAAAAATGGGTTTGTGATAAATTATTACCTAATTTGGATCCAAACTCAATAATTGTTATGGACAATGCACGCTACCACTACACAGCCTTCTGTTACATGGAAAAAACAAGAAATAAGAGAGTGGTTAACAAAAAATAATATTGTATTTCCCGATAATTTCCTTAAAAATGATTTGCTAGATTTGGCGAAACAGCACCGAAAGCCAAATCCTATTGAACAAATTTGGGGTATTTGTAAGCAGTATTATGATAGGTATATTGGTGAAAACGGTTATACAGACGACAACGTTGAAAAAACATGGAAACTGGCTCTGCAGCAAATAACACCGGCAATATGGTCTAATACGGTTAGTAAAACCGAAAACTTAATTAAGGATTATTGGCAAAAGCTCGCAAATATGAGAAAGCATTGCGTAGTAAATAATATTGTAATCAACTTAGCAGAAGAGGATGATAATGACAGCGAGAACGACTACAGTGATAATGAAAACGACGAAGAATGTGATAATGAGACCAATGATAGATATTTTCATATGTAATATCCTACTTTCCTAGATGCACCTAACTAATTTATAATATAGCCCTTGTTTGTATGTATAGATTATAACAAATAAATGGTTTAGAACCTCTGACTTTTTACTTTAAAGTTTATATTTTAACAAAAGCAGAGCTCATTATTCCATTGTTGGCAAACAATACTCAATGTTGTTGTTTACCTGATTATTGCTCGAGGCGATGAGACATGCCCAATATTTTTGGTAGGTATGATATATATGTTAGAAAAGGACAACGCTATAAGAGTTTTGTGATTTCTGAAATTAAGCGCTAATCGCTCACCAAAAAAGCTACAGCGAAAATACTATACTTTTTGTTAATATTTATAATATCAAATCTTTTTATTTCAAATGGTTCTATACCCAACAATTTAATTGGTCCATAAAAAATATAATGCTTCTTTATTATTGCAATGTCAAGTAGTTTTGGCCATATAAAGGTATTTAAATCTTGTGTTAAAAATTTCATTTTGACTTCGTCATTTTCCAAAAATTCAATAATCCTGCCTATAAACCATTTTTCGTCATAAAAGACAGAATAATAATTTTCAAGAAGCATTTCGATATCTATGTTAGTTTGTGTATCGTTTGTGTCGTCTGAGAAGTCGGAAAAATTTTCATCGTCTAATACAACCTGTTCACTTGTATCTGACGATGGATGATGATTGATTTCATCATTTGCCTTTTTTAAGTATTGTTCTTTAGCTTTCACCAACATTTGAGCTCTTTCTCTACTGTTTTTATCATGATCTTCAGTGTTACGTTTTTTATTACAGATAAATCTCCTTAAACGGCCAGTGCTTATTCTTCCATTCGATTCATCAAATAACCAGCACAAAGACGATTTTTTTAGGTAAGGGTTTTGTCTCCGATACAAACTTCAACAAAAGGACTATTCTGTGCAGAAATACGATTTTGGTCAGAAAAATCTTTTAAAGTAAGGTCATCGCCCATTAAAGACATATTGTGCATATCATTCATAAACTGGCTAGATTTCTCTATGTCTGCAATCGAATTGCCACTTTCCTTGAGATTATTTAAAATTCTATTTAATGTATCGCCTTCCCGAATCCATTACGTACATTCATGGTCAATTTCGAAATCATCTGCAGAAGCGCCTTCTTTGTTTAGTACATCGTCTTTAACTAATGGTATACACAGTTTCTTGCATGAATCATTTGACACTTGCATGCTAAGTCTTCTTGTAGCTTCCAATGAATCAGTAACTCCCTCCATTATAATTTTGTCAATTTTATTATCGATATTGCTCTCATTCAACAAACTATTGTCTGTAAAAGATGGGTTACGAATTGTTTTACGTTCTCTTGGAAATATAAATTCGTCTTTTAAATCGTTTAAAATAAAGTTGATGGCCTTGATTCGCTTCAATCTATATATCAGTGTTTTCATGCTGAAATTGACTACAGTAGAAAACGTGGTTGTCATTGACCGCGCTGCTCTAAATAAAGATTCACACGTTTGACTTCCAAAATGTCAAGGTAAAAACATATTATCTGTTAATTCGGAATTTTCATTAAATTGTTTTACAATTTTAATCAGATGGTGAGCGTTAAGTTCAATGCAAACATAAGAGTTTAAGGAAATAAATTGGTTCTGTAGGCTGTATTTTGTACCAGATTCAGTAATCCACTTTCGCCAAATGCGCAGAAAAAAAACTACGTACCAACAATTATAAATTCGTTTGTCTACATTTAATGATTGATCTAAAAATGCCGAAAGCGTCAGTTGCATCAACTTTAAATACGCAATCGTTCCATCACTCTCTGGTATGGTCTTCATCAACTCTGTAACTGAGGAGGAACACATTTTTTCAGCTGCTCCAAAATTCATTTTGTCTTCTGCTTTTAAATCCGACACTGTAAGTCTATGTTTATCTTTAGAATGCATCTCATGTAACTGTTCGAAGTGATTGACAGTAACACAAAAGTCATCAATCTGTAAAGCAACAGATTTATTTGTTAACCGCGTGCGCAGTTTAATTAAAATATGTACTGTATCTTGTGTACAATTTTCTGTAATACTTTGGTAATCCATATTAAACCACTCCCAACTCATCGGTGCTTTGTCAGTTTTAGTGTCTAGATTTAGAGGTAACATCGATTTAGCTCTCATAGCTTTTAAACACCTGGTGTCCCCATCTAAGGAAAAACCAAATATATTTATGCCAATTGTTTTGCTTGCTTGATCATAAATTCTCACCTATTCATGACATGTTTGTATGTAAATTTATTGTCTGTATCAAAAAGTGTAATACAATACGAAGGAGCATTATTAGATAGAGGTTGTACCATTATAACGTATGCATAGTTGCATTTGTTTGCGGAAGAAAAATAATTTTGAATAGTTTTGGCAGATATTGCAACATAGGTATTTGTTTTGGGCAGTCCATTGCTATCCATAGGAAGAGTAAATCCTACTATTTTATTTGTTTGTGAATCGTATTCAATTTTGCCCGTAATTCTTGTTGCATCTTCGCTTATCCAAACCCATTTCGGTAAATTTCTCGCCTCTAAAAATTGACTTAATCCCATAAAGTCCTTCTTCGATTTCTGTCACTTTTGTGAAAGTGTAACGTCCAAGAGAAGAAATAGAAGGTAATATATTTTTTAAATTTGAATAAAGAGTTTCATATAATAATTTACCCCCGACGTAATAAATATATAATGCAAACTTTTTAGGCAATCGTCAAACGTATTATTGTTAGAATGTTTTGTCGAGTTTTTTTTACAGCGATTAATTTTTTCAAGAATGCATTAACTTCTTGATCATTCGAATGTTTTTCAATTTCGAAGTTCTCACAAAAAGTTACTGAAATATTAGGATGTTGTTCGATTATTGTGTTCATTTCATTAAGTATAGGAAAGAATGATGTAATTAAGGCCTGCAGGCCTGGTTTTCATCTGAATTTTCCCTGCGCTCTTCGTCGTCGTTCTCGCCTTTGGTATTTAGGTGCACTCCATTTTGTTGTTTTTGATGTAGATGGAATATCAGGCATTGGCACTGTTGAAGTTACAGCTGTTAGGATGAGTATTTTAGATACATTCGGGGTAACATTGAAAGAATTTTCGCAATTCTCGTCTTGTCTGTTTATGGAACCGATACATGTGCAACGTGACAATAAATCTTCTGAGCTTTGATCAGCTCCTGGGGTAGTAGAATTAGAATTTAGAGAAATATTTTGTAGTACCGTTATTCCTTTATTATTACAAACCGAATTTAATGGTGTAATCAAGCGTCGAGTCAAGAGTGGTTGAGACGTTGCATCTGAATTTTCTTTTTGCCGAGTTTTATCAAAAACAAAGTTATCTAATGTTTGACTGCTGATGGTTTTGATCTCGGTTTTGATAGATGTTTGGCCTCGTGTTTGGCATTAAAATGATGATGACAATTAGAATAAATCCAACGTTTTACGGTATATTTGTTTTGCGATGTTTTCGTACAATTGTACAAAACAACATAAATTATCAGAATCGGGGTTGGAATCTAATGTGCATGAAACTGCAATATCATTCACTTTGTCCTCATAGTCTAACCATTGTTCCGGTGTACATTTATTTTGAATCCGTTTTATTAAAACTTTCGTGATTATTGAGTTTTCCTCGGTCAGATTTGTTGATTTTGTATGAATATTTTTAGAGACCGCGAGTTCTTGAGATTGTGAAATGGATTGTACAGGCAATCGTGAAAGTGACAATTTTGAATACTTTCTAGATTTACAATCGTTCAATTTTTGCTTGAAGTAATTGGCAATAACGTACACTGATTTTTTATGTCCACTTATATTTGTATAATTGAGGGTGATCCAAAAAAATTCCATAATAATACTTAAATGAATCTAATGAGATCATTGTTGGTACAATCTCCTTCGCGAAAATGGCGATAAAATCATCTTCGCATATTTCCGATAAAACATTTTCGTTTTCGTAGCCGTTAATGTATAACATCTTCTTTATCTCACTTGGTAATTTACACCCAGTGCTTTCTTCAGCTTCACAAAAAAAAGTTTCATGTTCGAAAGACATCGTCTAAACTTAATGCAAAAAAAAAAAAACTATTAATTGCGTGTACTATGTGAAATTTAATAAATAGGTATGTAAATAAAAATAAGATTATAGGCACTGCACACATACGTTACTGCCTCGGTTACTGCTTTTCATAATAAAAATTTGGGTAAACAAAATAAACTCGTAAAAACAAGGTAATTAAACATTGCTAGATATGGTAAAACTACATTAACTAAGGGGGTTCACCAAGTTCATAAAAAGTGTTTCGTTTACTATCGAACAAAATTACAATATTATTTGACGAGAACTAAAAAAACTGCTGTTTTGACAATTCCGAAAAACAACTATACTCTGGTTTTACCTCGATTTTTACGTTAGTTACCTACTAACGGCCTATTATATTAATAAAAACTATTATGATTCTGTCTTCAACACTAGATATGGTTACTACGGCCGGCGAAACTATCGACATCAAAATCAATTCAAATCAAAGTTTGTTAGAAGTTAACATTTGGCATTTATCCCCCTCACCGGGCTACGGAATTTGAAAAGTTGATTCTCATACTCGTTCTCATATATTTTTATGTTACTACAACCACGAACATTTGTACAAAAAAAATTAGTTCACAAATCTGTTTTTTAGTGCACTTAAAAGTAGATAAATAAATATAAATCCCGATAAATCGAATACTTTTCAAAATATTGCTAAAAAATAACACCTACCAAAATTACGACTTCCTATTCGTAGGTTTCGATACAAGTTATTTGGTTTAAATAAAAATAAATAAGTAGTAAGCATTGCATAAAACAGTCAACATTTTGATAAGGAAGAAATGACGAAAACTGATGACGCATTGAATGCAACGTTAGGCAGCGGTGATAGTGGATGCGAATTCGTACGAAAATTTATTCGTAAGAATTCGTACGAGTTCGTACGAAGTCATCAGAATGAAACAAATACATATATCTAAATGTGTGCGTTTACAGTGCTCACGGCTAATTCGTACGTATTCTCACGACGTCGTACAATCAGTTCAATACAAACGAAATATTTTGTTTTTTGTAGGTTATACGTACGAAAACACTGAATGCAAACATGGATTGTGAAATATTAATTGCCCTTGTAGAGGAAAGACGGTCTCTGTGGGACCAAAAATGCAAAGGATACCATAATAGGGAAGTAAACAAAAAGTTGTGGCAGGAAATAGCCGGAAAAATGAAAGTTAGAAGTAATTTTTTTAAAAGATATATTTATTACATTAATCTCTATACACATTCACACATAATTTTAAAATAGCAATATGTTACTTTATTTAAATATATGTATGTACGTATTAATTTATTTGGTTAAAATATTGCATAAATTTATTACGGATTTCATAGGCAGCAACACTAGTTCTGTTGACGTGTCTTGTTCCCCTGATTTCACTTCGATGTACAGTTTGGGTAGTGTCCAAAATATCTGGCATGCCTTCTAAATCAATAATTATATTATGTAATAAGCATATGCACTTTACAATTAAATCGACTCTCTCTGGATAAGTTTCAATTTCGGTTTTTAGAACCCTCCATTTTGAGGTTATAATGCCAAATGCACATTCAACAAGGCGTCTGGCTCGGGAAAGGCGATAATTAAAGTTTTCTTGCTCCGGAGACAATTGTTGTCCTGAAAATGGTTTCATTAAATAGTTCTTTAGTGGATAGGCGGCATCTCCTACTAAAACATGTGGTACAATAATATCTGTATTTGGTAGAGCTTTTGGCGGGGGTATATTAAAAGTACCATTTTCGATATGATAGTATAAAGACGAGTTTGTAAAAGTCCCACCATCACTTTGTTTTCCGTAACTTCCAACATCGATAGTTATAAACTTGTAATTTGCATCGACCAAACCTTGTAGCACTATAGAAAAATATTTTTTATAATTAAAATAAAATGATCCTGACTGTGGAGGACATTTAATTCTAATGTGTTTGCTATCGATGGCTCCAACACAGTTAGGAAATTTCCACTTCTTATAAAAGTGATGTGCAATTGAGGCCATCATTGATTCAGTTGGACATGGCATATGAATTTCATTTAATGTATCCCATATGGCCTCACAGGTTTCGTAAACAACTTGTCTAATTGTTGTGTGACACATTCGAAATGAGAAAGCTAAAGATCGAAAAGAAGCACCTGTTGCAAGATACCTGAAAAAAAAAGAGATTTAGTGACGTCACGTGAATTTTAAATTAACTTTTTTCTATAAAACTATCAAAAAATTACGCCAAACAGACGCAATATAGTCACTTGTAGTTATTCATATTTTATTTTTGTTGCAGATGATATTGTTCGTCAGAAATGGAGAGGTTTGAGGGACACTTTTAGGAAGGAACTTATAAAATTACAACAAAATAGAAGTGGAGATGGAGGAAACATCTTCAAAATGGCAATTTTTTGACAATATGCTTTTTCTCAGGGACCAGTTTGTTCCAAGAAAAGTAACGGAAATCTTTCACAAGCTAATAGCCAAGCAAGTTCGAGTTGTCATGAACCAAATAGAGACGAACTCTCAGAAGTAACCAACAGTGATAGTGAGCAATCACAAACAGAAAGAGAAACCAACTTGGAATTAGAACAAGAAGTTATTGCTACACCGTCTACATCCAATAAAAGATCTTTGCCTATTCAAGATACCAGTACTCCATTAAGAACAAGGAAACATTTGAGAGAAGCAACAATGCAAAAGTTATTAAATATAGAAGAGCAAAAATTGGCCCAGTTCAAACAAGGTTTTCAACACCATGACGACGATTACTATTTCGCTCTAAGTCTTGTTCCATATATTAAAGAACTACCAACTCATAGAAAATTGTTTATTAGGACAAAATTTCAGGAGTTACTTATGCAAGAGCATGAAGAATTAAGGCGAACCCAATACACTCTACAGCCTATATCTCAAAGAAGTAATCCCACTTCAACACCTTCACCAGCATATACTTCTTCACTTAATTCATATACTTCCCAAGTACCATCTCCATTTCAACCAATAAATGATTCTACATGCGATTCATTCCACTATGATACTGTGGTGGTGAACGAACAAAACAGACCTTCACAAACAGCAACATTATATTTTTCAGAGTTTCAACCTAACCAGTAGCTTTTTATTAATCGTGGCATATATCATATCTTAAAATAAACCTGGTTTATGAAACAAATGATTTTTACTTACCTTAATGTTACTATCAGTTTTTCTTGTGGTGAAATGCATTTTCGGAAATTTGACTATTTCACAATTTTACTTTCAATACTCTTTAAAATATAATTAAATGTATATACCGTCATTCTCGTATACTCAAAAATGTTTTTATCATTTTTAATTAGTTCCTCAAACGATCTTCCATATTCTCAATTTTTTTCTCTTGTCGAAAAGTAGTCGGATACCTCGCAGCTTGTGGTATTTTCTAATAAAAGTAATTTTGTTAAAGGCGTCTCTAACAAATACAATTGAGTAGCTGCATCCATTGTACTTCTATTATTGCTCTGTTCCTACATATTCGTACGATTCGTACCCGCGTCCACTGCAACCACTTTTTCTGATGCATTCGTACGAAAGAATTTCTTACGAATCCCTACGAATTATTTTCGTACGAATTCGTATCCACTATCACCGCTGCCTTAAGTGAAAGAATGAGATCAGATGTTTTTAGTTTAATTACCTTGCTTAAAGGAAACACAAAATAATCATTTATATTTTCTAATAAAGTATAAACATATTTTGGCTACCTGCCTACATCAAGAGTAGTAAAATTTAAAAACTCACCTGGAAGATATGCTAATATTCAGTTCTAAAGGTTTAATCGTAGGTACAAACTCACACATTACCACATGAGGATTAACGCATTTACAAAAGTGTATTACGCTTGCGTTTGAGCATGCGGATTAAAAACACTGTGAATAACTTCTAAAAACTACTACAGACTTCTACCTAAACTTCTGTGGCTGACCATGCCCTGAATAATCTAAATCATGACATTCAATTTGACAATATGGAAATATTGTCAAGACAAACTCATTATTATGTTCGTTTGCAACGTGAAGCTATTGAAATATATAAACACCCGAATAATTTTAATAGACAAGAAGAAAAACTCCGTTTAAATAGGTTTTGGCATCTTATAATTAAAAAAAAGCATAATGATACGTCTTAATTTTCATTTTAATTTTAACTTTTGGTATGTCTAGGTTTTTTGCTGTGTTTTTCCTAGACCTTAAAACAAATGCTTTACCAATTATATGTTAAATTACCACAGCACTATAATTTAACATAAGTAGTTGAAATTAAATTAAAATTAAAAATTACAAAGAACGTTCTGCATTGTACTTTTCATTGTTAATAACAGTTCCAATTATTGATAAAGCTATCTCTTTGTTAGATTTAACTGGGTTATTTTATTTGATGTAATGTTTGGATTTGTGAATGCTTCTATCATTTTCAAATTGAAGTTTTCACAACTTTACACTTACATCATAACTCGATTAAATTTTGTTAAATGTGTTTTTTGGCTGACAAATTTCATTGTTAGCTTTCGTCGTAGAGATTGTTCTGGTTTGTCATCTTTGAGGCAGTTTAACAATATTTAATTTTTATGACCTAGTTATTCTTTACTAAAAAATTTTATAGTTGGCTTTATACGTTTCTCAAACTGTTATATTAATAGCAAGCCTATGTTTATGTTTTAATTTTTCAAATTTGACAAAATTGTTTACTACATCTTTAACAATTTTTAACAAACATTACTACTGACGAAGATAACTGTAAGTGTTATCGAAACGTTTAGATTGTATAATTTAAAGTACACCATTAAAAAACCCCAAAAAAGATAAGTATTTTATTCTATAAACTTGTACAAACTTCTATGAACTTCTACAAATTTCTTTGAACTTCCACTAACTTCTAAGATCCTGTACACTAAACTTCTGGCGCGGTTTGCCCCTCGGTATGAGCTTTATGTGAAAGTACAAGTACGTATCCTTTGTAGTGCAACCTACGTTTCTATTAGGTGGATACGTTAGATAAATTGATTTACAAACATTAAAGTAAAGCTATCTAATGTTTCGAAAGTTTTAATACTGTTGTAATGAAAATAAAACAGCTGACTTTGGTTAGTGTTTTCTACGATAAAAACATTTGAGTGCATAACTTTGCTTCAGTTGTATTTTGATGACATAGGTCAAAATAAACGTTGTTATTCCATTGAAGTTATACTGTTTGAATCATCTTTGATTTTGAAATAATTCTACGTAAAGATGCCCTCCCGATAATTCCTCGCTGACACTTTAGCGCGCGACAATTCCTTGCGAACGATTCCTCGCGGGGCAATTTCGCGCGTGCTACAATTCCTTAGGTGCGATAATTCCGCACACGGTGAATATTTTAGAGAGGAACGCATTAAGATATTTTTTCTTGCATTTTCTCATGTTAAGTACCCATCATTAGGGGGGATTATTAGGGAGCGTTATTAGGGAGAAAGTAATTTATGGGTGTGGAATTTACTATCCTTTCACCTCAATTAATATGCTATTATTGAACATCCCATGTTAATTATGAATCAATTGGCATAACGGGCCCCCCCTAATAAGGTTTGAAATTTGCTATCATTTCACGTTAATGAATGACTATGCCAATAGACCTCTTTTAAATTACCTGCGGGGTATAGCACATAATTTTAATTTACAAGTTTAAAACATGGGCATCAATATCAATATTTATCTGTAATAATACTAACAATATTAGTTGGAATAAGTTATAATTATGATAGTTTTAGATTACGTATATGCATCGATATACTTTATCATATTATTGTTTAAATGCAATTGTCCACTATATTAAATACATTAAAAAAAAAATTAAATAACACCGTTTTTCTGTAAAATATTTACCTCGCGCGGAATTGTCGCACGCGAGGAATTGTGCAAGCGTGGAATTGTTCCGCGCCAATCGTCCGTGACGAATTGTCGCACCTTAAACTGGAATTGTCGTAGAAGCCGTAAAGATAGTGTAACGTGCCAATTCTTGGCTATCGTTACCTTAATTTAAGTTTCGAGTTTGTGTTATAGATAAATATGTTTACATTACGTTGGTATCTTATTTCTTTCAATAATTAAATTTTGGTATATCTCGATATTTTCTCTTCAGTATACGTAATTACGAACGTCCCTGTACCTAGTGTTGGTGTATAAGGTCTAGTTTAGCCAGATCAATTTTGTTGTTCTATGCGAAAATGCGAACTCAACACGTGTAATGCATTTCCGCTTCTTCTACCGTACAGTTCATTACGTTACGTTTTGCTCCCTCGTATAAGGTATGTAAGACTTTTAATTACATTTTTGTATATATTATACTTAATAGGGAACAAACATACGCCTCTAGATTAAGGGAAACCGCTTGTGTTAAGAAGAAGCTCTTATGGTGATGAATGTGGTATCGTTGCAAAAGCGTGGTTGATGACGTCACGAAGTGAATATGCATAAAATGGCGTGCACGATAGTGCAATTTTTGTCTTGAATAATTAAAAATGGGGATACCTTTGTATTATTACCGCTTGCTGTTAGTTTGCCTGTTTTTGTAGCCTGGTCTACATTTCGTTTATGTTGTTTGTACGTTAATGAAGACAATTGAGCTTGCCTTAGCCTACCGTACCGTATGTTTATACAGAATAGAAACAGCCGACTTCTGTTTCTAAGATAAAAACATTTGAGTTCATAAGCTATAGAAATGTAATATTTGTTGACATAGGTCAGGTATACATTTTGCTGTTAAATACAGTGTTGATCATATTCCATTTTGAATTTTAAGTAAAGATGGATTAAATTGCATATGTAGTTTGTGCTGAATTATAAAATACTTAAAATCGTAAATCTACCATTTTAGTTATTTTATGCTGAAATTAATCAGACATTTTGGTTTCTGAAATATACATATAAATACAGTTGTTTCGTGTTATTCAGATTGCAGATGTGCAACTTTCTGAATTTTTGTAGTATTTTAATTATTAAACACATAAAATTGAGTGGCGTCCAACAAGAAAAAACAAACAAATGCATTACTGGTTATACCTATGGACACATCTCTGCATCCCTCACACCTGAAAATAAATGAGTTCTCAACCTACAGCATGTTTCGTAAGTATTGTACCTTTCTGAACTAGACCGTGGTGCAATTTACTTTTTTTAATATACCAATCACTTGCACTTAATTTTTTATTTGTTATAATAGGTGGTATTTTATATACAGTTTAGACATCGATTAAGAATTCGTTTAATATTGTAAAGCTTTGCGAAACTTTAAGTACTGTTATATTTGCGTTCATTCTGAAATTAATCAGCAGATATTTTGTTCAATTAAATATACCAATAAATACAGTTGTGTAGTTTACTGGGAAAACCTCGCCCGGAACTGTCATTCACCATCACGTTGTACTTACAGCAGTTCGGGTAAATAAGTTACTGATTTGCGTGCATGGAACCAGGTGGACGGTTAGTAAAAAAGTCTCCTTGACTAAGTTAAACATTTCGCTGTTCCTTTGCGATTGTGAATTACAAGAACTGGTTAATTTACCTGATAATACTAAGAGTTTTCATTCATTGCATTAGTTCGTTCTTGCAGAAAGAATTGAACAACTAGTATTTTCCGATCAATCAACGAAGAGGTCAATTGTACGGTCACTGTGAGCTGGGAAAAAGAAAGTTACACTGAAAATCTGTGCAAATTTAAGAAATTACTTTTGTCTTTTTTTGTGATTTCAATGAAAGTTGTATAAATGTATTTAGGCAAGCAGATCAACACGCTGTTTGTTGCTAACGGAGACAATTACCGAAGCGTATTCACCCTATCTTTTGTGATCTTCACGCCGTGTTATTTTTTTATTGTGCACTGATATTTATATTCTAAAATTTGTGAAATTTATGCTTTCCACGTGTTGAATATGATGATAATTGGGATAATTAAAATTAAGGTTTAAGGTTATTTCATTTTGGAATTTTAAACTTGCAAGCTTCAAATATTTTCATTTATTATTGAAAATTTAAGTAAGGAAAATTTCCTTTCGGTAGCGAATTTATTTGTTTGTGATATGAAAATGAAACTTTCACCATTATTACACATATTTAAAATACTTATCTTCTGGGGTTTTTTATGGTGTATTTTTATATTTAAGTTATACAATCTAAACGTTTCGATAATAGCTACAACAGTTATCTTCGTCAGTAGTAAAACTATCTTTCAAAATTGAAAATAATTTTTAATTATTAGAATATATAGCGTTAATGAATTTTAGGGGTATTATTTCATTATTTTCTTGTTGCTATTCGTTTGATTGTAACTTTTCAAACTAAGCGACCTTGCAGTGACGACGAATGTTTATTTGTTTATGATTTTGACAAAAACTTTTGACGTTGGTTATTTAATGAGTTCATGGGTATTTTTTTGTTATTTTTAAGATTAAGATTTTTGGAAATAGAATTTCATTGACGAAATTAAGGTAAAGTAAAATTGAAGCAAATAAGATTGACGAACTTTACAGTTGATCTGATCTTACAGTACGTTACTTTGGAAGCACCTGTCTGGAAGCACAATTGTTGAATTACCTGGCAAATGCTACGAACGGTAAACAAGTTTTTGTTTGTTTTTGAACATTGCTGTGGAGTACTAGAGCTCATTAGTGTGCTAATTAATCTCCTATTTTTGATTAAAAAAAAAACTACCGCCCTTTGATTTATGACTTTCCGTGATTTGATTTGTTATTCTATTCAACCTACATGCAAAACATAACCATACTCCATAACAAATAAAAATCGGGGTTTTGATTGAATGTTATATTAAAAGGTAAATTGCACCACGGTCTAGCTCCGTGAAGTACAAACTTAGGAACTTTTCAGGTGTGAGGCGTGCAGATAGATTATAGGTTTAATAATTAAAATACAACAAAAATTGAGAAAGTTGTACCTTATTAACGTGGGTAATCTGAATAAACACTAAACAACTGTATTTATATGTATATTTAATAAAGTAAACTGTCTGATTAACATCAGCATAAAATAACTCAAACGATATTTCTCGTAAAGATTTACGATTCTAAAATTACTAAATTCAACACAACTACATAAGCTTATAATCTATATTTACTTAAAATGCAATATGATCAACACTGTATTTAATAATAAAACGTGTAGTGACCTATGACAACAGATATGACTGTTAATGTAGGTTATAAACACTAATGTTTTTACTTTAGGAACAGAAAACAGCTGCTCCTTTATAACCGTATCAAAATAACACTGATTTGTTTACTTGCTTAGAACGTACTTTGCACAAAATGATACGCATTACTTACATGTACTCAAAATAGATATAACTTCGTGTTAAAATGCACTGTATTTCCCATTCATAAGATACACATACGATAATTTCCTTTTGGCAATAACGTACAAATAAACGAACTGTAGACCATATAGGTACGGTAACGTAATTTCCATAATATAAACGTAAGGTAAGGTACTATACTTTTTATTTGTCAATAATGGAAAAACTACAAACGCAGTGTACTAACAGCAAGCGGTAATTATATAAATGTATCCCCTTTTTTAATTATTCAAGACAAAAATTGCATATCATCCTGGTCATGCACGCCATTTTATGAATCCTTTCGTGATGTCATGCAGCACGCTTTTACGACGACCAAAATTCCTACAAGTTTCGCTTTTTGTTAAGCCCAGCGGTTTCCTTAATGTAAAGGCGTACTCTTGCACCGTTCTTTGTTCCCTAATAAATATAACATATAGAAAATGTAATTAGAAGCCTTACATACCTTATAAAAGGGAAGCAAAACTTAAAAAAGGTAACGTACTGAACTGGACGGCATAAAAAACGGAAATGCGTAAGCGTGTTCAATTCACGTTGCGCACAGAACAACAAAAATTGATGTCTAAAATATACACCGGGACGTTCGTAATTATGTAGACTAAAGAGAAAATATTGACATATACTAAAAATTAATTATTGAAAAAAAAAGATACAAATGTACTGTACATATATTTAGCAATAATAGTACAAATTCAACACTTAAATTAAGGTAACGATAGCCAAGAATTGGCATGTTACAACCCACCCCGTACCACTGAGCTATCAGCACTCAACTCTTTATATGTTACACCAGACTCTACTGCTATTTTCACCCGTAACACATTCATTTTCTCTTTGAAACTGCAAAGAGAAAGTTAATCAGAATCGCAAAAAATGTTATACAGCAAATCGCAGTAGAGTTTTGAACAAATCGATGGTTTGTACGTATGCACAGAGGAGTGGGAATCCACACGCAATCAGTGACAACTTCGCTACTTTCTCTTGCGTGTTATGATAAAATGATTTTGGCATAACATTATTTACACGATTAAATAAATAAATTTTAACAAGACGGTTCTTTACAGCAATAGCAATAAACTAGATTCCGGTACTTTCAATTTGTCACCATGATCACCTTGTTGTATATTGGAATAGTGTTAAAGGCTTATTAATTATTAAATAAACGATGTGATTTTGTAAATATAAGGCTTGCTATCAGAAGTCGTTTCTGTGCCGTATCTTTTTTTCTTCTGATAAACGGATTGGAAAATCCGTTTGGTACAATAGGAATAAATTTGATCGACAGTATGTCATTTGAAAGATTCGACTAGATTGTTAATGAGGCATCGGATCTACGTGTATAGATAAAATGTACAAACTACTGGCGTAAGTTAAACAATAAAAATGCTACCGAGCATTTGTCCGATTACCCAGCGTACTAGACTGACTATGGTTAGAAATATTTTTTTGTTACATTTATCGACGTTGCTTTACAAATGGTATTTAAATGGGAGCAAAACACTTTTGCAGTGGATATTTGGAGCATCTTTTGAAAAATTTGTTAAATTATGGAACAACTAATTTGCAAAACTTGCTTAATTGGTTATTTAATTAGGCTCGTAAATTCTATGGTACAATTTTATGGTGCTACCCTAGTTAACTCTAATGTTTCTGCAAAAATTAATTTAACTTTTTTTAATAAATAAAGAGTAAGTTTATGATTTTGTTACTAGCATCTCTATTATTTGTTGTAAAGAAAAAGTATAAAAACGAACTTGCCGTTATTTTTCAAGCTCTATAACCTAAAAATATTTTCATGTATACAAGGTGTTCCACTTTTGATGCACAGCACTCTACCCTTTTATTTTAAATGGAACACCCTGTATATTATTACATTTTTGAATTTCTTGTTCAAATTGAGGGGAACTTGCATACATGTCACCTATAGTCCAATGTTTCCGCGTTATCTCATTTTTTGAAAAAAAAAAAAATGACGTTTGCGGTAGGTATACTCAAAAATGACTATCTCGCAAAGTAAAATAGGTAGGGACATGCGGTTTTCATCATTCGATAGAGCATGAAAAGTGAAAAAAACCTTACGAAAAGAATAATTTTTGAGATACAGATTTTTTGCGGGTAAATTTTTGATTTTCGAAAAATTGAATCATGGATAACTTGATTTTTTTAAATAGAAAGGTATATATTTTTTTACATAGACAGACGCGGATTTTTTTCTCTTTCGCTTTTGTTAATACATATATGGGTCTATCTTTAGCCCTTTCTACAGAATTGGCGATTTTCTTTTTTGCTATATCGCAGTAGCCATGTAACAGAAAAACAAGGAAATTTAACACGTTCAATGCTAACGTCACGGATCCGTGTCGCAACGCTCCACACTAGGTGGCGCATGTTACGGATCCGTGTCGAGCTCAAATTCATATTCTAAGCTTAGTTTACTAGTAGCCGTGAGCGAGATCGTTACTGTTTGTGTTGCGCTGCGTTAATATATCTCTATTTAACTGAATTAAGGTTATAGTTGTCGTTGAATTCTAAGTTATTAGTTGTGATGGATGACCAAACAGCAGGCCCTTCAAATGTTAAAAGAAGCAAAATAACGATAAAAATCCCAAAAAACCTAGTGTGGATGAGCAAATGAGTTTATCGTATGCATCAGACAGTAAGGATGAATATATGCAGAGGGGTAGTGAATATGAGCCCGATGATGAGGGCTTTAGCAGTAACGAAAGTTATGTCAGCGAAGATGGTAAATTGCTCTCCTTTTTCGTTTACCATAATATTTTTACAAATGTAGGGATAGTAATTTTCTGAAATTTTGTTTAAAGGTATCTAGGAACCTTATTCTAGTGATATTCAAAAGCAACATAGCTCTAGTAATAACATATTGATTGATATAGATCAAAATAACAATCAAAACTAAAATCAGTCGTCAAATGTTTTGCAAAACGATGAAGGTATTACTGTGTAAAATATAAAATATAAAAACTGCAAACAAAACAAAAAAAAAAGCTAATTGGCATTCGACCAACTCTGACGCAAATATGGAAAACATAATTTTCTCTAAAAGGAACGAATTACTTCAGGCACCTGAAAGTAATAGACCCACAGATTTTTCCATCTTATCTTTACAGCTGAACTTCGCAACTTAATTGTGGAAGAAACCAACAACTATGCAGAAGGAATGTTTCTATCATGCGAAACTGAGACCGCCCGGATCAAGATGGAAACCGTTGACATCAGAAGAATTACTCACAGTTTTAGGCTTACTCTAACACACGGGTACAATAAAGCTAAACCACCTGGAAGATTATTGGAAAACAGATCCTCTGTTTAACACACCGTTTCCGGAAGCATATGAGTCGCGATAGATATATACTAATAATGAGAGTACTTCATTTTTGTTCAAACACAAATGAAAATATTTTACCCGATTGGCTGCATAAAATTCGCTCAGTTATAGATTTTATCAATAACCGTGTGTCAGAAATGTATTATCCAGGGAAACAACTATTCCTTGATGAATCAATGGTGCTATGAAGAGGACGATTAGTCTTTAGGCAGTATATTAAAAATAAACGCCATAAATATGGCATGAAGCTGTACATGCTGACGGAACCAAATGGGTTAGTAATCAAATTTGATGCACAATCAAAACAGTCTGGGAAAGGCCACACAAAGAAAACAGTATTACACTTGCTAAACGAAAAACTGAATTGTGGGCATTCGGTCCATATGGATAATTTTTATAACAGTCCAGAGCTAGCAAAAATATTATTAGAAAACAAAACATATTGTACAGGAACTCTACGGTCTGACCGAAACGAAACTCCATCATGTGAAGTAGTCTCAAAACATCTAGTAGTAGGAGATATAATAGCAGAATATTGTAACAGGGTGATAGTAGGAAAGTGGTGAGACAAAAAAGTCATATATTACATATCGACAGAGTTTAAAAATGAAATGAAAGATGTGTAGACAAGAAGAAAAGAAATCAAAAGGAAACCTTACCCGATAGTGCAATGCAACCAATACATGTCGGGCATCGATCGACAAGATCAGATGAACTCCTACTATCCTTGTACAAGAAAAACCCTACAATGGCACAAAAGATTGGTAGTTCATGTGTTTCAATTAATACTACTAATCGCATTTCATTTGCACCAAAAATATTCCAATAACAAAATGTCTTTCTATACGTTTAGATTGGAAATATAAGACATTTATTGAAAATAGATGAACCAAATGTTGAAATAAGACGTGAAGAAAAAGAAAGCTATGAGCATATGATTTCTAAAATTAAAGAAAAAATCGACAAAGGAGAAACAAAAAGAAAAAGATAAACCAGGACTTTGTCCGGGCGAATGCTTTGCCAGATATCATTCAACTCTAAAACAATTTCTTAGTGTTGTATTTTGTTAATTTCTTTCTATGAATAAAGTTTTAAGGTTTTTTTTGTTGATGGTACTACCTATTTATTTAATGTCAAAGTAATGTTACGTATCCGTGTCATATAGCGTCTTTAAATAAATTTTCATTAGAAACGCTACCGGCACGGATCCGTGACACACAATATAGACTAAAAACAGCATTTAAAATAAAATACTTATCTTAAAATGTTTAATAATAGTATACTAATACAAATTTGTTCTCCCAAGTCTTTATTTTTTACAATACATTATGCGTTGCTTAACATCATTACTATAATACAATCAGCATTGAACGTGTTAACCAAATAAAAAAAAACAATAACAAACATTTGAATTCAAGAGGTGCTCAAAATTCTGTCCGTTTAATTCTAAACACTTTCCAAGCCTTTCACTAGTATTCAGATCAGAATCCGAGGATTTTCAGGCAGGTTGACTATCAACACAAATGGTCAATAAATGTTTGGGGCGGAATTATTGGTGAACATCTTATTGGATTTTATTTTTTAACGGGCATTTGAATGGCGCTATGTATCTTGTTTTTTTGCAAGATCATTTACAAAATCTATGTGCATCTTTGCCAATAACTGTGAGGAATGAAATGTGGCTACAACACGATGGAGCTCCCGCCCATTATTGCGTTCACGTCAGGGACCATCTAAATGCATTATTTCCAAATCGTTGGATTGGCACAGGAGGGCCGTGTAACTGGCTACCCCGATCCCCCGATTTAACTCAACTGGATTTCTTTTTGTGGGGATATGTTAAGGAAATCGTTTACCAAGAGCCGCCAAATACACAAGAACATATGCAACAAAGAATAAGGAACGCGTTTGAGACTATTACGCCCGACGTGTTAATACTAGCAAGGTCTTTTCAATATCGCCTTCAGTTGTGCCTCCAAGGAAACGGAAGGCATCGAACATAGATTTTAATTCAAAAATTTTGAAATAGACTATTCATAAATTTGCTATGTCTAATAACAACTTTTGATGAATATCTCTGAAACTTTGAAACATATCAGTATAATTACAAATATAAAAGATGCTCCGCACCCAATAGTTTCGGATAAAGACAAATTTAACTAAAAAACGAGTGGGTTTGGTTGTAGGCAATGCTTAACAAAATTGATATAGTAGCAAATAAGCTATCTCATGCCGATGAAAAATATAGGGTGTTCCATTTGAAAATTTCGAGAAAATCTACGATTCTCGTTTTGGGCCATACTGTATACGACTTTCGTGTATAAAAATAGACCATATACATAAAATACCCTACTACAAGTAATTTATTTCGTTTGTTCTTGAAAGATACAGAGTGAACAACACATGTCCATTCAGACAAAGAAATTGTCATATCTTTGAAATCACTCTGTATAAGATGCTGAAATTGTGTTGAGGTAATGTACGAAGCGAGAATTTAAATGTGGAATAATATACAGGGTGTTACATTAAAAAATATATGTTTGTGTTGTCATAGACTTATGTGCCACCCTGTATTTGTGAAAATATTTTTAAAATGTGCTGTCTAGCACGTATTTTATTACTCCATTTTAATATTTTTAAGATGCAGGACCTTGTATTCGTTTAGAAATTTGTTTACTACTACCATTTGTGTAAGTTTAATTCTACGGTCAGGTGGGACTTTAATTAATGTAACTTTTAACCAATTTGTTTCAACTTATAGTACAAGAAATCGGACTTACTAACAATGAAAGTCCTGGAATGATTAACCCTAGCTATCTGCTGACCTAAAAGATTTAAAAAATCTAAATTAAACAGTGATCTCTTGGTCTATAAAAAATTTCGTCGTTATATTAAATCTATCGTATAATTAGCATACAGTAAATATTTAAACAAAGTTCAAAACTCTCTACGCGAATACTAAATAAATTTGGGGTTTTGTGAAATCCGAGGGAAGAAATTCAAAGAATACCGTGCGAATTATACTGAAACGATGCCACACACTCATCTCGAGAATATAGTTAATGGATTTATGCACTATTTCAGCAGTGTCTTTGCCCCCCCCCCCGCTGTGTCAATCCTTCTAATCTAAAGTTTGGAGCATAATCTTCTACATCTATTACTATAAATGATCTTGAGGACACAATGATAAACAAGTAAACAAAAGACCAACATCAAGTAAAGCGAAGTTTTCTCTCCTGCAATTTGTCGGAGATGAAATTGGTGTGTAAATATAGATTTTGAACAACATTCTGTACAAATTCTGGCCTACACTCATGACAGCGGAATTTCGCCCTTGGGAATCGAGAGAATCCATTTTGTTGCGCTTACAACGAAATTGGTGTATCCACATAGATTTTGGGTAAAACTCAGCCCACAGTCACAAAATTTTGCTTTTGGTTATGAGGCAATCAATTTTGCCGTAACCTCCAATGAAATTGGTCTATAAATATAGGTTTTTGACAATATTCGGCTCAAATGTCGACCAATACTCATAGATCAGAAAATTTGGTCACCCAGAGATTCTATTTTGCCGTATCCCCACGAAAATTGGTTTATTAACATAGATTTTGGGCAAAGTTTAGCCCAAATGCCAACAAAATGAGTGTATAAATATAGAATTTTGGGCAATATTCGGCCCAAATGTTGATCAACACTCATGGACCACCAAATTTATTTCTTGATCATCGATATTCCATTTTGTGATGTCCCCAACAAAATTGGTGTGTCAACATAGATTATGGGTTACAGAATTTGGCCATCGAGAGAACCCATTTTGTCATATTTCCAACAAAATGGGTTTATTAACATAGATTTAGCTTAAATGCGAAATGGGTGCATAAATATAATTTTCTGCCCAAAAGCTAATCAACACTCACGCACCACAGAATTTAGTTTTTAGTCATCGACAGATTCCATTTTGTCCCCAAGAAAATTGGTTCTCAACATAGATCACCCCAAATGCTGACCAACATTCATGAATCACACAATATGGATCTTGGTCATCGCAGCATTGATTATGCCGAAACTCCAACGAAATTGGAGTACAAATATAGATTTTGAGTAATATTCGGCCCAAATGTTAACCAACTTATGGACCACACAGTTGACCACTTGGTCATGAAGAGAATCCATTTCTCCGTGACCCTATGTAGTATGAACATAGATTTTGGGCAAAATTCTGTCCAAATTCTTACCTACAACAGTCATGAACCTGGGTATTTAGCTCTTGGTCAACCAGGGATTCTATATTGCCGAGTCCCTACGAAATTTGGTGCGTTATTATAAATTCTGGCTCACTCTTATCTTTTGCTGCTCCCTTATAATTTTGGAAAAACTGTTGCACTTTGCACAAGAGTACATAAGGTATCATACAGGGAAAAGCAGAGCTCGATAGGTGATCTACTGGCCGACTTATATCGTGCACAGACACACGACTTTTTTGATATTGTGTACGCACCAGATGTCCTTTGGTTCAAATTGTTTTACTCTTTTTTTTTAAAACTGGTTTGGTACATAGTCAGGGTAAGAAATAAAGCGATATTTTGTGTTATGAAAACAAATAGGAAGCAAAGAAAAGACTGCATGGCATAACGTTTAAATTTATTTACCCGTTTTTTTACAAAATGCGTAAGTACATAGTCTAGGTGTGCACTATGGAAGAAATTAACTTTTACTTTTGTAGAAGCTACGTAATATGGAAACAAAGTTGGGCATGCGCCGATTTTCTGATAGAATTAGAGGTATAATTTGATTTTCGTGAAGAATGCAACCTAATGTGTAGCAAACTTAATGAAAAAGAAGTAATTTTTAGGATGGTCGGGAAGCTGGAGAAAGCGTTCGTAATAGCAAAATTTTTTTTGGAAAAATTCGCTAAAAATCCTATACATAAACTTCGGTCATGACAGCTGGCCTAGGTCAAGTTCCAAGTGCTGTACGGATCGGTTTTGGAAAAAAAAAATGGAAGAAAGTTTTGATTTTTGTTTTTTTGTTTGTGTTTTAAATATTGAAAATAGAAAAAAACATGTTTAACAGCAATATTGTAGATCCCGATTTTATCTATAAAATTCGTCTCCAACATAATGCCAAACTATTGAAGTGGTTTGATTAGTTAATCAATAATTTGAACGATTTATCTAACGTAAAAATTTTTGAAACTAACACAAGTCGTAGAAAAAGATCTCGATTCTTACGTGAATATATTGTCCTTTAGAACAATGTATTTAAGTGTAGACAAACAGTTGTTAGAAATAATAAACATCTTCGGCCATAAATATTTTTGCAACAATTAGAACAAAAATCTCTTGGAGGACTCAATTGTTATAGAATAATATTGGAAAAAAAAGATCACTTTTAAGGAAAAAAAATATTTCAAGGCAAAGTTTGAATTTGTTCTGTTGTTATTTTCAGAATTCATTTAACAATATCTTCAATGCAAATAATTAATGCAATACAGTGAGAAGTAATTATTAGTTGAGTTGATCCTCTATTTACACAGTTTTTACTTTTATAGTGCGACGTTTCGGAAGCGGATTCTGCTCTCGTCATTAAGCTTAGTCCTGAGAAGGACTGTTTTCACACTTGAGTCGAATCCATATGTTATGATTTTTTCCCAAGCACTTTACTCTCAGATTCTACCAACAAGAGTTGGGTTCCCCACTATCACCCATAGTGTGCAATATATCATATATATATATATATATATATATATATATATATATATATATATATATATATATATATAGTACAAGTTGTTTTATCCGGCACCGTCGGGACCGACCGCCTGTCGGATATCGCGATTTTCGGGATAATAGAGCGCTATAATTTATAGCAGGCAATGTTGAATACATCATCCTTAATTGTGTACGATTTCTGGAAATTTTTTATTGATCCTTCGTAATTCACAAGCTCTCGCAAGAAACCCCGTCGGTAGTAGCATTTCATATTTTGAATTACTCCTTGGTCCATAGGCTGTATGAGAGCCGTAACGTTCGGAGAAAGGAATATAACAAAAACATTTCCTTTCCGCAATTCAAGTTCATTGGGACGCGCCTTGCAGTTATTAAGCAACAACAAACACTAGCTGTCTTCAGCCATGCCGATCTTGTGTAAATGTTCTTTCACTGAGGGAACAAACGTGTATAAAAACTAGTTTTTAAAAATGGTTGTATCCATCCATGAATTCGATTGGGCCGAATACTCAACTGGTAAATGACGAACGTTTTTAAATGCACGTGGCTGGCCGGATTTTCCTACAATCAACAACTTCACACGATGCGTGCCCGCAGCATTTGCACAACACAGCACTGTAAGCCGATCTTTGTTCATTTCGAATTCATCTGCTACTTTTTCAGCACCACTTGCGAGGGTTTCGTTTGGTAAACAATGCCAAAGTAAACCCGTTTCATCAGCGTTGTATATTTGTTCTGCTGTTAGGTCGTGTTCTTCTACTAACTCTTCAAGCTTATGAACAAATTCTTCTGTTGCTTCATGACCTGAAGATTTTTTTTCGCCTGTTAAATCTAACTTCCGGATACCATGGAAATTCTTGAATCCAGCTAACCATCCGTCTGAAAACGTGCACTCTCTCTGTTAGCTTCATTTTTTTATGAAGTTCTTTTGCCTTTTCAACGATAATGGGTACAGAGATAGGCGCTACTTCAGACCGTTTAATTGTCAACCATTCATACAATATTGTGTCAAGTTGCTCCAATTTTGGTTTTCTTAAAACACGGCGTCCATCGATGGCTTTAGTGGAATCCCTGGTAGAATGGAACTTCAGCAGTTAGTAATTTTGTTTACGTATGTTGTAAATCGTTGAAGATACGATGCCGTATTCTTTCATCAAGACGTTCCGATTTTCACCACGATAGAGTCTTTGGCAAATCTCAAGTTTTTGTTTTATGGTTAGCACCACTCTTTTCCGCTTCTTAGTTGTTTCTTCCATGCTCGTTATGGACAATGAAATGATGAAATTAATGCACGACGTTCTTCCTCGAAGCCTTTCAGGGTACTAACCGCCGTCACCGCGGCGACGTCGGTTGTCACCGAATCGGTTTCGGGAACGTACGTGAAAACAAGCCCCGAAATTACACGAAACTGTCCGAGTACAGTACTCTCGATTACGCTGATAAAGCCCGGAGCGGTAGTTCTAAATTTCACATTTCCGGTAAATTTTTCCGGATATTAGACCTTTCCGAATGATCCGGTGCCGGATAACATAGCTTATACATATATATATATATATATATATATATATATATATATATATATATATATATGGAAGACTTTAAGACCAAGCGATATCCGATTTCACGGAAAAACCAAGGATGTGACTTCGATACGTGGACGATACTTGCGTAGTTTCGCAACACGGCAAGCATAAGCTGGATGAATATCTAGATCATCTGAATAGCCGCGCACCATCCATATAATTCACAATTTAAATGGAGTTGGAACAAAAACTGTCGTTCCTGGATGTACTTGTACACAGGAATGACAACACTTGCACGAAAAGTGTATACAGGAAACCTACCCACATGAGGTACCTACACTACAACTCTAATCACCACAAAAGCGTGAAGTTAGCTTCATATATATATATATATATATATATATATATATATATATATATATATATATATATATATATATATATATATATATATATATATATATATATATATATATATATATGTTCTAAAAATATATACTGGATAACTCAGTGGCTAAGTAGTAATGGTGTCAGCCTTGTAAATGAAAGGTACCAAAGTTCGAATCTGACAGTAGTCAAGTGCTCGAGAAAGAAACATACCATGTGAATTCGACTCAAGTGCGAAAACAGTCTTTCTCAGGACTAAGCATGATGATGTAAGCAGAGTCCGCTTCCGAAACGTCGCTCTAGAAAATCAAAAACCACAGTTACAAAGCACTTATAATACAGAATTGAGAAGTAAGTACGTGAAAATATACCCCTCGATATAATACCCTTTTGAATGGATTAAGAGCATGCTAGATAATACTGACTGAGTGTGTAAATGTGTGAGTGTGAAGGTGTGTGAGTGTGTGGGTGTGTGAGTGTGAGTGCACGAGTGTGCGTGTGCGCGCGCATGTGTGTGTGTGTGTGTGTGTGTGTGTGTGTGTGTGTGTGTGAGTGAGTGAGTGAGTGAGTGAGTGTGTGAGTGTGGGCGCGCGCGCGCGCGTGTATACGGGTGTGTATGTTAGTATCCATGATATATCCACCAGCAGTTTTTGGGTTCTATCAATTATTTTTTCTGAAACAGCCGTATATTTCAAAGATATAAAAGTACCAACATATAGACCTTAAACATATCAATTAAATACGTTCTATGCAATTTTTTGATACGATGCGTAATTTAGCGGCAGAAAATTCCTACAATAAAATTTAAGTGAAATTTCATAAGCAAATGTTATGCATATTTTTTAAAGGAAATTTAATTTTAAATAACTTTTTTTTATAAAGTTTAACTACGTTTGAAAATTAATTAAATATGATTGAAAAAATTGTAATATCGGTATTGTATAGAAGCTGGCGGCTTTGAAATTTTTTTAAAGTTATCATCTGTATGTTTATTAAGGTATATCTGTCATGAAGTGTTTAAACGTCCATCTGACATATTCTTGTTTTTGTTTTTACAATGTTGCCTATTTAAAAATGTAAAACTCATATTTTTGTAAAAATCAATGGTTCTGTTTGATAAGGTTCTTGCTATGCCACACAAAATCTAAAAAATCGAGACAATAAGTCCAAGTAATGACTTAAACAAAAAAAAACATTTACTTTTCAAAAATTTTTTAATAATTATTATTCACTTTTTTAAGTACTTTTCAAATTAGGTTCAAACTGTCTGCAAAAACTAAAGAAAAATGCAATCTTTATTTGTTTCCGTCCTGTAAAATTTATGTTTTGTGACTTAATACACTTTTGCTCTGGGGTATGGATATGTTTCTGAATTGTATGTCAAAGTTTTTCAATATTTCAAACATAACTGAGAAACAAGGGGTGTGCCAGAATTTCAAATTTTTAAAATCACCCTGTATCACAGAACAAACCTTCCATATTTCAGAGGAATGGAGATCGGATCTAGGTAAATTGTTCGAAATCAATTTTTCGAAAGTCAGTTCTTCGAAATCAATTATTCGAAAATCAATTGTTCGAAATTCAATTGTTTTCGAAAATCAATTGTTCGAAATATGTTGAAATGTCTCAAAAAATCATAGTTGATAAGAAAATATTCCGAATAGAATACAAAAATAGATATATTAACTTTAAAGTAAGTTTTTATTATTTTTTTAACCTTGTTAAATGTTGTAATATTTCCCTTTTTATAAACATTCTTGCAGGGCAAGGGAAATAGGTACCAGAATAACTGGTACCTAGCTGGTTTAACTTGCCAAATCTTCGAAACTTCAAATAATTTGACATTTTATTGTTAGATTTATTTATAATTTGGTAAAAATAGGTGGGTAGTGTTAGTTTAATATTGTTAAGCATTTACCTCTTAGAAATCTAAATTATGTACATAAATAACTATTAAAGTATGTTTTCTAAATAATGTATTATAAATCTGTTTTAAATTGCTCATTGTTATTGTGTTTATCGTTAACTACATTTTTCCGATAAGGGTAAATCCTAATTACCACCGTAGGTAAATCTTTATTGTTATTATATTTCGAAAGTTTAAAAGGGAGATTTATCAACATCTCATTATTTTGTCGTTTGTTGGATTTGAATATAAATACAAGAAACGAATGCAATTTTTCAGCAGTCTAATTAGTTCCACACCTTTACTTTGCAATTTTTTATTGTTAAAATGATATTTGATTTTGAACAATTGATTTTTGAATAAGTGCTCATTCGAAAAATTTATTTCGAATAATTTACCTGTACCGATGGAGATAACCCCGTAACTACTTCGGAAATGGGACTAGTATGCTAGCATTCTCTTCATAGTGATCGGTATACACTTATAAACAGTGTAACAATGATACAAAGTACACACATGCACCCACCCACCACTGTAATACATATAAAACCCGCACTGTTTAAAAACTATATACCTGTACAAAAGTAAATAATCAAATTTGTTTTGTTTATCTGAATGAAAATTTTAACCAATTTGTTTGACATCTATCCCACACCACCTTTTATTATCACAATTTCTATAACAATTATGCTAGGGTGCATCCATACCTGAGATCTATCTTCTATTCCACCAACGATCCGAAATCCAAATCCAGTTTCCTGCCTGTTAAGTGTAACAGCAGTTTCAATAAATTCTGGTGTATGTTGCATAACAGGCCACCATTCTTGAAGAGGTCCCTTTTGTATATTATTAGCATCGTAAATATTACCATTCGATCTGTAAGCGTGACATTCAAAACAAGCACAGTCATACCTATGTAGAACTGGTATATGATAAGAGTATTTAGGATCGTTACTCATTAAATAATCAACTGCAGGATTATTATGAGTTGGAGTTTGCGTTATATTTAGTTCATCTTCAACATCAGCATTATCAATTAGTGAAAGACGTAAATCTTGATTATAATGATCATTACTATAATTGCACTTAAATAAATCGTTATTATTCGAGTTTAACTCGTTCACGGGAGTTTTCGCAGGGCTTCTAGTATCTATAAGTGGAGTTTTAGGTCGGCTTGGCAATACCTCACGTTGTTGAGTACTGTAAATATCTGCTGTTGGTGTTTTACTACGATAAGCATTGCTAATATCCCTATTAGCAAATCTATTATCTAATTTTCGAGGTTTATTTTTCGCATTTGTCATTTTGTTTGTTGCAGTACCACGCTGAACACATATTGTCGCATCTGCATTATAAGGACAGTTCTTCAAGACTTGAACAACATCGTCATGAGACATATTCCGTAAATTAATCTCATTTATTTCTAACAGTATATCGCCTTCCATTAAATTCTTACAACGCTGACGATCAAGAATCTTTTTCACCCGTTGACCACAAGCACTATCCGCAATAGTAAAACCAAACCCGAGATTTCCTTTAACAATTTGCACTCGTACTTCTAATTTATTGACACTTAAATTGTTAATTCCTTTTAATAAGTCGTCGATATTATCTCCAACCTCTTGTGTGTTAACATTTTCTTCGTTGCCCAAATCGTCTCCTTCCAGAAAATTGTAGTTTGTATCTAAATTGGCGAGTCTTTTATCGGACCCCAAACTTTGAAGATGATCATCTACAGCAATTGTGGTTACAACCTCGGTGTTCGGATCATTAGGATCAAACGGTAAGGGATAACCACGACACACTTCTAATGTTACTGTAGAACCAATAGAGATGGATTGGAACAATCGTACAATCTGATTATGTGTGTAACCCAAAACACAGGTGTCATTTACATATACAATTACATCTCCCATTTGTAGTTGCCCATCTAACCAAGCAGGTCCTTTTGGAACAACAGATTTAATTTGTAAAAACTCATCAACACCATCATCACCTCCAATAATAGTAATACCCAAACCACGTGAAGATTTTATTAGAGATGTACAAAATCGTTGCCCACATAATTCTGTTGGATCTTTAGTGAAAGATGTACGATTTGAACGACCTGATGTTTCCGCCGCTGCTCTTTTTGCTTGTAATACAGGATTTTCATATTGCGTTCTTCGATTAACATGATCTATAAAATAGGTGCCATAATGTGGATCACTAATTTTTTCCCAACCGTACGGTAATTCATCATCCATGCAGTCTTCTAAAGATTTTTTTTGAAATTTTGATAATCTTGGATCAAGCCAGTGTGATGTGCCTGTTGAGTGGCTAAAAATATATCATGTATGAATATTCTGGAGTAATTATGCAAGTTCTTACTCTATAAAATAAACTTCTCCATTGTCCGTGTATGCTTTCTCCCATTTCGAAGGTAAAGGTCCCAATGAATCAATATCATCATTATTTATACTCTCATTAAAATTTTCGTCTTCATTCTCAAAGTAATTGGTACTACTAGGTCGTGCAGTGTTCTCTTGAGTTCCTACCATTAAATGATGGGATAAGTTACTTTTTTCACTTTTATGACTCATTTTTTGCTTGAAAATAATATATCAATTTCCCACCACGTTTATAACTGTTGATGATATTTTCATAGTATATATTTTTACTCGCATATTTAATACAGGAATAATTAGTAACTTCCTGTATAAAAAAAGTTTTACTTAAACTTCCTAAACGTTAAACCACGAACAACTCTGACCTTGTTATTAGCCAACTGAAATAAACAGATGAATCTGTCAAAAGTGATTGTAGTTCTACTGTATCACTGAATACTGACGGGAATATAAGCAATGGTCCGAAAATACATTGCAATTCATTTTTTTTTGAAATCTTAATTAATTGCACTTAAGAACAGTCATTCGGAAAAGTGATTATTATTAACCTGTAGTTACTATCGTTATTTTCGTGCACGTAATTACTACAGTAGGATTTCTGGACACCCCATTGTTTATACAGAGTGGGTGCCTTCTGCGTGGACGGAGGATATCTCCTTAGCTATTAGAGAAATCAAAACCAATTTTGGTGTGGTAATACACGATCATTGGTCCTACATTCTAAAAATATTTAGGTATATACAGGGTGATTGGCAAAAATACGCCAACCTAAACCTGTGTTTTTTTAATGGAGCACCCTGTATATTTTTGCATTCACTGTTACATTTACAAGAGAAGTATAGAAATTTATACCTATATCGCTAACCGTTCTGCATATATCGTTACTTTAGTACCAAAATAGAGTTAACTGTGGAACCACGATGCGAGCGTTGTCACCACGATTTTGTAAATCTGTTTATACCACCGAATATTAACAATAGTCTACTAACAAACAAGCTAAGAAGTTTTTCGAAAACATAAAATTATACAGAATGATTAACTTACGCGAAATGTAATTTTTCTCAATTTTTTCAAATGCGACACCCTGTATATTTTTTCACATTTCGACTTCCCGTGAAAAGTAGATACTAATTGATAATAGGTTTCATAGCCATAAGACGGACCCTTCTTGAGATATTGTCCTTTATTTGAAAATATTGACATACAGAAGAACAAATAAAACAAAATCCAGAGTAAATAAAGATTCACTCGCAACAACATTAGAAGCGAAATGGATTGAAGCACAGCTCTAAGTATATTTTTCATATCTTCGCTTGTGGTGATGTTGATAAATTTTTACTTTAACGTAGCCCCAAAGGAAGAAATCAAGGGGCGTAAGATCCGGTGATCTGACTGGCCAGGTTTGCACACCACCACGTCTTATTTACCTCATCGGATAATTTCTATGGAGATATTGCCTAACGTTGAAACCACATCGTACGAATATTATCTACCTCGATATTTTCCAAAAGCTCGGGTAAATAATTTTCCAAAAACTGTAAAGATCTTTCTCCAGTAAGACTCCCATCCAAGAAAAAAGGACCAACCACATTAAAATTGATTATACCACCTCACACATTAACTGACCATCGATGCTGGTGATCAACAACTCTTAAGATGTGTGGATTAGTATCTGAATAGTGATGATAGTTATGTGTATTAATATTGCCATTATTGTGAAAAGTTGCTTCGTCCGTAAATAGAATGTTATTAACAAAATTTGGTTTTTCATTGACTTGAGTAGTTACCCATTGACAGATAGATTCACGATTTTGAAAATCTATTTCACTTAAAGCTTGATGTTGCTCGATATGACAACGACACAATTTGTTTTTTTTAATAAAGCTGCGAACTGTATTTCTATTTATGTATAGGTGTGTACTTAGCTCTCTGGTACTAATTTGCGGATTTTCTGAGATGCCACAACTTGAAACTCAATTCCTTCATTTGGACTTGTTTTTGCGCACTTGGGGTAACACACTTCCAGAATTTATAATCTCTCAGCTACATTCCTAAACGATTCATTCTCTCTGGGTATTGTTCACAGTACAAACTGGTAGCCAGCAAAGCATTTTTTTGAGCTTCGCCGTAAATAAAGATCATACCGACCATTTCTTCCTTGAAAGAATTCATTTTAAACAAAAATTGACAAAACGACAATCCAAAAACACACAAACTATTGTAACAATATTATAATGATTATATAAACGTCAAAATAATAGTGTAATTGTTTCTCTTTATTACGAACGGCTAGCCTACCTGATTTGTTTTATTGAATTCTATTGTCATAGTAAATTTGTATTTGAGAATATTTTTACGTAAAAGCGTCAATATCTCAAGAAGAGTCCGTCTTATGGCTATGAAACCTATTATCAGTTAGTATCTACTTTTCACGGGGAATCGAAATGTGAAAAAATATACAGGGCGTTGTATTTGAAGAAATTGGGAAAAATTACATTTCGCGTAAGTTAATCATTCTATATAGTTTTACGTGTTTTCGAAAAATTTCCCAGTTTATTAGTAGACTATTATTGATAGTCGGTGGTATAAACAGATTTACAAAATTGTGGTGACAACACTCGCATCGTGGTTCCAAAGTTAAATCTGTTTTGCTACTAAAGTGACGATATCTGCAGAACAGTTAGCGAAGGAGAACTCTGTTTTGGTACTAAAGTGACGATATCTGCAGAACGGTTAGTGGCACAGATAAAAATTTCTATACTTTTATTCTAAATGTTACAGTGAACCCAAAAATGCAAAAATATACAGGGCGTTCAATTAAAAAAAACAGGTTTGGGTTGGTATATTTTTGTCAATCACTCTGTATATATCTAAATATTTTTAGAAAGTAGGCCCAATGATCGTGTATTACCGCACCAAATAGGTTTTGGTATCTCTAATAGTTAAGGAGCACCTCCGTCCACGTAGTAGACACCCACCCTGAAAACAATATGCTTTATAATTTTGAATGTTTTATGATATAGGTGCTTCCATTGGATATACGTAGAGACGCAATAAACAAAATAACATTTATTGCCTTTCCAAAAACTACAATAAATAAACATTAGCACTTCTATACACATACAACCAAATAGAAAACAGTATCCCCTTTATTACAAAGTATCCTAAAATTAACTTTAACTACCGTTCATTTATCCATTGCACATGGCTCTAGGAACATGTTCCTTAATTCCTGTAAAAAAAAAGTGAGATTAGAGTTAAAAACAGAAAAAAACAACAAACATGTTTGAAAGGAAAAATATATTGAAAAATGAACAAAAACTATTTCTTTTTACCTATCTTCGCTGCAGTTGTTAAATCTATTTTTTCTTTAGTAATATCTTCCACTATCTGGTAGATCATCAACCTCTTATTCTTCAAGAACCTCATCTGCTACTTCATCTTCTTCCTTGTCACTCGCCGCCTATGCAATACGTAATTATACTAAAAACAGGTATAATAAAATAAGCAAGACGGAAGTTATCCGAAATTTTATTTGGTACATATAATAAAGAGATAATGATACATTAACTTTACTTCCATATAGATAAAGTGAAACGTATATACAGATCTTTTTTTGCTGTGCATACAGTAAGATAAAAAGAAAAAAAAATAGTTTCTTAAATTATCGCGAAACAGTGAAAATCGTCTAATTTTACAAAACGTTACCGAAAGCCCAAAAACAAGCACTATCAAAAAACAATCCGCCAAACAAAACTATGTAGATAAAATACTATGCTTTCTTTACAGAAAATGCATTTTTTAGTCGTTAACTTATTTACACTTTTCGTCTGATTTTTTTGCTAGATTCAATACATTAATTGCTAAGTCATTTAATCTCTGCTCCGATATACTGGCACGTAAGTATGTTTTTATTCGCTTAAACATGAAAAGGAACGTTCAGAAGAACAATTAGACACCGCCACGGATTTATAAATTCGCAACGCTATATTAATATTCGGGAAAATATTATTTTCTCGTATCCAATTACACATATTGCCAATATTGGTGTGCATCTTATTCGCCAGATGTTCTTTAAGATGTATAATGTCTTTTACTATTTCTTCTGACATGTCCTGAGGATACGCTTTCTTTTTCTCGGCCACTTTTCGGCTGCGGAGTGGTTATGTTCGGTACGCAATGCTATAGCTTCTTCTTCGTGGATTGCAAAGTTCTCGCATGTCGATGATATAAATGAAATCAGGGATTGGTGCCAATCAATCACTAATCCGATATCAGTCTGTTCATTTTGTGGCTTCTCACTGACGGAATGTATTCGAGTCAAAATACTGCTCCAAAAAACAGCCAGAAACGCAGTTTCAAATCTATACACGTTTCTGAGTAGACCCGCCGCTTCTTATTTTTTATCGCCTTCTCTGAGCTATCATTTGCCATTGAATCTAAGACATCGTAAATTTCTTTCCACGATTTTAATAAACTTGCAGGCATCATCTAGGCATGACCATCTCGTGGACGACAGACTTTTCGGTGTTATTTGCGTGTCAATGCTTTTTAGTTTCTCCCAATGCAATATCGATGCCGAAAAGAAATTGTAGGTTTCTTACAAGAATGTAAATAATTTGTAGATTCATTGCAACAACTCGCCCCACGCGTCCCCACCAAGTTGAGCGAATGGATTGAACAGGGTACAAATTCAAAAGTACAGCCTCCAGACGTGTTCGCTGCATTATTGCACGGCTGGCCTCTACAATTATCTAAATTAATTCCAAAAGATGCCATTGCTCCGGTGACAGCATTGTATAATTCCTCGGATTTGTGTCCGCTGATAATTCATTTATATTCGATATATCGGGAGTTGAATCCACAATTATAGAAAAATATTTCGCCTCTTCGCTTCATCAAAACCTCTCAATGGAAGTCCTCGTCAGCGATAATTCCTTTTAACACTTCTCTCCAGTATTGTTTTTGTTGCGCTATCTCCGCATTCACTAATTCGCTCAAAGTCTTATTTGAAGTCCTTGTCCTGAGAGCAAATTTATTGCAAGAGATTTTATATAAATTTGTATATGAAGAAGCGATTTAATGTCTTCCTACCACTAACAATACAGACATAATATTTTTAACATGACACACTTAAATAATAAGTATCGAGGTGTTAATTATGTTTGTATACGTAATTATTGTTATACAATGACTAATATACACTTGAAACAATTTACCTGCGACGCTACTGAAATTCTCGAATTACCGCGACTAGAATATTTGAAAACGGACGAATGCGCATCTGACCTCCAAATCATCTCTGGTTGCGCGTGTAGTTAATAAAAGGCAAGCGAAACGTTACTCATTTGTACAGTTTTGCATTAAATGAACCATTCGTAAAATATCTGGGCAATCTTGGAGATATTTAAAAAATTTAAGGCAATTCACTTCAAAATGATGTTTCGTCATTAAAAGCCCTTTTAAAATTCTTACAGTAAGGCTAGTTTTTTCGCTGGTCCAAGTATTTTCTGTGGCAGCATTAGATCCCGGTAAACACGTGCACATTTCTAGAATTTTGAAGATGTTGTGTGGTATATATTCACACCTGAAGTGGTAAAATATCTTGACCCACGGTCGATAGCAACAGATATTTCTTTCCACTCTTTTATTTTTTGACTGGTTGTACATTTTTTAATGCACACAATTTCATCAAAAGGTTACGAATCATCTATATGAAGCCTAGGGTGTTGTTATTGAAAAAACACTTAATGAGTTTTCAACATCTGACCACAGCGATTCATTTTTAGTGTGAGTGTGTGTGTGTGTGTGTGTGTGTGTGTGTGTGTGTGTGTGTGTGTGTGTGTGTGTGTGCGCGCGTGTGCCTGTGTGCGTATGTGCGTGTGTGTGTGATTGTGTGTGTGTGTGTGTGTGTGTGAGTGTGTGTGAGTGTGTGTGAGTGTGTGTGTGTGTGTGTCTGTGTGTGTGTGTGTGTGTGTGTGTGTGTGTGTGTGTGTGTGTGTGTGTGTGTGTGTGTGTGCCTGTGCGCTTGTGCGCGTGTGTGCGTGGGCGCGTGCGTGCATGCGTATATGCGTGCGTGTGTGCGTGTTAATTTAAAAACAGTTATTGATTAATACTTAGCCTGAACTAACGAACTATTTACGCTATAATTATTTACACGCACAGGTATATTTATTCTCCACACGTACAAGACACCGTCGTAAGCAAATTCTTTTCGCGCTAGACTTGATACTTAATACTACCTCATAAGCGAAATCACGCGTTATTTATTTCAGTCGACAAAAGTGCTACAAAAAGTCTCGTAAATTGTAGAACTTGTGATGTCATCCTATTGTGTCTTATCTGAAGGTCGCCCTATCTTTTTCGCACTTTCTAGACTTCGATTAATTCCTTATAAACAATGATACGACAGAAACGTGACAAAAAAGGGATTTCTTCATAAATACGAAACATTTACGTAATTTATCAAAATAATTACATATATGAAATGATGTGTTTAAAAAAGGGACTGCCCCGTATAGTTATTATTAATATTATTAACGTTATAATGTATCTGGTGGTAAGAGTGGACACTCATATAGGCAATCTTGAAATAAGTTTACTTTCTCCCAAAATAATAGAGGACATAAAGTCAGCTAAATGAATTTTCTTGTAACGTTCCTACGTATCTGAAGTCATCTTCATGGGTATGGAGTTATCATTCTCCTTATTCAATAGGGTTTGTGCTGATGCGATATCTTTCAAAATTAAATTTTATACCAAATTAAAAACTAATAAAACTGTTGAGCTGATGCTAGAAATAACTGCGAAAGTGTTATCGCTAAAGCTAAAAAGTTGTTTGAACAACGAAAAAAAAATAAAGCAAACTAGTTACATGCCTTTTGAGTAGCCGTATATTTTGCTCTTTAACTAAAGCCATCACCTTGTGCCTCAATCAAGGCATTAAAGCTGAATTCTAACCAACAGAGACATACAAAATATCGTTTAATAAGGAAGTAAGAATCTAGTTAAATTTAATGCTAACAAAACTCAAGTGTAGCCTTATGTCGGCCAAAAAAAATCGATCATTTCCTGTTAGTATGAATGGCTCAGATTTGAAACTCTGTTACTATGTTAAGAATGACTGTATCTTCAAATCTATCGTGGGTTAACCATCTTCTGTCAGCTACTAAAGCAGCTGCTCGTAAAATGAGCTTTTTGTACAGATCTAAACAGTACTTGATTAGTATATAGTATACAAGCTCTAAATTCGATCGCATCTAGAATACAGTTCTCGATACGCTCTTGACATCGTTTACTGCATTCAAAGGGGGATTAGGCTTATAGATGACCCGTCCTGAACGTTTGGCATTCAGTCTCTGGAGCGTAGAAGAATCATTTCAATTAAGGTACTTCGCTTTTGGGCATGAAATTGATGTGACCTTTCAATTAATAAAACAAACATAATGTTGGTGGTGTCACAAAACTTATCAGACATTATTGCATGAAATCATCTCACCAATGGAAAAGGAGCAGCGGTAACGAAAGCGGCTACATTACATACCCAGTCACATTCTTTCCCCGGTAAAACGATTATTATCATACTATACGTGGTCCTTAATATAAAAAAATTAACCCAGAAAGGGTGGGGAGAGTAGACACTCATATAGGCAATCTGGACATAAGTTTACGTCCTTCCAAAATAATAGAGAGCAGTCATAACGAACAAATAACAGATTACTGTTACTGCACAATGCATACTTGGTTGTAAGATATTTATATACGTAGTTTAACACTTTTTTATTAGTAGTTTTCGCGTACTTGATGCTTGACATTTTGGGGATTGAAAGTTTCAAGTGTCTTTTTGTGAATTTGTTTAACTATTTTGTAATTTATTTACTACTATCAGTCTCCTTTTGTATGATTTACATTGTGAAACTGATAATACTCAATTGAAATAATCGTGTTATCAATGTTCTTGAAGTTTGAACAATGTTTGTGTACCTACATTGTCATTTAATGACTTGAAAATATATTAAAATCTAATCGTGCTTGGAATAATTTACTGCTTGCTTATAACTTTTATACAATACACGTGTTAAATGTGTTTCATGCATGTAAATTGCAATTCTGAATAAAGGTACATGATTTGAAGTAGAACGGTCTCATAATAGGTCAAAATTGAATTTCGCGCTGGTGTAGAAAATACTTCCTTCCAAGTTGTACGAGGGCTCTGTTACGTCTATCGAATTTAACGTTGAGTGTTCACTGTCCCCTCTTGCTCTGAATTAACTTTATATAGGATTAATTGATGTTGACTGATGAAACATTTTTGTAAGTAACTGCAAGGCACTATCACGCTTAAAAAAAAATAATGACAGTAATGTTTTATGAAATGATAGAATTGACAGGTAATGAAATTCGGTTGCTAAATTCAGGGTACAATAAAAAAAACTAGTGCATACGCCGAGAAAATAAATTAGTAGTAGACCGACACTAGACGCCATCTTGGATTTTGACGTCACAAGACTGCCCACGTGGGAGACCACATTTTCCACCCTTATTTTTTACCCGATTACGTGTAGGACGTATTTTTTCACCCCTATTTTTTACACACCCACGTGGGAGACCGTATTTTTCACTCTTATTTTTTATGGTTTCTTTTCGGAGGCCCTTTTCAACCCTAATTTTCACACACCTACGTGTGAGACCGTATTTTCAACCCTTTTTTATCCCTAATTATTTTTTACCCGCTTACGTATAGGACGTGTATTTTCCACCCTTTCTTTTCGAGGGTCAACCCTAATTAGAGCGTTTTTTTGCACATGCTCACGTGGGGGGATGGTCTTGGTGCTGGGGCTAGACCTGGAGCTGGACTTGGACTTGAGGTTGGTCTTAGGATTATTTTTGATGGTCATCTAATTAAGGTCCTTTTGGCTATATTAAGAGCAGTACCTCTGCAGGTTAGGCAAATGCACACGCATACAATGTTGGAAATTGCATAATTAATAAGATATTATCATTAAAATTATCGATCCTATGGCTTTAAAATGGTCAAATGCTATTGGATGATCTTTTACCTACACGAGAAAACGTTGTATTTCTAATAAGGAGGTTCTTGTAAGACACGTGTAGGGCTTCGCAACTTGTTCTCGGGCCTTTGCCACCTGGGCGGAGATGGTGTGGGAACCCTGACCTTATAAGATAAGTGTACAGCTTAGCCCCTATCGTGGTCCCCTTGGTGCAATTGTATGCGGGTTCTAACTTAATCTTACAGCTGTAGGCTTTCGCCCCATCACACAAAATTGTATTCTAATAAGGAGGTTCTTGTAAGACAAGACTTGTATCAGGGTCTGCGCCAGGGCCCCTTTGAGTAAAAATTGATTTTAGCGCCATCTAGTGGCGTATAGACTAATGAACATTTTCTATAATAGAAGCTGATAATGCACACCTCTCTCTTGCTCTATCTTGCTTCTCCCTCCCCCTCTCTCTTTCTCACACACACAAACAAATCAATTAATTAATCAATCTCAAACAGATGACGCTCGATCACCAGATCAATCTCAATCAATCAACTGAAATTATGTCTTACAGTTTGCGGAAACCAGATTACAGTTCAAACTGAATACATTAAAGTCTAATTAAATATGACATGAAATAATAAATAATCTCTACCCTAATGCAATGATGCTTTATGTATAGGCAGATTCTGTAAACAGTCACCACCTATACATTCGGAACATCATATCTGATTTATTTGCATGTTTAATTACATACACACAAAACTGTTTCATTGTAACGTGTTCATTAACAGTTGTAAAAACCCATTAAAAAAAAGACTGGAAAGTAATAATTACTTATATATAACATAGCGTTAAATTAAACTTAACATGTTTTTAAGAATATCAAACTGATATAATGGAAATAAAAAGCAAAAGGTTTTAATGGTTTATTATTATACGTGAATTAACAATAACTACAATACGTGCGTACCTACTATTTTGTAGAGCTGATTTTATGACGTCATCCTATAAGCGTAATAATACATTTTAAAAATCTTTATCGACATTTTTTGTTAGCAATATCAGGTAAAAAACATATATTAAAAATAACACGCTTACCTTTAGAAGTTTCTTTCCTTCAACTGTACCATACGTTGAACTGAAATTTTTTTATACAACGTGTCTCACTAAAATACGATTTCTGAATGGCTGGATATAAACAGTCCATTACATACCGATCATTAACTATTTTAGAAAGTAATACAGAAAACCGGAATACCGCTACTCGTATTTAACAATCATGTTGTACTTACAAAAATTTACATTCAAAACACTTACAAATATTTAAAAAATTTTGCTAACGCGGAAATTACTTTAAATAAGTGAATCTTCAGATCACATAAAACTATTGTATAGTCAATTACTTTCACACACACACGGACATGTGATTCACGTTATATGGATTTTTATCAGTTGGGATTAATAGCAATGTCAACTAAACGTTTTAAACAATTTCTAATCTGAAATAAGAGTGACGTAATCTAATTTTATTTGAAATTTCGTGGAGAGTATCATCATTATCGAGATTTTGAGATACAATCACCTCATCGTCTTCACCTTGAACGATTATATTGTAACAACCTATAATAACCCCTGACAGCTTTTGTCAGACACTATTATTACATGGACAGGGTGTTATCCCTAAATTAACTGGTTTCAATACGGCTCTGGAAATGCTGCACACGCTTCAAATCCTTCAGCTCGTTCGCAGAAGTTGTACCGTATTCATTTCCTTCAATTTTTATGTGCATTCTGTTTCGAGACTGTAGTACGTTTTCTAATACATAAACAGAATCTTCAATACTGTGATGCGTGTAGCAGCAAAACAGATTAGCTAGTTAGTTTCACCTCTATATTATTTTACATGCAAGCCTGACCTTATCATAAATAAGTACATCTGTCAAAAAGCTAATTAAACATAACTCCACGGACTGGGCATAGCAAGCAGCGTTTCCAGGCTTGGATGTAAAATAATATAGAGGTGAAACTAACTAGCTAATGTGTTTTGCTGCTACACGTATCACAGTATTGAAGATTCTGTTTATGTATTAGAAAACGTACTACAGTCTCGAGACAGAATGCAGATAAAAATTGAAGGAAATGAATACGGTACAACTTCTGCGAACGAACTGAAAGGCACGAGAACACGTTGCGAAGCCCTACACGTGTCTTACAAGAACCTCCTTATTAGAAATACAACGTTTTCTCGTATAGGCAAAAGATCATCCAATAGCATTTGACCATTTTAAAACAATAGGATCGATAATTTTAATAATATCTTATTAATTATGCAATTTCCAACATTGTATGCGTGTGCATTTGCCTAACCTCCAGGGGCACTACTCTTAATATAGCCAAAAGGACCTTAACTAGATGACCATCAAAAATAACCCTAAGACCAACCTCAAGTCCAAGTCCAAGTCCAGCTCCAGGTCCAGCCCCAGCACCAAGACCATCCCCCCACGTGAGCATGTGCAAAAAAGGCTCTAATTAGGGTTGTCCCTCGAAAAGAAAGGGTGGAAAATACACGTCCTATACGTAAGCGGGTAAAAAATAATTAGGGATAAAAAAGGGTTGAAAATACGGTCTCACACGTAGGTATGTGGAAATTAGGGTTGAAAAGGGCCTCCGAAAAGAAACCATAAAAAATAAGGGTGAAAAATACGATTTCCCACGTGGCTGTATAAAAAATAGGGGTGAAAAAATACGTCCTACACGTAAGCGGGTAAAAATAATGGTGGAAAATATGGTCTCCCACGTGGGCGGTCTTGTGACGTTAAAATCCAAGATGGCGTCTAGTGTCGGTCTACTACTTAAATTTTACATCAAAATTGCTAAACAGGGCTCAGAGTGTCATTTCATTTAAAATGGTACAAATTGGCGAGATAACGAAATTTAGTCAGTCAATACAGAACACTATCACAATTTAAAAATAGAAATAAAACTAAGAGCATGATGCACGGAAAAGGTGTCACTCAACTTTCAATCATATTTGCTAAACGGGACTCTCGGTGCCATTTCGATTAACATAATATTAATTAGAGTTGACAGACAACGAAATTTAGTAAGTAAATGCAGGGCACTAGAGCTTATGCCATTCTGTCTGGCGAAAAAGTTGGTTGCGCAGAGGTCTAAATAGGCCGTATTAAAGCATTTAGGCTGAGCGTAATTCGATTGCTACAGAAGTGTAGAGTCGTAGGTACTGCTTTTCACTATTTCAATTTATATATTGTTTGATTATAATTAATTATTAATATTAATGATATTTATAATAATACTAGGCAATTAATATTTGATTATGAAGTAGGTAAATATTGAATGCACTTTTAACAAATTCAATTTCTACAAATGAAAGTGTCCTTAACAAAGGAACGTAGAATATAGTATATGAAATCGAATAATTTACCGGCAGCCTTGTTTTAATTACTTTCAGTTACTATTGAGATTTCTGACAGTGATTTTTGGCTGGTTATATTGTAACTGTGATATAAAATAGGCGTGATTTCAAGAGTACCAGATTATGAAATAAACCACATACGGCATGTGGTCTACAATTTTCATAATACCGAAAGCTGCCGATCAACAATTGATAATCTTCAATAAAAATTATAAAAAAAGCTGCAGTGGATAGAAAATAGCATTGGTCGCCAGTGGCGTACGCAAACTTTAGCCTTGGGAGGGGATATAAAAAGTACGGTGTAATCTACAAATTTTAATAAACATTTGTTTTACAGAAAGTTGTAAAATAAATATTATTATAATACAATCGCCTTGGCTCTTGTGCAAGTTCCTCAATAATTTCTCTGAAATGGGTAGTTCTCTAAAGAATTGACATCATTGCCAGTCCACTAAGTTTGTTCTGTGAGGTTGAATTTCAAAGATAGGTTTTTATTCGTATTAAAGTCGATAATGTTCTCTCCGGAGTGGATGTGGAGACTGGCAGGGTACAAAATATGAATAATAATTTAAAAACATTTGGGTACGCTGGTTGATTACAAAGTTCCAAATATGCTAAAGCTTGACGATCACTCTTAATTTTTGTAACAGTATTATTGAAATGTTTATGCCACATTTTATTTCCAGATTTTAAAATAATTTTGGGTACATCGGGTATATGTAAACTTCAAAGTCGATATACTCATCGCTGTCCGAAATATCTGTTTCTGCTCCTGATAACAAGGCTATAAGTTCCTGGAAATTTTTTTTATGGTTCTTAATAAAAAAATCAATAAATGGCACGTAATGGATAATCGTAAAATAGTTGAGAGCTGATGACTTGATCTTGATTGTCTGTAACCATAGCATTCGCTCGATTTTTTGTGAAAGTATTCTTTTTAATTTTATCTTGAAGCAAGAACCTAAAATTTATATGAATTATAAAAACAATAACCAAACGTCATGCATATCTATAGTAATACCTAAGCCTTATTAAAGAGAACCTCAAACTGTTTTTATACAGGCGTAATTCTTTTAAACATAAAACAGTATTTCTGTTATAGAAATCGCCTTTTTTAAGTCAATATCAACTTTCTGTAAGAAACGATAAAGAGGTGAGCCAAAGCTAAATATTTGATCGATGACTTTAGTGCAATACAAAATTCGGAATCGTAGAGACTATTTTGTAAAATAGGTGCATCATCAGAACCTTTCCAGTGAGATATTTGTTCTATGACATAATTAAGGATTTTCAGCAGATTCTTCAATATTTTTTAAGAGGGCATTTTTTTTTCTTTTGGTGTATTAAAAAAGTCATGCAGTCTTTCAATGATATTAAGACAATTTCTTACTCGTTGTACCTCCCAAGAGTTTGAAACTGCTAAATTCAAAGGGTGGGCTGTACAGTGTACGTATATGGCTTTACGGTAATTGCGACGAACGAGCGCCTAAACGCCATTAAATTTTCCAGCCATATTACTCGCTCCATTATATTCCTGCGCACGAGGTTATTTAAACCTAATCCAACATTTTCCAAACTGTTAATAATTAAGATTGATAAACTCTCGCCTGTAAAATTTTAGCCACAACAAACTGTAAGAAATCTTTATGAATTTTTTTTGTTCTTTTGTTGAAATGTCAGTAGTTTCGTCGATTAAAACAGAAAACGCCCCCACCTCATTTATTTTTGTTACAAGTTTATTTAGCATAATACTGTTCATGTTGTCTATAATTTCATTTTGGATTCTTGGGCTAATATATGTCTCTATTTTGCTTGATGTTTCTAATCTCTCTCGATAATTTATCACCCCTAGCTCTGTATCTTAGAATTGCACGAAAATTGCCTTCGTTGGCAAAATTATCATTTATTTTAAGTTCACCAGAATCACTATGCCTCCGAATGGACATTTCTTGCCGACCACAAACTACTTCTATTATTGGCTTGATTTTAGCTCAATTTTGAATTTTCTGTTTTCATCAATTAAATCTATCACACTCTCTCTTTGTATTTTGACTAAATTTTCATAAGCACAAATTGAATCTTTATGAAATTTACTGATTTGATATGCGCATTGAATATCTAGAAATGCAAACAAAAAACTCAAAAAATTAGAGAATTTTTTTGCAAAATACCACTACTTTTTATTTGATTTTTCGCAAATACGACGACTTTTTAACTACGTTATTACACAAAACTGAAGCTACATCGGTACAAAAAGAGAATAGTGAATTTATTTGCAGTAATAACAAGAATGTAAACTCATGCCTATGCGGCACCGGCAAATGAGCTTGCTGTCGATGCTTCATTTTCATCAAACTTTCTTCTTCTTAAGAAATTCGCCAAGGAACCTAAATTACTCATACTTGTTAGTTCACTAAATTAATTACACAATAAATTGTCTGTTTAACCAACGAACTAAAAAAACTAGTAAATAAAAATGAATAATAAAACAATGTCTTATGAACGAATACGAATAACATTAGACCGCCAACGCAATGCAATGTTTTTAAACACACCCTGGACTTGGATCATGTATATTAACACGCACTGTGCTACTTAGTGTTTACTTTATATAGATAATGCAGATGTTCTAGATAATTCCAGAAATAGAAATATCCAGACAAGGTTATCTCTCTGATACAACGGCGATTCATTTATCCGGTCGCTTGTCGCTATTATTTACAAATGATACTAATATAAAGATGATTCATTATTATGAAATTCTAGTGTCTAGAATGTTCTAAAATTCCTTTTTAATTATTATCACAATCTCTTAACTCCTAGGATCCGTTTCAGTATTCTGTTTTCGTCTACGTTCGGCAGGTTCGGTTTCCCAACGAATACAATGCATTTTAGCAGTACGCAAGAGTTAATTTTTATTTATCTTTACTGAACCGAAAATATTAAGCCTCTGTCCTCAAAAGCACGCCAAGTTTGAATCGATCTTAATTGTTTTGTTTAATTAGTAACATACTGGATTTGATTTTATAACTAGGTTGTTCCATAAGTTTTTATGCATAATACATTAATTAAGAAAACTGAAAATCAGAAAAAACAAAAAACATTTATTCAACGAAATAAGTTTTTTCTTGGTACATTTAAGTAATGTTTTGATTTTTTTTAAGGGTTAATAAGATTAATACGCGTACAATAGAATGGAAGGTTTGGGCGCTTGGGGGATCTATCCCCCTTAGCACCCCTTATGTACGCCACTGTTAGTCGCGTGCTAGGGTTTAAGTTTAAAATATTAGAACCAAATACTTTACATACGTCTGCGTTAGACATCCAAATACTTTAAACACACTAATCTACACGTAAAGTGCAACATTATAAAAGGATCTTATCGAAACGGGAAACCTGCAAAAGTATTATATGAGATTGACGTTTCAGTTTCACCAGGTTGTCGTCTAGATAAAGCTCCAAGCCATACTCAATATTTAGAAGTAAACACGATGTAATTAGTAATATAACAATTAATTTGACTAACCAAAAAGGCGAACTAATAGACTTTGGTGAAAGTGGACAATTCACAGTACGCTTAGTACCAAACGAACATTAGTCCGAGAATTAATCAAGGACCAATTCCGCCTTTCAAAAATTCATATAAAAGACATCATCCCTACAGTAAGTCATTAATTAGTCCTCAATCTTCATTGCGGTTAACGTCTGCAGAGAAACACTTTTTAACGTCAATTGGTTTAAAAGTTCTCACTGTCTTTCAAAATGTACATTTTGATGATACTATAATTCAATCAGATATTCACACTTATCTTCTACATGGGTCTTCTAAATATGGACCTTCTGAAGAAATCGCATCTTAATTCAAAGTGAAGATATAATTACGACTACCTACGATAGTTTTCTGTTTATAGAAGGTAAGCTTGAGCTCAAAAAAGAAGGAGATAAAAAATCATACAACTTAACCAATAATTTTTCAACTTTCTTTTCGAAGAAATTCGTTGACTTAGGTAGCCGAAGAGTGGACCTTTGCAGATATCCAGGCATAACGTCTGAACTTAAGGGGTATATTCATTATACGGCAAACAAGAGCAAACCACTAAACCATTTGGTCACCAAAGAATGAAGAAACATTAGAATTCGATGAGCAAAATGAAGAAAAATCTTTTACTGTATGCATACCATTGAACCACATTTGGAATAATGGAGGATTATCGTCAAGTAATCGTGAATATTGTCAAGAGTTGATTTTAACTCGATCTAGAAGCGATACAAACCGCTACTATGGTGATGTTGATGAAACAATAACCTTAAATAAAACTCAATGGAAAGTAACGCACTTAACACTTAGTGATGCCGCGAAACTTAATTTGTTTGAAAGAATCAATACACATTCTATTATTACTGTTCCATTTCGTCAATGGGAGTTATATGAATTACCTGCTTTAAAACAAGCAACCTCAGACAGATGGATAATACACACATCAACGCAACAGAAAAAAACACGTTGGATAATTGTTGCATTCTAACAAGGTAAAAGGTACGACAAGGGCCGGAAATTCTGATCACATTAACATCTGAATTTTGAGTATTACCCATATGAAGCAAAGCATTTGAACATCAGTGCTAACCAGTACATACCTGCCTAACACAATTTTTTGAAATTCCGATGTGATTACCATGTTGAACATGATAAAGGTGCATAATTCAACTATTCCGAATTCAAATCATGTCTATTATTTGTAATGGACTGCTCTAAACAAAATGGATCTTAAAAAACTCAACAGTAGACATCAAATTGGAAATGGAATCCCTAACACTTTCGATAATGGAATCGTTGTATATGGTCTTATTCTCCATGATGCTATTGTGCAGTACAACCCACTCACTGGAGAAGTGAAAAAAATATAATTGCTGTAATATGCATTCTGTATGTCTAGTAGATACCTATATAAACAAAAATGTTGTAGTCGTTTACTAACGATGAAAGTAGTTGCCCAGAAACTAAAACTTCCAATTCAAAATCATGACCTTGATGAAACGTTTAGTACTTCAAAACATGGTGAGTTACTTCCTAATAATATACCTGGTATTATATGCGGCCCTTCCAATTGTGACAAAATAGACATCTGATCAGTCTGCTTACTGAGGCAAACGGTTTTAAATTTAAACATGTGTACGTATACTCTAAGTCACTGAATCAAAACAAGTACAAACTTTTACAGGAAACCTTACTTCAAATGAAGGATATAGGTTACTTACCTTCAGTGATAATCAAGATGTGATTGAACCTAAAAAATCAAACTTTATTTTTATTTTCAATGATATCGCTTGTGAAAAGCAAAATAACATAAGGGTATATTTTTCTATGGGTAGGCATAATGATATTGACTGTTTCTATTTGGGTCAAACTTACAGTAAAATTCCAAAGCAATTAATTCGTGATAATGAAAATCTAATTATATTATTTGAGCAAGATGAATTAAACCTAAAACATGTGTAAGAGGATGATGTAAGTCCCACCATAAGCATGACATTGTTTCGGGACATGTGTTTAAAGTGCTGGGTAGATCCGTTTGGTTTCATCGTCATAAACAAGGATGCCGAAGTTAATAATGGTCGCCATAGGAAAAAGTTTGATGAATATAATAACTAAACTGTTTATGTAGTTTAGTAGTTACTGATCCGTATTAACATTTATCCGTTCAGGGTAAACCGGTATCTGTTCAGCGAATCCGTTTTGATACAATGCATAATAAGGATATGATATTAAAGCAAAAGATTATTCAGGCTCGTAAAATAATATAGCAGAAATACAACAGTCTTAAAACTGCTCGAATTGATAATGAAAGAATATTAAAAAGTACTTATAAGCCCCTAATAGAACCTCTAACTGAAATAGTAAATAAAGTCGATCCAGATAAAAAATTAAAACACCTAAAAAGGAGCCCATTGACGTTAAACCCAAAAACCACCCTTGCTTATATTTCTAAGAAAGCACGTTACGTCCCCCACTATCCCGCTAGCTCGAGTTCCATTAGGTGCTACTAGCCCACTAGCTAAGCTTACGTTTTTTCAAAGAAATTATCCTGCAGGTCTTCGTACACCATCTTTCTTAGATACATCTGTCGTAGGAGAGATTAGTACTGAGGAAGAAGAAGAAGAACATCTTAGAATCACAGATGATTCTACTGCCCTATTGATCATACTTATGGAGTCCACTATGATACCAAAACAGACAAATGGACAATTGGTAATACTCCCGTTACAATTAAAGGAAACAATATGATTATTAAAGGCGTTACATATAGAGGCTCTAGTTTTGTACAATCTGCTTATTATTAATGAACCGAATTTAAATCTAGTAAAATCAAAAGACAGAAAAAATTATAAAAGTATTTTAGAAACTACGAATGTTGCAAGGAGAGATTATGATGTCAATGGGCAAATTAGCGGAAACTGCAGCAAAAAGTATACACAAATAATCAAACCCTTGCTATCATCATTGCGCACAACTAAACGAGGAGGAGCTATGTTTTTTAAGCAATTAACAAACAGACTGATTGACTATAAATATTGGAATGATATACATGAACTAATTCGTGACCTAGAAGTATTGGGACAGAAAAATTGGCGGAAAACACAGGTGTCATAAATGAAATATCAATTGTAGGAGCACTATATGAAGATGGATACATTGAAAAATCAACCAGTCGTTTTTTAAACGACTCAGCAATATTGCCAATCCCATAGATCCTCAAGATGTCATCACTAGGCAATACCATTTATCAACAAGGTTCAATTTGGATGGAAACCGTTTGACACAGTTGGCCGACCTGGAACAAGATGGTGATGCTATAAGTAAAGGATATCTTGATTTTTGTCTACTAGCAGTTCAGAAAGCTTTTGAAGGAAACTATAACGCTTTTCTAGTGTTGAAGAAAAACTATATAAAATTAGAGAAATTGTAGATAAATTAGTGCCATGTCTAAATTACTACTCGCCAACGAATTGCACAAACCAGCACTAAAACATTTTAAACGAAGGCGAACAATAATTAAAGGTTTTGATGACCTTTGGCAAGTAGATTTTGCGGAATTTAACACATATGCCAAACATAATAAGGGCTGTAAGTATATTAGTGGTTATCGGCTGTTGTTCGAAATACTTGTGGACTAAAGGATTAAAACCAGGTCAACAAGAACCATTAAGTGTGCTCTATGTAAGACGTTTAGCCTACAAGGTAAATACATATGGATTGATATAATTGATACTGTAACGAAGGATCGTAACAATTGTAAGCATAGAACTACCGGAATGAAGCTCAAAAATGTAGGTAATCGTACAAAGCTAGAGGCTTACACTCACATAAAAAAATTCGATAGGAATCGATATTGTGTGGGTGACATAGTACGAATCAGTAAATTTAAAAGTATTTTTTCCAAAGGATACACACCCAATTGGTCTAGTGAACTATTTAAGATTGTGAGAGTTCGCATTACTAACTCCACTGTGTTCATGTTGGAAGACTTGAAAGAAGCACCTGTACTGGGAGGGTTTTTAAACTCAAATTACAGAAAACAAAGTATTCCGATGCGTACCTGGTAGAAAAAGTGCTTCGCTCCAAGAATAATAAGTTATTGGTAAAGCGGTGGGGATTGGATGAAAGATCATGGATCAATAAGAACGACATTATTTTATAAGTAGACATTTAACTTATAATTTGTGAAATAAATTACTTATATAGCGTAGAAATAGTTTTTTAACCAAATATGTAGCTTTTACACGAAACAAAATACACAGAAAAATAATTTCATTTTATTTTAAATATAAATATTCCATTAATAAACAATGTTTTTCTAAATTTTCATTCTTATACAGAAAAACCTAAAGTAGTTCTATAATCATTTTAATTACTTGATGGCCGTATTCCTGATTCTGGTCCACATGTCCATCCCAAGCAGGAATTTGTATTTGTTTCACCTTTATCAATGTTTTCTAATATCCAGTTGTAAATTTTGTAGTGCTCCTCGTCTTCCCACGATTGAAACTTATATTTGATGTTTTGTTCTAGTAATATTCTATCAACATATCGAGGCACTTGTAATTACCATAATATGCTGCTTTCTCAATACATTCAGTTATAATAAAGTGTCTTTATAAGCAGAATGAATATTTTCTAAGCTAGATGTAACATTTGCCGAAATAGACACTAAATCATCACCCCATAATGAATTGTATACTTACATTTCAAGCGGCATGTCACCAAGTAAATTCATATCTTCTAAGTTCCTATCTACTCCATTAAAAGTTAATGAACTGGAAACTTTATCGGCACCCAATTTTATCAAACTTTTAATGGTATTGTCTAAGCTAATTTTTTTATCAAATAATGTCTTAATAATAACTTCATTCATACACTTTGCGATTATAACACACCAGTAAAAACACTCATTAGGAATAACAATATGTTGTGATATATTTAGTACGAATAAACTGGTTTTCAGGGCCGACTTTCCCATCAAAGAACGCTTCAGGTTCTTTCTGTAGATATGATCACTACTGTACCACAGTTCTTCATGCAATTTGTTTTCAAGACTACTCATAATGATAAAATTGTTTTCTGAAACAGTAGAAGAATATATAAAATGCTATGTAAAGTTATATATGCAAGGTCTAGTATAAAACTTACTAATCGTTTATCATCGTAAGGATTAAGTATTACTTTATTCAGTTTGATTGTAAACACATCATGTTTCTTTGACCTCATCAGATGTTGATATCGCTTTGTTACGTTACCATCAAACAAAACACGTTTATAATCATTTATCGTGATCTGTTTGGCACTTGCTTGGGTAGAACCCTTTGATTTTTAACAATGATTTTCATCTTTCCTTAGCCGTAAACCTTTTTTATTTTCTAATAGAATTCCAAAGATATTGTCAGGACTAAAATCTTCTTTGATAATTTCATAGATATCAGGAACTGAAAAGACGTATATGAAACTCTGTATCCGTGTATAGGAGCTTAAAATTATTAGGAAACTTAGATAGCGTGTAACTATAATGAAAATTGTATAAAAAAGTTTTTGAAACGTCTAAAACACTGAATCCTGCATATATAGGTTTATTATATATATATATATATATATATATATATATATATATATATATATATATTTCAGTTTATTCATTTGAACGATAAGCACATCATTGTAAAACATTGTACAACTATAAAAATTTGGTTCTGATATGTAAGCACGAGTACCATAGCGACCATCCCATTTCGTTACTAAACATATAGTCTCATATTTACCTACATTTTCCATCAGTTTCCCAAAAACTCTATTAATCATTAATTTAAAACAAAATGTCAAATTCAGATTGAGATTGCTGACGCATGATGGTATTTAAATCGATACATTTTTTAACCACGAGAAGTGTTTAAAACGTAATATACGGTGTACTTTTACCAACTTCAATCCATATTTTAAATGTACTTTCAAATTTCTGTAATGAATTAAGTAATTACGTTTTGGATACAATGTAATCAATAATTTTTTAATTTTGGAATTTGAATCAGGTACAGGGGGTGCCAGTGGTAGATCACTGTGACTCTCTTGTAACTCTATGGTATAGTCTAAATCACAGTCGATTATATAACCAATTTCTGAATCATCAGGATGGTTTATTAAATCCAAAGTTTCAAAATTAGCTTCATCCACAAAAGAAAAGTTGCCAAATGGTAAAAATTCTGACATGGCGGCTCCATATAAGTTATTTAGATTGTAGTATATTAAATACACACTTTCAGAAGTGAGACCAAATTTGTCTCCCATGTTGTTGTTAGCTTTAACATACCGATTAGAACGTTGAGCCTAATTTTAAGCATAGGATCTAATGCAAAACCGGGGGCCGTACAATAGTGCAGCGAATCAAGTTTGTAAGTACTTAAACAAGTTTTATGCAAATTTTCGAAAATATCAGCTAAAAGCAGAACATCAGTTTTTAGATACACGTCTGAGTATTCACCCAACGATTTAATATTAAATTTGTTCCAAACGTTAACCGCATGCGCAAAACTCGCATCATTGGTTTCTTCATTATTAAGGTGACTGTAAAATCCGTCCTTGGGAGAGAGGTTGGTCTCACTTAATTTATTCCAAGTATCAATATAATCACAGGAAAGCACATCTTTGTGAACTAGTAGAGAAAATTGTTCATCATTGTTACGATTAGCTCTGGTAATAATCTCTTTGCCGTTTTCTAAATAGTTTGACAAGTTTTCAATACTACTACTCATAAATCTGGAAGAGTCAATAAATCTAAACTAAATTTTAGTGTCTTCTATGACTTTCGTAAAATAAATATATCTTTCTTTGTTTATAGGCAGCAGTGAAATCAACCGGCAACAGTAGCCAGTTCCCTAATTATGAGATGTAAACCATAACCTGATAAATGATGAAATACTACAGGCAGAATATTAGAGTATTTATAGTTTAGGTTACATTTCTGATGTGATGCTCCCCGAAATGCTCCTATAAAATGGTTATGGTCTCTAACTTTTATATCATAATCAGTAAATGGTTTCCCGCGAATGTGATAAACCGTGACGCTTTCAAAGTGTTCAACCCAAGTGGGACTTAAAGTATCCATAGGGTTTATTTTATTGATTACTTCGGTGGCCCAATGTGTAATACTTTGAAGCCATTTAACAAACCCTTGAATGCAATCGTTTCCTCTATAAAGCGCAGACCGAGATAAAGAATCATTGTATGAACATTTCAAATAGTAAGCAATGCTGAAGGGTATATGTTTGGAGTGAAATAGAGTATTACTTTCGATACATGTTAAATTTGTACAATTTTCTAAAATACTTTCTAAATCCGCATAAATTGCAAATGGTACCTTTTTCTGGAATGCGAAATTTTTGAGCTGCAAAATCATTTCTGCTTAGGTAGGCAGCGTAGCAAAGCATCGATTAAGTTGATGACAGTAACATGTTTTTGTAGAAGGTAATCTGAAGAGAAATGGTTCAAGCATCGAGAATAATACATTTCTTGTATTCCTTATTCGACAGTTGTTTAGATAAAAGAGCTGACATACTTTTAATCCATGCGAAATGGTAATCAGTATGATTTTTTGTATTAATAACATCTGCAAAAGAACCAGCGGTATGACAATTAATAGAAATTACTAAAAGATTTATAGGCCCCCTGTCACTTAATACACTTAATTCACATAATACAAATGGTAATATACCTTTTACCTGAATGTAAAACAAAACACAATGGAGAGGTTGTTTAATTTTTCCAATTTTTGTTACACCATCTAGTTGAATGGAGAGGTGGATTGAATCATAATTTAAAGCATCTCTAAAATGGGGTTAACTGTAAACTCTATTCATATTATATTGCACAAGATATAATGCTGAAACAACAGCCTACAGGAAGTAATACTCATCATCATTGTTAACATTCACTATCGCATGCTTTACTGCTATGAAGTAAGAAACTTTAAGGTAAGTTAAAGACCACCTCTAAATGGAGCATAGCTATTAATATTCATCTTTAATTGTAAAACTTTGCGTAATGCCTAACCGGAATCCTTTCTCAAAAATCCATCTAATTTTGTGTGTAATTTATAATAAACGTTTTCATTATACCACTCACGTAAATTGGTTTCAATATCAATGACACCATTTTTTATGGCAAAAGTCTTCAACTCAATAATATGATTTTGATGCTGAATGAAATTGCAGGCTAAAACAACATTCACCTTTAGCATCAATTGCTTTAACATTAATTTAACCTTTCGTGCAAAATATTACATGCATTTTGTAAAAAATAAGAGGGTCCTTGATGTTAGCTATATTGACTATAATTCCTGTAAGTAACTTACCATTAAAACATGAATCTAGAGAGTACCAACCTAATTTGCGTGTACGATTTTTAGTGACATTAACAATTCCACTACCTGTTTTTTCTGAAGCATTTAAGCCTTACAATATAACACTTTAACAACGATAATTGCTTTCGAGCTTAAGCAGATTTTTATTTGGCTCTAAATAAATTTTGTTTTGAATTTTATCTTGCAAAAGCTAAATATGCAATATACTGACTGGTATAAAACTGCTCTTTTTCTACTTATATAAACCGCATTCAAGGTTAAATATTACAAACTGGTTATAACTAGTATTTGACTTTAAAAAAATTGCAACTAATACGTAAATTGTCAAGGTTACTAAGGAGCATTTGAGCGAGACAGATATTTATCGTGAACGCTTAGAGTTACGTTTTTCTGGGTTTTTCAAATCTCGGCAGTGAATGGCCCCCAAGAAATTGTAAAAAATACTTATAGATTATGTTGCATTTAAATTCGTAGGCTTTGCTCATATAGGTGTTTCATTCTTGTGGGAATTTTTCTAATGAGTCAGTTCATCCTGCCAACCACTTCCACTGTTGACAATCTTGTTAACGTTAACAGATTCACTTGTATATAATCTTAAAATTTTATTCTAACATTTAGTTACGTACTTGCATTTACAATGGCTTCAACCAGTAAAAGAACAAAATTATCCATTAGCAAGAAAGCAAGTATTGCACGATGTTTTGGTACGACCACCTGCAGCAAAAAACCCTCACTTAAAACCACCCCCGATGCCAGAATTTGATAAGATATTCCTGTTATCTGTTCCTGATAGTGATGTGGATGAAGATATTAGCAGATTCTTTGAAAACTAGGTATATTTTACATAATTTATAGTTTTTCATAATAATTGACTTATTGATAGATACATTACTATTTTACTCTATTATTTTTTCTAGCTTACAACAACTATTGTAGCATCACCACCTTCATCAGCAGCGGCAGCAGCAGTAGCACTACCTCCATTGCAATATGGAGGAAAGAATTTGCAGCTGATCAGGGAAGAAGGGCGCGGATCCCAGGGTTTACTAATCAAACCCAGGACCCCACAACCCTTCAGCAATTCCAATAGAAGAGTTTGAGGTGGTTGCGGAACATTTTGGATAAACAGTGAGGCATCGGGAGTGGCTAAAGTGCATCGGCTAACGTAGGAATTGGCTGAAACCAACGATTCCTTAACAAAGGTGCGCCAAAAATATTCGTGATACGCAAAATATGGCATATACTCTGGAAAATTTAGTTCTTTAAGTTTATTTATTTTTTTAATTAGTGTTAGTAAGTAGTTTTTTTAATATTTAGAGCAGTTTTTGTTAGGATTTGATTTGTTTATAATACATAAAAATTAAATAAATGTTAAATTGTTTTTATGCTTTATTATTTATCGTAAAATATTCTCGCTATCCTAAGAACTTTACTACAGCTAAAATGTGTACAAACAATTTTAGTGACAGTTCAACTTGGAGAAAAGTGATCTACGTTAAGGAAAAATTGAAAACATCTGGAAGTTCGACTTGGATTGCTATTACCATCTACGCAACATAAGTATAAATTTCTATATCAAAATATAGAAATATTTAAATATATTAATGAATTTGAGCATGAAATTAAAAACAAGATCTATTTAATTCAGTGATAGCCTTATATATATATATATATATATATATATATATATATATATATATATAATTATATATATTATTGGAAATATAATTCTTATCTCGAGTTTTTGTGTAAACAGTTCAGACATTGAAAACTAATTATCAGTTCAGTTGTTTTATTTAATAAAAGATAAATATAATTCTCATAAGTTTAAATTTTGAAAATTATTAGTTTTATATATATATATATATATATATATATATATATATATATATATATATATATATATATATATATATATATATATATAGTTTGTCAATATTAACCCACTTTTAAAAACGCTATTGTATTTTATGATATGCAACCTTTGTAAATGTGATCAGATTTCATTTTCATATAAAACGGGTTTCTGCATATATACAGTTATACGATAATTGCTTTTGATTTTGTTATTAGTCAATTGAAAGATCTTATGAATAAAGTTTCAGGCCAGGATCATTAATTGCATTTTTTAGTGTTGTGACAGATACCTTTCTTTAGTATCTAGATGTCTAGATAAAGACACAAATACATAATTGTTCTATATAGATCCAGTTCAGATATTTTTAAAATACAGCATAATATCCAAGAAAAATCGTTACAAGTACTCATACGTTACCTATAACACATCAACTGCTACAAGTTAGCCAAGAAAAATCGAATACCGACCCTAAAGCTATAATCGAAAAACCTCAAAAGCTATGCTGATTAATACTATATCCTACATTTTGAAGTTTGATTATATACACGAGCGGATTGCAATGAAAGTAATGTTCTAAAACAAGAGATAAAACTATACATGAAAATGTAAACTTTCACCATTAACGCTCATAATGTGAGATATGTTCCAAATAATCATGCGCATGATCAAACTATAAATTACGTATAACTAAATATATAAATACAACTTTATGTGGTCAGCACATGACTTTCCGATGCTAGTGTTTTGTTGCGTTAGCAATAAATACTTATACAGGACCAAGAAGCTAAAGAAAATATCCTTTTATACCATACCTGCAGGAGGCGTTATGTGGTGGCCTTAGTCAATCCGAAAAAGGTTGTTTGTAAATTGTTAGTATTTTCGTTTACATGAATGTACAAAGTAAGTCCTATTTCTCACTTATATAAACCTAATCAATGTATAATCAAAACTGTGCAAAAGTGTACACATAACCTTCTGTTTAGGGCGCAACTAAGTCCTATGGTGTAATTACACGCAAAACAAAGCATCAAAATTGTATTTTTATCAACCTTAGCATTATAAAACAGTCATGCCCTATGGCTTTGACAATTAAATAGGCACTTAATGCTTTTATACAAAATATAGCACATTTTGTAGTACATTTAACGATAAATGACAAATTCAGAACAGACAAAAAAGCCACTTAGTTTATATTTTGTTAAATAATTTGCCTATTTATAACCATATCTGGCCGATAGCTTTCGAATATACACGAGGAACATGAAGAAGAATGCAGTATCAAACATATCACATTTTTTGACTTAATTCAATTTTCAGTTCTTCTACGAAAAACCTTTATAAAGAAAAGTTACCCAAAGTTGAATTATCTTCAAAAAAGAGTTAACGTGTAGTTAAAGGTTTTCCAGATATTAACTAAATATGCTTAGGGGTCGTGTAAAGTTTTTTGAAGGACTTATTTATCACCCTACCAATAAATTACATTAGATAATTTAGCTAGAACTGAATCATCCTTAACAAGACCATCACACATTTTGTATACCTTTAACAGTTTTTGAGATATCCGCAAAATGTACCTATGCAACTATACACACACGCACGCCCGCATGTACTCACACACACACACACACACACACACCACATACACACACACACACGCAAATATGCAAGTGCGCACGCATGCATCGAAATCAATCCAGCACGCGCACACAGACACATACACAAACCCAAACACACACACACACACAACACACAAACACACACACACACACACACACACGCACACACACACACATACACACTAACAGACACACATATGCACGCACACAAGATCTTAAAAACGCACGCACACACAACTACACAGACACAGACACACAGACACACATACACACAGACACACAGACACACAGACACACATACACACAGACACACAGACACACAGACGTACAGACACACAGACACACAGCCACAGACACACAGACACACAGACACACAGACACAGACATACAGACACACAGACACACAGACACACAGACAGACAGACACACAGACACACAGACACACAGGCAAACAGACACACAGACACAGACACGCAGACACACAGACACAAAGACACAGACACAAAGACACAGACACACAGACACAGACACACAGACACACAGACACACAGACACACAGACACACAGATATACAGACACACTGACACAGACACACAAACACACAGATACACTGGCACACCGACACACACGGACACACAGACACACAGACACAGGCACACAGATACACAGACACCCGGACACACAGACACTCAGGCACACAGATACACAGATACACAGACACACAGACACACAGACACACTGATACACAGACACACAGACACACAGACACAGACACACAGCACACAGACACACAGACACACAGCACACAGACTCACAGACACACAGACACACAGACACAGACACACAGACACACAGACACACAGACACACAGACACACAGATACACAGATACACAGACACAGACACATAGACACACAGACACACAGACACAGACACAGACACACAGACACACAGACACACAGACACACGACACACAGACACACAGACACACAGACACACGAGACACAGCCACACAGACACACAGACACACAGACATACAGACACACAGACACACAGACACACAGACACACAGACACACACACAGACACAGACACAGACACATAAACACACAGACACACTGGCACACAAGACACACGGACACACAGACACACAGACACAGACACACAGACACACAGACACGCAGACACACAGCAGACACTCAGGCACACAGGCAGACACACAGACTCACAGACACACATCACACAGACACAGGCACACAGGGACACACAAACACGGAGACACACAGGCACACAGACAACAGACACACAGACACACAGGCACACAGCACACAGACATACAGACACACAGACACACAGACACACAGACACACAGACACACAGACACACAGACACAGACACACAGACACAGACACACAGACACACAGACACACAGACACACAGACACACAGACACACAGACACACAGACACACAGACACACAGACACACAGACACACAGACACACAGACACACAGACACACAGACACACAGACACACAGACACACAGACACAGACACACAGACACACAGACATACAGACACACAGACACACAGACACACAGACACACAGATACACAGATACACAGACACACTGACACAGACACATAAACACACAGACACACTGGCACACAAACACACGGACACACAGACACACAGACACAGGCACACAGATACACAGACACGCAGACACACAGGCACTCAGGCACACAGGCGCAAAGACTCACAGACACACCAAAACACAGACACAGGGACACACAAACACGGAGACACACAGGCACACAGACACAGACACACAGACACACAGGCACACAGACACACAGACACACAGACACACAGATACACAGACACACAGACACACAGACACACAGACACACAGACACAAACACAGACACAGACACACAGACACACAGACACACAGACACACAGACACACAGACACACAGACACACAGACACAGACACACAGACACACAGACACACAGACACACAGACACACAGACACACAGACACACAGACACACAGACACATAGACACAGACACACAGACACACAAAGACACACAGACATACAGACACACAGACACACAGACACACAGACACACAGATACACAGATACACAGACACACTGACACAGACACACAAACACACAGACACACTGGCACACAAACACACGGACACACAGACACACAGACACAGGCACACAGATACACAGACACGCAGACACACAGGCACTCAGGCACACAGGCGCAAAGACTCACAGACACACCAAAACACAGGCACACATACACACAGACACACAGCCACACAGACACACAGACACACAGACACACAGACACACAGACACACAGACACACAGACACACAGACACACAGATACACAGACACACAGACACACAGACATACAGACACACAGATACACAGACACACCGACACACAGACACACAGACACACTGACACACAGCCCCACAGACCCATAGACACACAGGCACACAGACACACAGACACACATACACACAGACACACAGACACACAGACACACAGACACACATACACACAGACACACAGACACACAGACACACAGACACAGAGACACAGACACACAGACACATACACACACAGACACACAGACACACAGACACACAGACACACAGACACACAGATACACAGACACACAGATACACAGACACACAGACACACAGACACACAGACACACAGACACACAGACACACAGACACACAGACACACAGACACACAGCACACAGGACACACAAGACACAGACACACAGCCACGCAGACACACAGACAGACAGACACACAGACACACAGACTACAGACACACAGACACACAGACACACAGACACACAGACACACAGACACACAGACACAGACACACAGATACACAGACACACAGACACACAGACAAACAGACACGCAGACACACTGTCACACTGGCACATAGACACTCAGATAACACATACAAACACGATACACACACACACACACACACACACACACACACACACACACACACACACACACACACACACACACACACACACACACACACACACACACACACACACACACACACACGCACTCACACTCACGCACGCACGCACGCACGCACGCACGCACGCACACACACACACACACACACACACACACGCACGCATGTACGTACACATGCAGGTGCGCAGTATGATACTATCCGGTGAAGTTTATTTGTTAAGAGTTAATTTTTGTTATTGATAACAGTATGTAAATGTACTTAGTCAGTACTTTAGTTGGGGCATTAGGAAACGAGACATATTGAAATGTACAAAGTAGAAAGGTTATTATTTAGGTGTGTTATAGGTAATTCACCTTACAGCAAGTGTAATTAACAATTACCTTCGCAGTCCATCTTCGCCAGGTAACACACGGTTTGCCCATTCTCATCATAATTACTCACTCAAAATTCCATCTTATCACACTAACCGGGCGCAATCTACATTTTTTCACACGGCGACCAGATTGTCGAAAGCCACATATGGTCCCTTAAAAATACGCTCACTTTTGTTCGTCGAACTGTTTGTGATTCAGGTAGGATACCATTAGCAGAAATTCTATGACCGGTATATAGAATTTCTTTCATTAAAAATTCACATTTATTAAGGTTTAATTTGAAATTGACTTGTCTTAATCGCATGAAAACTTTAACTAAAGATTTATTGTGAGTATTCAAATTATTGCCGAAAACTACACTGTTATCAAGGTACACAAAATAGTGTTCATAGTTCAAGCCTGACATTGCAAGAGTCATAGCGCCTAGATTCTGGGTCCAGTTCGAGTTTTTTTTTTTTATGATTGTAGACCTGAACAGGCTAAATAAGGCCTATCGTGCTAAAGCACTCAGGAACAGTTAGGGGGATAGATAGAGGGATAATGAATTGCCAATAGATGCCTATGAACAGCTACCTTAAATTTTCTCATATCATAAGTGAGAGGAAAACAGGAACTAGGGAGTGTTTCTCGCAAAGATAGCCGGAGATGGTATCAAAGAATGTAATTCACCAGCACAATAGCCGTTGTAATAACGATAATACAAAGAAAGAACTGAAACCATCCTTCTATGCTCAAGGGACTGTATGTGAGAAGTTAAGGACGGGTCATTTATAAGCCTAATCGCTCTCTTTTGAATACGATCAACGATATCGAGCGTATTGGGGAGCACTAACCCAAAGGTGAGAATTATATTCAGATGAGGCCGAATTTGGGCCTTATACAGCAGAAGGAGTTGTCGAGAGGTAAAGTACTGCTTAGATCTGTACAAAAGCCTATTTTACGAGCAGCTGTTTTGGTAGCTGACAGAAGATGGTCAACCCATGAGAGATTTGAAGATACAGTCATACCCAACAGAGTAATAGAGTCTGAAAACTTAAGAACTGAGCCATTCATACTTACAACAGGAAATGATCGATCTTTTTGGCGGACATAAGGCAACACTGAGTTTTGTTAGCATTAAATTTAACTAGATTATTGCTTCCCATTCGAGAATACGTTGAATGTCTTTGTTGATTGAATTTGCCATTTCAGCTTTAATTTCTTGATTTGACATAGAAGGTGGATTATCACTATGAGTAGACTGAGATGAACTACAGTGAAGAGTGCTATCGTCAGCAAAACAATGGATGGGGTTAGTTGTTGAAGAAATAAGGTCGTTTATGTACAGCAAAAAAAGTGTATGCGCTATAACGGATCCCTGTGGTACGCCCGCGTTAATGCTAACTTCTTTTGAAAAAAGCCATCAACTACGACACGTATTCGTCTTTTATCAAGGAAACTAGAAACCCAGTTGATGAGCGTATCATTTAACTCAAACGAGGTGAGTTTGGCAAGTAAACACTTATGCCAAACTTGGTCAAATGCCTTTGAGATATCTAAAGCGACTACAACTGTTTCACCGGACTGCTCTACTGTATTGTTCCAAACTTGGGTCACATATGAAAGAAGATCGCCTGTTGAACGACTTTGCCTAAACCCATATTGGTGGTCACTAAGGAGTTTGTTAGTTTCAAGGAACGTGAGCAGTTGCTGATTGATGGCTTTTTCCATGATTTTAGACAAAATGGAAGTGATGGCAATTGGTCTGTAATTTGAGGGATCGGTCTTATCACCTTTTTGGGAATAGGTTGAACATTTGCTAACTTCCATGATGAAGGAATTCCCAGAAGATATAGAGATCGTATAGAGCTTAGATAGGACTGGTACTAGTTCGGGGAACATTTCTTTAAGACAATAGCTGGGATACCGTCTGGGCCAGTCGCCTTATTGAGATCAAGCCTACTGATGATCGATTCCAAGAGCTTGTACCGAAAATGAATTGGTTTCATAACGTATGAAGAAGAGTTGACTAGGGGCACATCTTTTCCAGAATCATTGAGACACGAGTTTGATGCAAACAAATCCACAAAAACGTTGGCTTTGTCTACAGAATCAGCAACTACCGATCCGTCAATAGATGTCAGGGAAATGAAGATGTTCGAAAGTTTTTACTAATGGCTTTGCTAAAGACCAAAATTTACGACTGCCTAAAGGAGATGTAGCTAGTTCATTGCATTTTCGTTGTTCGAACAACTTTTTAGTTTTAGTGATGACACTTTTGCAGATATTTCTAGCACCAACGTATTCTACATGACTGTCAACCGATTTATTAGATTTCCATTTAATGTAACATTTATTTTTTAAAGATATTGCATCAGAACAAGCCTTATTGAACCAGGGTTGGGAACGTGAATGACCTACACGGTACTGTTTTTCGGAATGTATAACTCCATTCCCATGAGGATGACTTCAGATACTGAAAGAGCGATGTCCGAAGAAGAGGACGACTTAAAACAATATTCACGCCATGGAAAGGTTGCAAAGAAATCCCGTAAATCACTCCATCGAGCTGACTTAAAACACCACAAGGTTCTATCGGTTTTGCGAACAACAGTGGAATTAGGTACAGTAGAAATGATTTTTATTAGACAATGGTCGGAAAGACCTAAAGGCGAAAGAACGGAAGTTTTATAAACAAGAGGGTTTGATGTAAGAAAGAGATCTAGAAGATGTGGAGTATGGTTAGGGTTATCAGGGATTCTTGTGGGTTCAGAAATCATTTGTGTGAGATCACATGAAATAGCAAATGTTTCTGCACTATGACCAGCAGGATTTGTAGTAGATGAAAATTGAAGCCAATTAGAGTTATGAACATTGAAATCGCCTACAAATGAGATATCGCAAGATGGAAACTGAGACAGGAGATAGTCAACTTTCATACTAAGGTAATCGAAGAAGTCTTGAAAGTTGCTGTCATTAGGAGACCTATAAATGCAACAGTAGAATTTCACAAAATTAGGACCAGAATGTTTAAACCAAATCACGTCAAAATTTTTATTTTCTAAGGAAGAAACCCTCTTGCAAGCAATTCTGTCCTTGATGTACGCACATACGCCTCCTTTATATCGAAAGTTAGAGTGAAGATGGTATTGAGGAAATTGCAAGTCGGGTGACTCGGAGCTTTCAGAGGAGACTTGTGTTTCAGATAGAAACAATATATCAGGTTGTAATTGTTCAAGATGTTGGTGAATAGCATTAAGATTAGACCTGATACCGCGGATGTTGCAGTAGTGAATCAGAAAGTTGATACTTTCGATGACCGCTTGGGCCCTGCCCTCCCGGACATCCGAGTGGGGCAGGATTTTACGTCCGGAATTTATAACTCTAGAAACCACAGCCATCTTATTTTTTAATTTGGGACTTTTAATCCGATAGGAAGACAGTGAGGGCGAGAAGGAAGAATAAGGATCAGAATAGATTAAGGATGATGGAAAAGGTAACCGGCAGCCCTTACCGAGCTCAGAAAATCGGAGACCCAATATTAAGGAGCCCATGGTAAGGGTGGTGGTACCTCCCCGGCTGGCATGGAGTATACATGCCTACCACCTATAAAAGTTGATTGCATTGTAGTATCTGCTATGTAATATCCGAGCCTCCAATTAGTATCTTTGTATTTCCCATTGTACTATGATATGTAAGGTCCATAGGGTAAGGCCTAATGGGTCTTCATAGAAAGGTTACATCGTACTTACTATTAATTTATTACTACGTCGAACCATTTAGTTTATACTAATAATACTCCCTTAGTAACATGTAATATACTAATCTATTCAATTGACCAACTATACTAATTATACTTTCTACATAGGTACTAATTATTTATCCCTTCTTCTTACTGTTACTACTTCTTCTCTACTTCTCTTACTACGCTTGCTCTTATTACTCTTACTAGTTACTACTACTGTTCTTACTATTCTTAGTACTACTCTACCCGTATTTATAACTTTAAACTAATTTGCTTTATGCTCGTATTGCAATGTGCTTATACACTGACGTACTTACACAGCATTTAATATCTGCAATTAATTTACTTCTAAAGCTACTCATCTACGGACAAATCTATAAATGACAAACAATACCATTACAAAGCTATTTATGTAGTAACCGTAACGGAGATTTGTCGGTTTCTATACCTTTACTTAATTGGAGGTAATCTATAACAATCCTCTATTTTTAATACAGTTCTTATCTTGTTTTTTGGGGACTAACATCAAAGGGACAGACCATTCCGAGTTAGCAGTTTCAATAACCCCACACCATCTATGAGCATTTGTTCTACTTGCTTATTTATTTCACCTCTTTGTGTAATAGGTGGGTTATGTTCTATACAAAAATATTTGCAAATTTTGGGCATGTTTTATGAATGGACGTTTTTTCTTCACTATTTAACCCATCAGCATTTATTAAACTTAAGATCTTATCTATTCTTTCCCCTGAGAATGGGATATTTTCAAATTCAAATGATGGAAAATTTGAGGCTTTTTCAGTTTCTGATTTAAAATTTTTCTTAATTTCCTGATTATTAATATTTAAAATTCTTACAGATAGTTTGCTACTATTATTGGGTTTAACTAAAAGACTAGCTGTACACACTCCTTCACAAATTTCCCGAAATGATTACATAACATTAGATTTACTTGGAAAAAAGTAGATGTATTGCTATGCATCGGAAAAACATAAAACGCTTAAAATCTTGTTCTGCTTCGCGTTATTCGAATAATACGACACAGAACCAGATTGTTAGTGACATGAAGATGACAAATGAGAGTTTGCCGATACATCGCCAAATCACCGAAGGTTCCTACATGTACCCTACCAATACACGAGATCATTGACCCGGAAGAAATGTAACACTCGTGGAAACTGAAACACTATATATATATATATATATATATATATATATATATATATATATATATATATATATATATAGACACACACACACACACACACACACACACACACACACACAGGGTGTTCTCGGAGTGCGACAGCGGAGGATATTTCCTTACTCAATAGGGATAGAAAAAAAGTTTAAATACAAAAGTTTTTCAGTAATCAAATCCGCATTTAAAGAAAATATTGTCGTTCGTATAGGGTGTCTCATATGAACTGCAGAGCATGCAACTTCGTTTTTTTTAATAGGACACCCTGTATTTTATTACATTTTCTGATTTTTCCATAAATTCTGAATCGATTTTATTAAGCACTGAACAACAATATCGGAAAATCATCGATAAATAAAATAATTCGCAAGCAAAAGTTTCATCCATGCCACATCCAAGTAGTACAAGAATTAACGGATAAGGATTTTATAAATAGGAGAAATTTCTGCCTTTGGGAATTAAATAAAATAGAAGAAAAACAGGACTTTTTTGATTACGTATTGTTTACTGACGAAGCTACCTTCCACAAAAATCGATTTGTAAATCGTCATAATTTCCATTATTATAGTGATACAAATCCAAGATATGTGATGCCATTAGACCATCAACATAGATGGACACTTAACGTATGGGCCGGTATTATTGGAATAAGAATTTTGGGACCCTATTTTTTTTTATCAGTTAATTGTGAAACCTTTTTAAATTTTTTGGAAAACGATTTACAAGATTACCTTGATAATTTACCTTCAAGTTTTACTGTGGATTCATTTTGATGGAGCGCCTGCCCATTTTAGTGGCATTGTGCGTAACCATCTAAATTTGCAATTTCCAAATAAATGGTATGGCAGGAGAAGGCCAATGTCTTGGCCATCTAGATCCCCGGATCTTACAAAACTTGTTTTTTTTTGTGGGGATTTATAAAAAATCAAGTTTACCAAATAGCTCCCACAACAAAGGAAAACATAAAAGAAAGAATAAGAAATGTTTTTCAAGGCATAAATAGAGAAGTGCTTCAAAAAGTAAGCAATTCGTTTGTGTGAGGAACATCACGTAGAACAATATTTTTAGTTATTTTATTTTTTAAAAATATCTAACTTAAATTGTTTTTTGCATCTTTTGTTTACTTGTTATTAGCGTTATTAGATAGAGTTAACGAAGTTTTACGCCAATAAAATTATTTTTCACATTTTTCAATTTTGTTTAAATTGAATTTTTAAACTGTCAGTGTCAAACAAACATTTGTTTATTAATGATTCCATGACAACCATGGCCAACTAATATAACTTTTTGAAATTGAGGTGTGTATTTTAAAAAATAGATTTTAAAAACTAAAATAACTCAATAACTATGAAAGATAGATATATGACATGTTCCATAAAAAGTTAGCTTATTATTTAATCAACATCTTTCCGTAAAAAAACATGTCATTCCATTAAAAAAAATTGAGATTTTGTGTTTTGAATAATATGATTTTGTGAATAGTTTTGGCAACACCCTGTATAATATTTTCAAATTTTTATAGTAACACGAAGTAAGTAGTAACCTGCAAAATATTTTCCTTTAAGGATATCAAATAAAAAAAGTATGCCCTTTGTCAACGATACGTGAAAAACGCGATTTTTAAAAAAAAACATTAAATGTCTCAAAAACTATTAATTTTAGATGATAATAGACCTTAATAAAACCGAGTCAGAATTTATAGAAAAATCAGAAAATGTCCTATTTAAAAAATGAAGTTGCATGCTCTCCAGTTCGTATGAGACACCCTGTATAAGCGAAAATATTTTCTTTAAACTTTTTTTCTATCCCTATTGTGTAAGAAGATATTCTCCGTTGTCGCACTGAACTAACGTCCATTACCTATCTAGAGTAGGGCTCTTACCATCTGAGCTATCGAGGGAGCTAGTTCCACTCGATTCAATCCTAAACTGAATGTACCCTAATAGTTTTGATGTTATATAATTTTTCTGTATATTTATGTAACCAGTCACTTTTGTGGCTTGAATTTTGGCCAATATATATATATATATATATATGACAGAAGGTGCAAATTTATCGTCTAGCTATAACAACCAAGTAGCAAAATATATCCTTCCCTGCATTTGAAGTGCAACTTTGAAAAATATAAATGAAATACAAAATAAAAAATACCTTTATGACATAACATAACCTTCGCGCCATTCCCTTGCGGGGTAGGCAAAACAACCTATGCCTCTTGTTTATTTTTCATTCACAATCTTTCTCCATGCTTTCCTATCTATGCATACTTCCCTAGCTTCCGCAAGATTCATGGATTGTATCTGACATGCCCCTTTATTTTTAAACCTCCTTATCTTTCTTTCTTTTATCATACATTTTACTACATTCAGCCAAGTTTTACGTGGCCTACCAGGCTCGACCTTACCTCTAATCTCACCCACATATATTTGCTTCGTTAATCTTGCGTTGATCACTCTCTCAATGTGTTAACTGAACGTCGTTTAAAATTCGAAGGAGAATGTCTCAATTATACGAGAAAAAGGTTGTGAAGCATTTTTTTTATTAAAAATGTTTTGCATTCTTCTGCAACATTTCAGTTTACTGTTTGAAAATATTAATTTACAACTTATGTGCGTAGGTAATAACAAACCTGACCAAACACTTGTATTAAAAATTGTTTATCCATCAGTCAAATCAAGGAAGCTTCGGTATTATACTTACAATCTTGCAAGTTTGAATAAACCGTTAAGCAAATCAAAAGTTTGATGCTGTATAAGTACGTACTAACATCAATAAAATAATAGCAGTATATTTTCAACACTTATATTTTTTTTTACAAAATAGTTATACAAAAACATTTTTGTCAAACAGTAAATTACAATAAAAAAAACCACATACCCACATAAAGTTTCAGCTTATAAAGTTTTTTTGTTAAAAATGTTTCGTATTTTACTCTTTTTGGTGCAGTTTTTCTCATTTACGTATATGTACAAATAAATAAAAACTTCAACATTTTTAATGTATCACATATTCCTTAACAAATTGTAATTAATTTGTTAAGACCAAACAGTATGTACACTCCTTGGTTAAGACCTTTAACACTAGCTATACGTTAAGATACAATGCAATAAAAAAAATCTCTGCACTGTAGATAATACAAGTAATTAGAGTCAAAATCTAGTCTCCTAGTTGAGAATCATGCCCTACAACTAAGTAAAGAAATTGGAACGCTAATGCTAAAAGTGATATACCCAATAGATCTCCCATTGAGGTTAGATAAGGGATTGCAGAATTATCTGGATCAATTTTTCTTTTCCACATCCAATGAATCATTATATATGCAATATACAAAAGTGTCGCTACCTGAATTATTGCCGCACACAAATACGCTAAAACGAAAAGTGTGCTGAGCGTTGAATCTCCACCTTTTATATTAACTATAGTATATAAGAAAATAAGATGTCCTGGTATAACCATAGATAGTAACACCCTTGTAGTTCGAGAATGGGTTCCTTTACCGCAAAATCCACTAACGGGTGATATAAAAACTACAGAATCTTCATCTGTTTTTGAATCTGTTGGAGTATATCCCAACTCCTCTTCTTTATGTAATGCAGTTGATATACGACTGGCTTGAACGGCAACTAAATTTCCACCTACTCCATTTATAAGAGGTTGAAATCTAGCAATACCCTCAAATTTATCAACCATAATGTCTAAAATAAGGCCGCCCATTGAACTGATTAGCATAGCCCCTAATATTGGAGTCCATCCGTGATATAAAACTTCTCGCGTATGCTCGTTATGCTTTGCTACATAAACCCACAATGGAATAGCTATAACGTAACCTCCAATTATAAATGGTGCAATCCAATCTCGTTGATCTTAAGTAAAAAAAAAAATTAGTGTTTGTATTTTAAATATAAAACACTACCTATACAGTCGTATAAAGCAGTAGACACCCATGTCAATAGAGCAAGAGATGTAATGTCACCTAAACTAGCTGCTATTGGAGTTGCTACATTATCTGGATTAATATGGCATAGTCGAGATAACACAACTGCACCTGAAGTTACCAATCCTAAACCAAAACTTGCAACAGAAACCGTTATCAGACTACTAGCGCAAAGCAACAGTACATGATCAAGTTCCACTTCATTACTTCTTATTCCACCCATAATAACAGCAACTAGAGATCCCATAAAACCAACGATTATAGCCTGGCACTAAAAGTATTTTAATTTTATTGTTGGGTAGGGTTAAATGATTCAAATGTAAAACCTGAGTTAGCGTTAAATTCGCTATAATCATATTCCATTTTTGTGTAAGAGTATCCATATGTCCTAAGTTTGCGTGTGTGGACAATCTCGATGCCAAAGTCATTTCTAAGTTTCCTTTTAAACCTAACAGAGGAGGAATTAGTATAACTAACTCTGATATTTCCTCAAAGGCTGGTAAGTGCTAAAGTAATTATATTTTGCTGAATGGTACAATCTACTATATAAATGTCATACTTGAATACGGTCGAGTGCAACACCTGCAAAAACATTTCCAAATCCAGCTATTAAAAATGGTATAAACACTTGAATGGCTACAGAAAAATATGTTTCTTGTGTTTCTGTCTCTTCTTCTACCTCTGGATCTTCATTGACATTATCCTTAGTTTCAATAATTGTGTTTGGACTTTTGGCGGCAACCTCACTCGTCGATGATGATTTTAGTAAAGATAATTCGAAATTAGTGGTTTTACTTTCTAAGTTATTCGAAGAATTTGGAAGTTCTGGCGATGTTGTATGTGTATGCAAATATTTAAAACTTTCTTTGATTCGAACTCCATAGCTATTTTGGCTGAACATATTCAAAGTTAACGTAAATTAAGATTGAACTATTGCAATTCTTGAGTTAAAAATACAAGAAACGCAATCTTATCGCCTTTTTAAGGTGGTTTTAACGTATGGAAACTACAATAATAGATGCTAATTCAAATTATTTTAAATTTTGATCTAGAAGCAGTTATAGTTTTAAGTTCAAAAGTATTTCTTCTTATAAATTTAATTTTATTCAGCTGCGATAATATGTGCGTACATCTTGTTTTCATGAAAGTGATACGTAAAAATCATGGCGGAACGTAGAATATACTAACATAATAAATTTGAACCTGAAGTACTAGATATTTAAAAAAATGTTATTTATGTAGAATTTAAAACTATAAAAAAATTAAGTAATTCAATAATTTAGATACCTTGTTTGCGTAAGTGGTGGTGTGTTCATCTGATTTAAAAAACTGAAATAATACTTCTTAACGGTCAAGATTCGATTAAACCTAAAAAAAATAAAATTAAAAATTTGTAAAAAAATGAAATATTAAAAAAGTACCGTCACAACTAGATAAGTTAAGCAAATTTTTATTTCTTTCACTGCGTGATATCATGCGCACTACAATTCTACAAGTGAACAATGTATTCAATCCAGTAAACCTGCAAAAGTCACAACGACAGTCTAAACCTTTGAGGTTGAATATGTACTCAACACATAGGACTTGGAAAATTTAATTTAATGAATGAAGCATCAATAAATTTCTTATCAGAGAAAAACCATTTATGTAATTGTAAGATAAAAATATTAAAGCAGTTAAGCTGTAATTTATTTTATGATATGCAAACTCTTTATACATAGAAATACACAATAGCACAAAGATCTGCCTGTAGCATTATTTCAAGGATTAATCAACCAGTAAACATTTAGTTTTTTGACTTTACTATGATGTTGCAATTACTAATCCATAACACAGGCTCACTTCATATTTGATTACAGCACACTTCATTGCAAAGAAGCAGTTGACAATAAGAACAGTAATCAAATCAAAAAGTAAAAAATTGTCATAAACCAGAATAACAAGCTAAAAGATTGATAATACCAACTTAAAAATATTTTAGAATCTCGGGCCCAAAATAAATTGTCTTGGCCAGTAAGTACACAGCTTGGTGTAGAGATCAAACTGCACTGTTGTATGTCCCAATGCAATGCGTGAAAACTATGAAACTATTCTATTTCCGATGCATTGTATAAATGGAAACTAAGGTAAATAAAAAAACCTCAAAGTATTATACTGTGCTGCGCTCCACGCAGTTTTTACAAAACATAATTCTGTGTATCGCATTAAAATCACATCTAGTATAATATTTTCATAAACAGCTGTGATAGCGATATACGTAAGTAGCTAAATTGCAGGTAATCTATTTTACGTGTGCATTTCCCATATCAATATATGTATGAAAAAATATTTGAGTGACAAATTCCTTCATTATAAAGAAATTAGATTCTTGACTTATTATGTTATTATAGGTAAGTAATACAACGTAAACTGATACTTTATGGAAGGACTCCTAATTAAATGTAAACGTGATGTAGGTACTTACTTAAGAAAAACATTTTCCTCAGATAAAATTGAAACCAAATCTAATGTTATAATCACTTTGAGTTTAACTTTATAAAGCAGAATAGCATGTTAATGTAATTTTGGTGCCAGCTTTTCTTATTTTAAGAATAATCTGAGCTGAGGATAAACAAAACTTGAAAATAAATAATATTTTCAAATTAAAATTACCTTAATTAATTGTTCATGTACGAAGTCTCTCATGAGTGAAACTCCCAAGTCCAACTTTAATATATTGCAAACCCTGAACACGGATTGCATATTAATGTAAAAAAGTTGTTTACGTAATCAACAATTTAAAAATATTAACCAGACTACATGTTTCCGAAAAAATTAACATTATTTAATACTTGTAATGTAAAAAGCAGTCATTGAAATAAAGCTAATATAATTATTATTAAACATATACTTACTGATCAACATGACGGTCTTTCTGTTAGCTAAACTTTGTGCGACCTACCCAATTCATTGAGTTACACCGGATAATATGTATTTTAAAAACATCACAGATCAAAACAATTTTTATACTAACATAGGCTCTCGATGATAACTGATTGTAGTCAAAATCTAGTTCATGTAACTACAAAAATAACATTTGTTAAAACTCCGATTCGCATGACATTGAGTTCACTTTTCTATTGAATATGATAAAACCAGATACCTACTTAAAATCATGAATCATATCCACGACGAATGATTTTCCAAAATATTATCGCCGTATCAGATTAGTAACACTTATCTATGGAGGAATAAATTCTAACAGGATGTTATTTTACTACATTAAAATTAATTACACCTAGACATGAAAAAAAAATGTATTTCTAAAAGATAATTTTAACAATGTATATTTTGAGTATTACATAAATTTAACATTTTTCTTCTAATAATAATTCACCAGGGTTATTGTTGACTTAAATTATTTGAATTTCGCCACATTGCTTTTAAAATGGCATAATGAACTAAGTATTGTCAGTTACATGCTACTTGTAACTATAAAAAATATAGATAAACTGAAATAGCGAGGAACAATGTATGTAATACTGCGTAAGCAATACAATAACCGTAGCTTGGTGTACACATTTTTTACTGATCTCCTAATTGAGAATCATGATCTGCAACTAAATAAAGGAACTGAAAAGCTATCGCTAAAAGGGAAATGCCCAAGAGATCTCCCATCGATGTAAGATAAGGAATAGCCGAATTGTCTGGATCGATTTTACGTTTCCACATCCAGTGAATCATTATGTACGCAACGTATAACAATGTCGCTACTTGCATCACTGCTGCACACAAGTATACTAACACAAAAAGTGTACTGAGCGACGTATCTCCACCCTTCATATAAACAATAGTGTATATAAAAATAATATGACCCGGTAAAACCATAGCCATTAAAACACGCGTGGTTCGAGCGTGCGTACCTTTCCCGCAAAAACCTGTTACCGGCGATATGAAAATAACAGTGTCTTCATCTGTTTTTGAATCTGAAGTAACTATTCCTAGTTGTGCTTGTTTATGTAAGGCAGTAGATATGCGACTGGCTTGAACAGCAACTAAATTTCCTCCAACTCCGTTTATAACTGGTTGAAAAACGGCAATGCCTTCAAAACGAGAAACCATAAAATCTAAAATAAGACCTCCCATAGAACTAATTAGCATGGCCCCCATTACTGGTGTCCATCCATTATATAAAACATCTCGCGTGTTAACGTTGTGTTTTGCTATCCACACCCACAACGGAATTGCTAAAGTGTATCCAGCGATTATAAACGGTGCCAGCCAATCTTGCGTACCTTAGACAATAAAAAAGTTAATAGGTTAATTAATTGTTCGACAGTACCCCACCTATTGAGTCATATAAAGCAGTAGAGACCCATGACAGTAGCGCAAGAGATGTGATGTCTCCTAGGCTAGCTGCAATAGGAGTGGCTACATTGTCTGGATTAATATGGCAAAACCGCGATAAAATAATAGCACCCGCAGTTATTAAACCCAAAACAAAACTTGCAAGGGACACAGTTACTAAACTACTAGCGCAAAGAAGATACGCGTGGTCTAATTCAACGTCGTTACTTTTTATTCCACCCATTACAACTGCTACTAGGGATCCTAAAAATCCAACTACTATGGCTTGACACTAAAATTACGCATACTTTAAATTGTTTATTAGTATGTTTTAAGTAATTATACCTGAATAAGGGTTAAATTTCCTACAATCATACTCCACTGTTGCTTTGGAGTATCCATATGTCCTAAATTTGCTTGTGTAGATAGTCTAGATGCTAAAGTCATTTCTAAGTTTCCCTTAAGGCCCAATAGCGCAGGAATTAGAATGACCAATTCGGTTACTTCTTCAAAAACAGGCCAGTGCTAAAATATGTAACTTGCCAACAGTGAAAGTTGAACTATTACTCACTTGTATTCTATCTAAGACAAGTCCTGCAAATACCATTCCAAACCCAGCTATTAGAAACGGTATGAAAACTTGAATGGCTATGGAAAAATACGTTTCTTGTATTTGCACTTCGCCGTCGTTACCATAGATTTTTGTTTCCACAACAATATCGGGAAGCCTGCCACTATCATTGTCAGTTCCAGTTGAGTTTATCAATGTTAATTCTACATCAATTGGGTTGACTTCTAAGGCACTTGAAGGACTTGGGGTTTCTGGCGATTTTGCACATTGCTGGATATAATTAAGGCTATCCATGACTCGAAGTCCATAGCTCTTTTTACTAAACAAAAATAAAACTTGCTGAAAATCAATTATTTCAATAAAATAGTGGATGTGCCCACTCAACTATAACATTTAGAAAAGTTATTAGTAATTTCAAATAAGAAAATCGATTGACTTAAACTAAAATGTAGTTAAATACCCGAAAACGCAGCGATTGTTAATTTATGTATATGGTAAATCAACAGAATGGTTGCGAATGCTGTTAAATAATTATAATGTATCAGTACACAAAAAACACTTTTAGATCTAGATGAATTAAAAAATATTTGTTGATTTTTTGCATGCTACTGCAAGTGTTTTATGTATTTTCTAACTGACCAACAAATTTGGAAATAAAAGATTTGGTATACAATAGGTCAAAACCTTTTGAATTACTTTGCTAAATACTTTTGTACGTTTAAGATAAGAGCTAATTTCATCAATGAAGGTTTAAAAACTGTTTTATCATTATCAGTAATAAAAATCTTAAACAGCATAAGCTACAATTTAAATTATGATATTTTTAAGTTTGGTAAATGCAAATAGTAGCCACGGATTCCTTGTACAATTGCTTAAATTACACTTGTATCATAAAAGTATTTGAGTAAAACCGAGATATTTTTGTTTGGTATATTCAAATAGTGTCCACAGATTCTCTTGTACACTTACTTGTACACTTGTATCATAAAAGAATTTGAGTAAAACCGAGATACTTTCAGGTGTTTAATATTAACAAATCGCTGGAAAACATAGAAGTTTGAACATGCAATATATTGATATTACCTATTTTAAAAAAATCTAGTGAAATGAATAATCGGAAAAGTTGTGTGTATATATAATGTGTAAATCAAATTGTAACAACAATTTAGTGAAGTTAATCAAATTATTCATATCCAATTTTTGCAAAGTTAGATCTATGCTTAAAAATTTTAAAGACTGTATAAAAGCACTCTTTTATCAGGTAGCTTTTGTGCGATGACAGCTGTAAACAACTAATGAGCATCTTTAAGTCACAGCAAATGCAATATTATAACAATTATACAGCTCTTCAGTGACTAATGGTATTAAGCACACTTCAAAAGTGTAATTATTTAGCAACAAGAACATTGAGAAGTATAACTACATCGCACTTAAAACATGAGTTAACCAAATCACTCTACCTAATCAAACAATTAAGTAATAATCTAGTAATAAACCTTAATAATTGCAAAAGACATCACGTAAAGAAAAAGTATTGGTGCCATACATAGCAAAATACTTTATCCGATTGCCAATTAATGACTATCCGTTTTAAATGGTATTATACTAATGTAGGTAAATGTAAAATTTGAAATTAGGTACATGCTGAAGTTAAACTATACACTGCTGGGTACTATAAAATACTTTAACAATTATTAATATTAAAAATTAGAGTGGGGTGTCTCGGTTTGCTGTGTTTGTCACACGTAATTACTAAGTATTCCAGGTAACGCAAAAAGAAAGGGGAGTCCAAATTTTAGATTGGGGAAAATAGGCATGCAATTACTAACCTTTTTATACATGCTGTTTATCTTATTGTTCATGCAAATACAATAAATACAATGGTTACAACTCTTCGAAAATAGCACTTCACTAATGCCTGCTGCTAAAATGTACATACGATTACGGAAATGACTTTGTAACAAAGTACAAATAGTACAATGCTGAATGTAATGTTTCTATAGTAAGTTCAGTAAAGAAAATTACTTAAATTGTCCGAATAAAACGGGATGGGTATATCGCTTTCCCTATTAAGAATGTCTTAAATTAGTTGAGTGGGCATAGGGTAATTTAATTGCGTTTGCTATCAAAGACGTGGAGCAACAACTTGATTATGTAATGTTGATAACCACATGTTAGCAACTTAACGAAATCTGCAAATTAATTGTTAACATACACACATAGAAAATGTTATATAACTAAATAATTATAACAACACTTGCAATTTCTATTATCCAACTAATAACTAGAAAATTACCTAAATATTATGTTATTATTTCATAATAACGTATATTGCAGTATTTATTAGGCTCAACAGCCCGTTACACGATCTCGGCTACATCATGTGCATAACTGACATATTGATCGCCGTCGGGACTATAAATTTAGAAAACGTCGCGACGTTACCCATAGACGCCGATGAGCAAAGTACGCATACGCGCATCAAAAACTTCAAACAATGGTCGATTTGGCGGTAAAAATTCTACAACTATATGAATATGCTTCCTTTGTTAATAGTTATAAATAATTACAAATTTCCTTTCTCAATAAAAATTAACGAACTGGAAACAAAATGGACTAGCAAATTAAAAAGAAAATGAAACAATTTTGTCATTAGTTTAACTACAAAATATAAAACTCACCGCATGGATGTCATCTACAAACTTTTCTGGTTTTAATAAACCTGTTGAACATTATTTTTATATTAAAATCCATTTTCGGAGTACATTAAAACAAAAACTAATAACAGGACGAAAAAAAATTAAAACATACGACCAAAACCTTTCACATACTCAAATTTCTTAACATTCCGCGGTGCTGTCTTACTCCAAACTGCTTTCTGCGCAATTGTCCAGCAATAGCCATAAGCTATTATAGTTATTATACTATTACGCCCTCATAGCGTCGTGTAGACGTGTGAAATAGTCCATGAATTCGGGACGAGCAAAAGCCTTGGCAATGTTTACTAATAACCAATTCTCAAATGAGAATATCCGGACAATTTACCTGCACTATTTCAAATCTCGCTATTCAAATATTTCTTCGGCACTTTTCTTTAATTTGCATAAAAAATTAGATTTACGCTTGAAATATTTGTTGAAATTAGATCAATGATGTTTTACGCAATATTGTAGTAGAAAGAATAACAACAAGAACAGTTACACATTGCAATCTTCAGGTAACGTACAAAATTTGACCTAGTTTTAAGCAATACTGCAAACTAAATGGTTTGAACAAAGTAATGGTGTCACATTTCCGGATTATCTATTGTCTCTTTAACACACATCTGGCTTACTAATAGAATTGTAGAACAGAACCCTAGTTACTTTGGCTTAGTGCAAGAAACTATGGAACGTGTTTTTGTCCCAAAAGGTACGCAGCGTTTATTATGTAAAACAGTGTAATCTCACATATACGGTTTTTCAGTGATATAAAATATTAAAGAAGTTTTCTAAGGTGTGTATTACATATTTTTAAACTAACAGGACCTAACTGCTATCATAGTGCACATTAGCGCTTTGTTGTAGATCTGTAAAAGTAGCACAAAAAAAACTAAGGAATCATTAAATACCTTTATAAATAAGATACCTGGGAATATCACATAATCGTTAGAGAATTTTTAAAAATGCAGACGAATTTAAGAGGAATTGTTTAGGTACTTAAAATACGATTAAACAAATTCTAAAAACTCATGATATACAGATGTTTACATCACATATTTTATAAAATTTTAAAATGTATGTACCTACATGATTATCATGCAGTTCTTTTCTTTTTGATAATTTGTATCTTACTTAAGCTACACAGAAGTAAACAAACTTGTTACAGCCAAACGAAATGTTCTTATGGGTAAATTTTGGTTAGTGAAAATATACTGCCATAAATTAAGAAATGTAATTTACCTTCACCAGTAAATGTTTATATTTCTATGACATTTGTTTGACTTATAGTTTTAGAAAAGTGTATGGTTTTAATTCTATAGCTGCCAAAAATTCAAGTTCAAGTTATTGTCTTATATGTTTAGTTATTAAACCAGGGATAAAGATTTTGCTAATGAGATTATGTGAAGTGTTGACTTACTGATGTCGTGGGGCATCTGCATCATCTGTATCATTTTATGTTAGATTAACAGCTAGAGATATGTACCTATCACGTCATCTCGTTATCATAAATTCAATAAACACTTCAACACTTTTATGCAAATTAATTTTCCAAAACTAAGCAAACAGCTTTATCGTAACTAACCCAAAAAATCCACTAATTCAGTACAATTATAACTTTCTTCTATTACAATTTTGCACGTAAATTGAATTTTGAATCAATGGTACTGCTGCTGTTTTACTAAATTTATAATTAATCTTAAAATTATAATAAAAAAATACTTATTTTGGCTGCAAGAACAAGGAAAAGAGGCTGTTAGCTGCAAATTTTTACACTGACACATTATAAATGAACAAAATTGTACAACTATCCGTAAATAATTTACTTAGAAATAAAAATGATCATATTTATTTAAACGTTATATAAAATCGTTATAACAATGTCACAAAAAAGCAAAAATAATATTTATAGCTCGGTATGATGCGAGGGAAATTTTTTCAGAATTGCATGGTATAAATTATAAAATGCATACACACTAACAGTTACTATAACCAGAAGAGCAACACCAAACACCCAACTTAAAAAATTACCATCAATTACACCAACAGAATTTCTTATATCCCCCATATTGCTTCCTTCAAATTCTGTTCTAGTTAATCGCCGTTCTGCCATCATTCTTTTCATTTCGTTTAACCTTTTTCGCAGCTCGTCTACAGTTTCTTCATTAGGTGGATCTATTAAAAAAGAATTAATCGCATCACATTTAAATATTTAAATTATACCTTCCGCCATTTTTATATAAAAGTAAAATTTATATTTAAACGAACGTCTATGTACATTATTGATTGAGGACCAACAGCATCCGATAGGAAGCGAGAGGGTGAAATGCAAACTTCAGAGCAATATTAGATTTTGAGAGTGCGCGTACGGTCAATGTTTTAGAAATTGCTTTACTGATTTTACAGATTACTGTCAAAAAAAATTCAATTTGTTGTTACAAATGAGAAATATTTTTACTTACCGACATTAAAATTAACACAAAACATTTTACATTTAAGTGTATTACGCAATGGGTAGGTAATTATAGAAAAAGTGTGTAAACGATTAAAAAAATGGTAGTAAGTTGTCAAATATTGAAAAAGTAGTGACTACCAGTCTAATAAGTGCTGTACTTTTGATGAAGGCATATCGATTGGAAGGGTTCGCGAAAATGTAGCATCCAGAATCACATGTCGTATAGAACGCCAAAACATACATGTACGCAGCAACAGGTCTATTAAATTTGCGTTCTCATTTAACTTTGCGATGTAAGTGATAATAGTTTTGATGTGTAAGTAGATGGTTTGATTCCGCGAGTGTTCAAGGGATGTTAATATATCGATCTGTTATGCGGAAAACGGCCCAGATGCTGGGGCATGGCACGTGTCTGTGTCCCTGTATTCTTGTAGAATCCTTCAATTGTCCTTTATTTTCCACCACTATTGATTTCTAATGGGATGAGGAAGCCGCCCCTATGTTGAAGATTCCCGCACGTTTTAAACAATGTGACCTCAGTGTTTCCCTTGCGTTTGATTATTGTGACTGCATTGTCAACATGGGTACCCGTTCTGCTGCATGTAAGCAATTCTTTCTCTATCTATCATGTCACCCCGTTATACTCTTAGATTAATATTGTGTTTCTAGTAGACTACGTCTTAATTGATTGCATAAATTTAAAAATACTCTTAGTTACAGTTAAAATTCGCAGTCTCTACGACTATCACCTTCGACTTATGCACGGAATTATGCCACCCCCTTCGGGGGTGGATATAGCTAACACTATCAAATACTTTTCTCAAACTCTTCTAAGTAAGTAACCCACTTTAACTAAACATTTAATGTGCTAAACATGTTATCCTAGCTGTTCTTAGAGATGTTCCTAATTCTCCGCTTGAACTTCTTAAAAACCCAAAAATGGATTCTGTACGTATGGGACTATATCCCAGCTTAGATTATAAAGGTCTGTACAATTCTTTAATTCCTTTAATTGAAGTCGCTCCTTTAATGCAATATGGACTCCATGGTAATATAATTAAAAATTATTATCTGTCTATATAAATTTATACAATTGCAGCTTTTGGAGAAGCAGTTCTTCAATGCCTTGGTTGTCTTCTGCCCTTCCTAGAACACGATTTCATTGATAACTTACCATATCTTACAGCATCTACCATTGCAGTCTTACCCAGCAGTCTTCATCAAGATATTGTCAATTCACTATGCTTTTACATATTACCTTTCACCATAAGTAAGTTATCACGCAAATAATAACCTTTAGTCACACTTCAATTTTTAGCACGAAATACAGAAAAAGAACAAGAAGCTTCTCAGTCCGTTTCAGCAGTAATCATGATGATATTTCAGTATTCTTCCAATCCAGCTCACCACTGCCAACTTCTTGAATGTTTAATGACATTAAAGCAATCTATTCTTAAGGATATTTTAAGCGTCATTGCGTATGGAACAAGTACTGCACGATCATCCGCTGCTAAATTATTATTTTATTATTGGCCCGCCTTTAACCCGAATCTTTTCGATCGCAAGGGACTCATTTGTAAATTAGGAGGTAAACAGGAACAGGGTCGCATTATAGGTATTAAATATTTTATTTAAAGGCGATTCTGCTCCTTTTGTCTGCCAACGAGATATGTGCCCAAACGCAGGAAATGCCGAGGCGGCAAAAGTATGCTACAATCATTGCATTTCAATAACCTTTGCCAGTGATAAACCTCCCCCATTATATTTGTGTATAGAATGTGCAAATGAAATTCACAGAGAGCATCCGAATCAATTATTTTTTGATATTTTACATCCAATGCAACAAGTGTCAATGGTTTGCGAGAATAAAGTAATAGGAAAATATAATATCCCTTTTGATTACTTTTGCCATTTTAGAATTGCCGTTCAACTGACAGATCGGCAGTGTCCATGTGTTTTTCATCCGAATGTACCAGTTTTAATGGAAATCGGCCTATACGTTATTGTCAGCAATGTCATAACAACCGGCACAATAATAAACGAGGTGGTGATCATATTTTGCACAAAAGTATACCTCCCACATGGAGTATGGACAAACAAATGCAAACCTATATGATTGAAGCAATTATTAGGTGAATATTAACAATCAATATTTTTAATTCTTTTATTAGAACAATTATTCATAAAGCAAATCGAACAACGATATATTAATTAATATTTAATCAATTGGTCTACAAACACACAACACTACAAACAAAATTTGCGGTTGGCCTAACTGGTTAATCAACTTTAACTAATCGAATAAGATGTGTACAATGAGAATCAGTTTGTTTCTGAAAAAATTCTTTTAACGCAAACTACCTTATAAATCTAATTTTGTTAGGATTTACTTTCTGAAAGTCAAAACAAAATTCCTCACTTAACAAAATGGTACGTTACCAAATCAAAAATCGAATCAATCTTTCAGTTTACTAAAAGAATCTAAAATACCAACAGAAGAAACGAAAGAAAATTCTGAGGTAAAGAATGTCATACCAGCAGTTGATAACATTTCAATTGAAGAACGTCAGCTTTTGGGAAGATATGGAGTATGGCTACTTGTGGGAAGGTGTACTCCAACTGAAAATACACCGATTGATATTATGGGCCGAATACTGGCAATGTTGTTCCATTGGTTTCATATTACGGCATATACATACGATGGTATTCGTTATAAGTGTTTAAATATAATGTAACGCTTGTCTTTTCAGGGCAAGAAGAGAGTACGTTAGAAAAACTAAAAATTGAAAATGTTTGTGGATGGTTGAAGGATCTCAGTAAATCGCACTATAAGTTATTTATTTCATGCCTGTTACCTCATCCACCTGAATATGCAAGAGTGGGTGGACATTGGTATCATAAATATTTTTGTTAAAACTTTCAGGACAAATCCTTTTAGGGATACCTTGGCATCACGCACATCGCACCTAAAGGACGGTTTAAATCGACTTTTCTGTTTAATACCGTATGAAGTTATTACTCAAGAGATCTGGGACTACATAATGCCCCACTGGATGGAAGCGATTGTGAATGACGTACCAGAAAAGGAACTGTCCGAACTTAAAATAATTTTAAGCAAGATCTTAGACGTTGATATGAGTCCGTTAGGTTTCAATGCATGGGAAATGTATCACTTCGTTGCTATTCGTTTTGAAAAAACCACAGCCAAAGTTCAAGAACAGGCTTTACATTGGCTTCAGGTATTTCTATTGTATATCAAACTGAAATTGAATTTTTTTATGTAACAGACGCTAACTATGCTTGAGTTAATAATTCCTTTACATTTATTATTCACAATTTTTGGAAATGGTGTCCACGTTATGAAAAACGGAATTCACTTAAACGAAGATGAAAAACCGCAGAGATATCATAAATCTGAACCAAGTGATGATGCTAGGTGTAGTTCAATATGTAAGAAAGTCTACAAACATGAAATCACTTCAAAGAGCAATACTTCACATTTCTAGCACCTGTAGTGGAAGATTGTGATTCTGGAAATACAACACTATCCGATGACGAAGGCCGTTTGTCTCAACATACGGAATTCGAAAGTGATACTGAGCATAACTTATTTTGTTGCATTATTATGTTAGACATCTTACTAAAGCAAATGGAATTACAAGGAATTGAAAAGCATACTGGTCTAAATTACCCTCTATGTAAAGATGTTTGTAAGTTACTGAAATGTATGGTCACTGCTACTTGGATTGGTAGTCACATTTGTAATTCTAAATCAGAATGTGGTTATTGTGAATCCAGTGTGATGTGGCATCAACTTTGTTTGCAATTAGTTATATACTTATCACCACAACATCCGGCATACCCGCCAGACGTAAGTGGCTTAAAGATTACTTATTATAAACTAGATTTAAATAATATATTGCACCTACAGCCTCCATTAGAAGATAATGGAGAAGATCGCCATAGTCGAAAAAGTCCACCTGATGGTGACAAAAAAGAAGCAAAGTCTGAAATTGCAATGAGCATTCCAATGCCGGAAGTACATTCGGTTGGAGGAGTTCTAGTACATATGCCACACGTGTGTTCTGTACGAAACGTAGATATTACTGATCCAGCAATTAGGCCGCACTATTTGGCTTGTGTACTTATAATTAGCATGCACTTTTTTTTACTGTGAATTAATTGGTAATATAAAAATATGAATATTTTACAGATCATGACGGCCACGGTGGAAACGGTTTCGGAACAATTAGACTTAACAGCAATAATTCCATCGGAAAAAGTTGTATCAGCAGTTGCAAGGGCAATCACTCTGTCTGACTCAGATCCTTGTAAGTATTATTCTCAGTTTTAAACTTAATTACATTTTTTTTTGTGTTAGTGCCAATTATATCTGATATTAGCAAAAACCAAGTTTCAAATGATAATGATCCGTCCGTTGAAGCAGGAACAGATGATAATTTAGAAAACTTATGGCAAACCTCTTTAGGAAAATTCAAATTTGTTGTAGCTGATTTACCAGAACAGTTGCAATACATATATCAGTTACTAATGGTACCTACTATAATTTTGTAATTTAGTTATTCTAGCGGCCGCTTTTGAAATTAATTTATTCGTCAACCTTTTGCTTATTTTATTTTAGGAAATACCAAAAGTTCAAAAACCGGACATTTTGTATTATATGTTACAATGCCTAAAAATCTTATGTTTGCATGGTGATGCCTGTACAAAGGCGTCAAAGGAACAAAGGGGTTTTTTCATTTGGTGTCAAGAAAACTTACTTATAAAAAAGTAGGTATTTATACATTTCCACAAAAGATGTAAACACCACCAACTTTTTGTTTAAGCTTATGGAACTTGTGTAATTCGGAACATTCACACATTAGTCAAGAAGCAGTCCCATTTTTGCTTCACTGCATAACATTACCAGCTGGATCAGATGTTTTTTGGAAAGTTGTTCAAGAAGAATTCCATAATCCAGATTGGAAAGTTCGATTTACTGCAGTAGATCGGGTTACCATCATAGCGTGCTTTATGGACTCGACACCTCTTCGAAATGTGCCTTCTTTACAAGCAGCCTTGACGAACGCGTTTTGTTATTTAATATCTAGCATGGATGACTGTAATGTGTACGTAGCACAAAGAGCAACATTATATTTAGGAACTATACATGACGCTGCAATTAGAGTGAGTTGAACTGATTTTTTTTATTAAAATGGCCTTTGACTAATTTCGTTTATAGAGCCTCATAATGTGTTTAGAAACACAATTTGATAGTGTGATTGTGGATCGACCTATGGTTCTTCAATCTTTATATCAGCTACACAATTCGCTAAGTGAACGAAAGATTGTAACATGGGAATTTTTCCTTAATAGGTTTGATACGCTGTTTTTAGAAGCACAAATCAGTTTAGAAAAAACTGGTGACATATCATATTTACGCGGTAATTGATGCAACTTAAGATTAATTTTTTTTAATGCACGGAAAAATTTGTATGTAATCTACCTAGATGTGAAGGCAAACAAAGTATTTTTTTACGTATGTTCTGTTTCTGCACATATCTACGCACTTACTCCAACGTATCTGAAATATAGACATTTTTTTAAAAATTCCATCGGTAACGCCTTGGAATAATCATTAATAGTAGCTGTTAAGTTATTTGCGCTAGACTACTTCTGTAACCACAGCAGCACTGTGATTAGTTCAGAAATATTATGGATCACAGCCTTAATATTTTTTACATTTATGTGCCAAACCTTTTTGCCCAAAGCTTTATTTGAAATAAAATCGGTCATTCTTACTATGTAAAACAATCATTTGATCATCGATAATTTTTGCATTAGTACTTTTCTTAGTCCAACAGTTTATAATGATTTTAAATGATTCTTTTTGAATAATCAAACTGATAATATATGTTGACACTGCCTGTACATGAAAAATTATAATTTTCCATCATTTTTGTAACTAGGTAGAATTACAAATCTCATGCTTTCTTCTAAATTCATAAATCTTAAACAGCAAAATGATTTTTACAGCATGCATATGTTATAAATTTCCTAGATTTACGAAATTCAGATATGAACAGTGAAGTTTTTATAAGAAAACTGCATAGAGCACACGAAGCATTATCCCAGTCAGATGGTAGCGGCGCAAGCTCTAGTAAAACTCTCAGCGCAAGTTTTGGTACAAAGTGGCCTTACAAAAGAACGATGTCTGCTCCTGCCTCAATAGTTAGTAGGCACGAAATAAAAGGTACATACCAAGAAAATAGTGAAAATATAATCCTTGTTCTTTTAATGCTTTAGAATCAAAAGAAAAAATTTATAGCCGCCAGTATTCAGCTCCAATTCTAAAACGGAAAAGTTCACGATTTGGACTCGGTCAGTTTCTAGGCACTAGTAACAGTATTCCAGGTAGAAAATAGATATAGTGTCTTGCTGTAGTGGAAGCATGCATGTACGTAAGTTTAAATTATTTTTTTAGAAACAAAACTTCTATTAACGAAGTTACAGACATAACAGACATAATAACAGAAAAAGAACAATTCAATTGCTGATACGCGCATGTGATGCATGCACTCGGATAGGTTTAAATGCGTACATTAACAGATATTTTTTAGATGGACATGTTCATTCGCTCAATGTGGTTGACGATCAAAATTTAATCGGGTTTTTGCACCGAGTTATAGACTTTGAAGAAGCGGATAAGGAAACAATGCATTTGCTTATTTTTTTATTAATGCAGTTTTTATCACGATCTGATCAAGCATATCCATCTGATGAAAAAGGAATGGCAAAATCTCAAGGAATTGTTTTGCGACATTTATTTTTGTTATTGGGTTATCGTCAAAACGAACGGGGTGTATACGTACCACCACAAAGACTTAGGACGTCGCCTGCCTTTAGTGCGTACTTATCCAATTTACCTCAACTTTTGGATCAAAATCACGTAATGGGACGAATGTTGCTATCAAATTCGTTGATTTTATTGCAATACTCGCCCTCTCCTCATTATGTAACAAATAATATCGATTTTCAACCGCCAAGTTATAGTTTGTGGGCATTAGAGCCTCATTGCAGACGAAACTGGTTAATGTCTTTAGTGGTTTTGTTATACAAGGTCTGATTGAAGAGATACAACGAAGTAGCTTATTAATACTTAACCTTTCACAGTATCAGTATAACCAACAACCGCAATGTTTGCAACTTATATCTTTAATTCGAATAGTCTTAAATACCCTAGACTCTCAATATCACCATTGTCGAAGAATTCCAGCTACAGTTATAATGGGTGCTCCACCATCGCGTTCCAGAGGTTAGTCTGAATATGTAGTTGCATTCATTATACAAAGATTTCAGATGTTAGTCAACCATCCTTAGGAATTGATAATGAACACGAACGTTTAATAACACCTCCACTATCCCCAATGTATTCCCTTGACGGACAATCCGGACACGTGTCGTTAAACTCAAAAGGTGGTAAAATGCAAGTAATTTACGCTAAACCATCGTCAACAACAAGCATGGAAACTCATTGGGAAGAAATAATACAACAGCCTGAGAAAAAACCTCGAAAATCAGCGGACTATGATGTGGAAGATTCGGAGTCCGAACTTCTTGCAATTCCAGAAAGTGACGTGTCAGACAGTACATTACAAGGAAGCGGACAGGTTAGTAAAATGATACACCTTATTGAAAACCCTGTTACCCTTTTGCAGGATTCCTTTGAAGAAATGGTCGATGAAACGTCATACACTTTCCAAAAACCGAATAAACTAAACATAAGTCCTAAAGCTCAGGATAATTACAACGATTCCATAAAAAAGGAATTTATAAGTCATACTATCATAGGATCTTCTGATAAGAGACCCACATGGTTCATTGGAAGCGAGGATGATTCATTGAAACACACAGATAATAAAAATTGGGGTTTAGATGAAAAGTCTATGGCGTTACATCAAAAATGGTTTTCATCGGATAATTCCAAAAATTGTTCTAAAATTAGTTCATTAGGGACCAGTAGTCTAGCAAGCACCTTAGCTGTTGTAGCTGGTGTACCAAATATTCAAATGAGTATGGCGAAAACTGTTACTACAGATTCTCATAAGCAAGTCACATCTACATCAGTTGAAGCGCAGCATATTAGCAAACCATCAATGACTACGAAATACAAGAAAGGCGTCGAAATACCCATATCGGATTGCGATGATTGTTTTAAAAATAATACTATACTACCCGCGCCGTCATTAGAAAGATTACTGCCAATAGGAGCTTCTAGAACATCAGGTATTAATAATCCTTTAATGTTTATCCAAAATCTCATAAACCATATTTCTTTTAAGTTATAAAAAGTTCACCACAAGTAATTTATGAGGATATAAATTCTAGATCACCAGATTCTCCACTTTCAAAAATGGATTTAATTATATTGGGTAATAACTCATTACCCCTACCCTACATTACAAATTATGAATAGTGAGTTAATTTTCAAAACTTTCAGAGTCGCCAAGGGATTCGGTATTTTCACCAAGTATAGAGTCACAATTAGAAATTCCACGGCAGGAACGTTTACTGCCAATTGGGCAACATAATAAAGAAATATCACAACTGATTGACAGAGTACAGCAAGCATTGGGAATTAGCGCAACAACTACAAAAATGGATAATAACAAAAGTAACGAATTTTTTGGGTCCAGAAGTGAAGTTTTATCCCAAAGTCATAGTCCAAGACGTTTAATCAAACAAGTCGCTTTAGAAAGCCCTCCAAATCAGAACGGGCAAGAAATTAGTTATTTTTGTAAAGACGTCAATATAGATAATAAAAGTAAATTTACTTTCTGTAACTTTCAATAATTACATTTTTGTTTTACTTCAGGAGAATTTTTTAATCAAAAACACAAATCAGGAAAAGTAGATAGTTTTACAGTAGGGGTGCATTCTTTAAGCGATCCCAGAAAACTTGGCTCATGGTTTAGTCCCCAGATGTCACCAAGATTAGAAAGGTGTGAATATAAACCCAGTTTATTTCGTTCTGGAGATGAATGCATCAACGAAAGGTAACAATTTACTTACGTAGGTAATCATAGGTTGATTAATTAGTACTACACATAGTAACGTTAATTTATTTTTCTTTTTGCCAAACGAGAAACATCATCTATAACAATATTATAAACAATACCTAATGACCTATAAACTCTAATATAATACTCATGCCATATCGCTAGAAACTGTTTCAAAGATTACAAGTTGCAAGGTTGCACATTAGTTAGCTTTTGAAAAGGCTGGAATGTGTCGAAACATGTACATACACGTATTATAATTACGGTAATAAAGATAAAATGGTACCCATAATCTTTTCTTATTTTGTCGATTAATAGTGGCAAAATATACCAAGTTATAACTCTGAGAAATGTGTTTTTGGAAGCAGATCTTTATTAAGCTCTACTGCTTGAGAATAAGCCAGAATAAGAGACAAGAAATAGATAATTATACAAAAAATTTTAGATCTCACCAATTATTACTAAAATTACCTTATTTTTAAATTCATAAAATAATTTATTTCAGATTTAGATTATATTGAATAATTTTTAATTTTAAAAAACCTATTAGAGGAAACAACCACTTTGAAATTGCGTAAAACATATTTTTACTTTGCCATTTTTGCTTTAGTTCTCATCCTTTTTCAGCCTTCAATTAGCACGAGAACCTAATAGATTTTGTAGCTTTTTAGGGCATTTGCTAAAGGATTGAATACGCTATTATGATCGCTTTGATGTCCGTCTGTACGTTAACACTGCTGTTTTCCTATAGAAAACTAGATGAAAAATTATAGTGATAAAACTATTCATGGAAATATTCTGTATTCTTTAAGCGAAAATTTTATTTTACAATTTCAGGTAATACAAGTTAGAAAGAAAACTGTTGCCTGAACTATTGCTAGTATTGAATTCAGTATAGAAAATTTACCCCAAACAAACAAAAACGAAATCAGGAAAAGTGTTGCTTATAATATTTGTTGTTTTAAATAATAAGGGAATCCTTTTAGAGAATGAAATTATTAATAATAATAATACTAATAATAGTAATAGAGGAGTTCCTAGACTGTAAAAACTTAATAATATTAAACACCGGCTCCTACGCATTGAAACTTCAAATCTAACAATTTTAATGCCATTGACCTATCAATAACAACTCCAAGTTTAGCATTAAATGTGGAATGGAAACCGCTAAATGAATATTATAATAGTGACCACTGTCCAATAATTATACAAACAAATAAACAGCAAATCGTAAAAAAACGTCTCAAAAAGGTTACATAAAAAAGCAAACTGGAATGATTACTGAAAGAGACTAAGTGGTGACACGTACAACACAGGTAACAACATTGAAAACAAAATAGAAGGACTAACAAAATCGATTTTAAACACCGCGAGAGAAACCATACCACAAACCACTGGCATTACAAAAAGTACAAGAGTACCTTGGTGGAATGAAGAGGTTAAAACGTTAATTAACGAAAAAAGAAGAGCTTTTAAAATCTTTAGGAAAAGCCCTACAACACTAAACTGAATAACCTACAAAAATGCTAGAGCTGTAATGAGAAAATCAATTCTCATACATAAGCGGAAATCATGGGAGGAATACATTTCATCGATAAATATCAAAACACATCCATCTGAGGTCTGCCACAAAGCCAAAAACATAATAGGAAATAGAACACAACACGAACCGGAACTATTAGTTGTAAATAATAAACAAATTAGTACAGTTACCGACAGAGTGGAAGTATTTGCTGATCATTTCCCAGAATACATGAAGGTAAATTACCAAATAAAAACTTACTAACTACCACAACATTTAAAGAACAACATGAAGCAGCATATAACCAACCATTCACTTTAAAAGAATTATGCAATGCTTTGAAGGTTAAAGATGATAAAGCTCCTGGACCAGACAATATCACCTACTCAATGTTGAAAAACTTACCCGAGAACAAAAAAGAATATCTTTTGCAGGTTTATAACGAATTGTTTCAAGACAGATATATAACCCGAAGTCTGGAAGAAATCTTATGTAATTCCAATACCAAAGCCGGGGAAAGACACAACAAATCAAGCCAACTACAGACCCATATCCCTCACAAGTTCTAAGTAAAATCTTAGAGAACATGGTAAACCACCGATTAATATGGTTCCTAGAGCACAATAAGTTGATATCGCCCAAGCAAAACGTTTGACACAATGTGGAGACACAATATAATTAACAAACTACATGAATGAAACTGCGACGGGAATCTATCAAAATTTACAGAGAACTTTTTATCCAATAGAACATTCATAGTTAAAATAGGAAATGTACTATCCTGGTTCTAAGTACAACACTCTTTCTAATTGGAATCAATAACATCATCGAATCTATCCCATCTCAAATTCACAGCGGGCTATATGTAGGCGACCTGTTGATATACAAATATGGGGATCAAATGTCAGATATTATATAGGAGCTACAGAATATCATCGACATTGTAGCAAATATAGCGAATCAAAATGGAATTACCTTCTCACTAAATAAAACAGGAGCAATGCACTTCTGCAGACTGAGAAGAGAGCACGACAACGAACGCAGTCTATATATGTATATATACTAGAAACGTGTACAAAATGTTAATACGTTGAGCATACTGGAGTTCTCTTCGATACTAAGATGTATTTTAAAGATCATGTTCAAAATCTTGTAAATAAATGTAAAAAATGGCTAAATATTGTTAGATGTACATCAAACCTTAGCTGGGGTGCACGCAGAGACACCATAATTAGACTATACAAAGCTTTTATTCTACCTGTTATTGACTATGGTTCTATAATTCATTCCTCTGCTAGACCATCAACATTAAAACCACTACATCAGATATATGAATACGTCTAGCAATTGGAGCATTTAGAAGTAGCCCACACACGTCATTATTTGCTGAAGCTGGAATAATGCCTTTAGAATGAACACAAAAGTATCTACTATTATACTATATGGCCAAACTATTAAACCTTTCGGACTACCTTAATCTTTCAACATTAGAGACTTACCAATTATTCAACCCTTATGAAAGAAACAGATCTACAGCCAGACCTGCTCTAATACGTGCCATCGAATTAGTAAATAAAATGCAGCTGGATACATTCCACATATTCAAATATAATCTAACAGATCTACCAATATGTCTATTGGATAAAAGAAACGCAAAACTGGATCCAACTTTAACCAAATGGAAAGGAACACCTAACGACCTATATCAACAGTATTTTAGAGAAACGCTAAATAATTATAAAAAATATCTCGTAGTATACACCGACGGATCCAGAACTAGAAATGGATCAGGAAGCGCCATATACGTCCAAATTGAAACATAACTGGGCCTATAAAACCATACGCAACAACGTACATGACCGAAATGTACGCCATATGGCAAGCAGTGTTATTTTGCGCACATAATACAGGTAAAAAATTTCTAATATGCACAGACAATCTGTATGGATTACAGAATATATTTTATGGTGTACACAATGACTCATTAACTAATATGATTAGATCACAAATTTACCATATGGACTCATCAATTTCGCTGACCATGATGTGGATACCTAGTCACACAGGTATCCTTGGGAATATTACTGCTGATATCAGTGCAAAAGATGCCACTAAAATGCATAACGTAGACGTCTTCCATGTGACTCTTAAAGACATTAGATTATACATAAAACAAAAAACCAAACAGTATTGGGAAAACCAATGGAAAAACACAATAAACAACCACCTACAAAAATTAAAAAAGACATTACACCATGGAAAAGCAATCCAATATTAACGAGACGGGAAGAAACTGTACTTATCAGATTATATATCGGACACACAAACCTAGCTCACCTGCACCTTCTGGGCAGATGTAGACAAGCGCTGTGTAACTACTGCAATGTAGGAATTAGTATTAACCGCATATTAATCGAATGTCCACAATATACGGTTTTTCGAGCAAACCTCAACATGGCAAGTAGCATCGAAGAAATTTTTAAAGATAGTCCTGAGGCAATTGGAAAATTAACAATATTTTTAAGGCATATAAACATAATACATAAATTGTAAAATATAATATAAGCATAATAACTCCACATGACAACAGCAGTCTGGCCAAACCACAAAAAAAAATAATAGCCAGCTTCCGATGGGGACCGGACAAATAACACCTTCGAAGTATTGTCAATGCTTTCGTGGGAAGTAAAATTGATTATGGATCTGCGGCGCCAACATATAAAACAGTGGAATCTGTGTGGAATAAGGCACTACTCCTTGCGACAGGTGTATTCCGAACTTTGTCGACGATTTCTCTGTAGGTAGCTGCTAACTTAATATCAATTCAGGAACGTACTTTAAAGAGCAGATTGAGATACGGATTTAAAATGTCGCAACAAGTAGGAACATGTAATGCTAGATAAGTACCAATGGGCCCAAACTCGAACAGTCCCAGCTATAATAGAAATTCACAAGGAATTGTTAAAATAGAGACGCTAAAGGTTATAAGAGGCCTGTTTGTCGAAAGCAAAAAACTTACCTGTAAAAAAACGCTAAACGTAAGAATCGCTCAGTACATGAACAGTCTAGAGGGTACAATTATACTCACCGCGGCGTTCCAAGCAACTACCGGGTTCGGAGTTGCTGTTTCGCACGAGGGCCGCACTGTGACGTAGTTTCTACCACAACCAACCTAGCTGCTGACTGCCCATAAGGTAGTTGTTCCGAAAACGCTGGCAATTTATGAAACCTATCAGCACACGACCTTCCATATATGTATCACAAATGAACAAATAATAGAGATCATAGAAAATACGTTTACGGTTGATACTTTAGCGGGTAAAATAATACAACTGTGGAACAATCTCAAACGGATGGGCAATACTGTGAACGTGGTGTCGATACCTCCCTCTGCAATGCACTCGGACGACAGAAGCCGCGTGGAGAACCGCCACACATCCAACCGTAAGTAATTCTTTTGCAATCTACGATAAGCAGGATATTTTACAGCATGTCGGCAGCCTAATAATAAATAAATGGCAAGAATGTTGGCAATCCAGCCAACAGCAGTTTAAAAGTTTTCGCCCGACGGTTGGAAAAGAAGAGCATCAAGCAATGTGTAGACAGGACGAGATAAAAATTCTTAGACTAAGGATTGGGCATACACGCTTAACACAGTGTACCTCTATTTAAACAAAAAACAACCAATATGTCCACAATGTAAGAATCACCCGGTAACGATAGCTCACTTACTTGAGTCATGTCAACCTCTGGAAGAGTACCGACGATATTCTCGAATAGAAGGCAACATGTCAACAATATTAGCAAATAATAACGCTCGGTATGTAACACAGTTTATAAAACTCATAGGTCTGTATAAACATATCTGAACAAGAAAAGAACAAACTAACTATAACACCTGCCCGCCGTACCAATGACCTTCGATGTCAACGCATGTTGGAATAGGCATTAGATAAAAACACATATAATAATAATAAAAATAACAATAATTTTAAATCAACACACCACCAACTAACAAAGCTTTACAACGATATCCTTCGCAACCCAGAGAGACTACCAAAGTTCATGACTAGTGGTACTGCTTACCTTGTAGCAAAGACAGAACCACTTATTCTATATGCCTCAAAATATAGACCTACTACTTGTCTGTCTACAATTTATAAAATATTTACGTTTGTTATCACAGGAAAAATATACGAACACCTGAAGACAAACAATTTAATAGATGAGGAACAAAAAGGTTCTTACAGTGGGTCCCAGGGATGCAAAGAACAGTTAATTGTAGATGAATTAATAACAAAACACGCAAAACAGACAAAGCACGACCTCCACACAGCTTATGTAGATTACAAGAAAGTGTTTGACAGCATACCGCACTCTTGGTTACTTAAAACCCTAAATCTGTATAAGATAGAATACTGCATAGTAAAATGTTTAGCGCACATTATGTAGAGAAATAAACATAGCAGAGGTTACTATATCAATGAATGCAAATTCACGCATCTGTGGTACATGGAGGGCCTTAAACTATTTGCTAGTAAACAAAACCAACTAAATAAAATGGTACTGACAAACAAATTATTACTGGGTTAGATAAATGCAAAATTAGCAGTATGATAAAGGGAAAATGGAGACTAAACGAAGGATATGCAGTAGCAAGACAAGGAAAAATGGAAGGAATGGCAGAAAATGAAAAATATACCTATCTCGATACGGACAGACACAAGGTATAGAGCAAAACGTGTGCAACGATAAAATACAGAGAACCTACCTTACAAGACTGCGAATGTTATTGAAAAGTGAATTATCCGCCAGAAACTGTCTAAAGTCATGAATAGTTACGCAACGGTCGTACTTACTTACAGCTTCGGAGTACTTTACCGGACTGATACCGAACTACAAACAATAGACAGAACGACAAGGAGAGAATACAGAAATAGTAGAGAACATCCTCCATGCAGCGCGGTTGAACGGTTTCACTTACCTTGACACCAAGGTGGAAGAGGGATCCCAAGTGTACGTGTACAGCATAATACGCAACTCGAAAATCTGCGAAAGTACTTTCACGGCAAAGCAGAATGCTCAAAATACCTTAAAACAATAATAAAAATAGATAGCGGATTAACACCACTGAAACTGACTGAAAAACAATTACAATCTCAGTGCATCCCAATTCAAGATATCAAACAATAGTGGAAATCGAAACCTTTACACGGGAAATACATCGCCAGTATAGAACAGGTATACGTAGATACTAGAGCATCACAGGTGAGACTGAGAACGGGGTCAATGTTTAATGAAACGGAAGGGTTTACTGCTGCGATCCAAGATCAGGTCGTATCAACTCGCAGCTACAGAACAAGGATAATGAAAGAAGCTCTCGCTAAGGTTAACTGTCGTATGTGTGATACTGACGAGGAAACGATTGAGCATACAATAGGATTCAGTACATTAGCTCACAAACAATACCTAGAAGGACACAATCAAGTAGCGAACATCATACACAAAGAGCTCAGAAAATACCACATGAATCATAACGACAGCGATCCTTACTACAAGTACCAACCACCACCAATATGTGAAAATGATAACGTAAGGATTTACTGGAATAGGAAAATAATAACAGACAAGACTATCGAATCCAAAATCCCTGAAACAGCGTTTAAATGTAACAAAAACGTCTTCTCCAGGTCCTGAGTACATAACATATGATATGCTAAACAATTTGAGTAAGGAGTATAAATGTCAGCTTCTTGAAGAATATAACGACATCTGGCATCAAGGTTCATATCCGACCTGCTGAAAGGAAGCAATTATAGTGCCTATTTTAAAAAGCGCCAAGAATCCATACTTAGCCTGCAGCTACCGCCCAATAAGCTTAACGAGGCCTTTGGATAGAGACACTATGCCGTTGCCGTTTTCCTGGATGTGCATGAAAGCGTTTGATATGACCTGGAGGTACGGTGTAATACAAAAACTTCATGAATGGAGGTTCAGAGGAAATTTGCCCAAACTTATTCCTGAATTTCTCCATGACCGTACATTTCGTGTTCGAGCGGGGAATGAGATGTCTACTCCCAGAAATCTGCAAAATGGTATACCGCAGGGCTCTACCTTGAGCGTGGTATTATTCGCCGTGGCAATTAATTCCTTAACCAAATCTCTACCCAATGACATATACAGTTATCTATACGTGGACTATTTAACTATCTTATACTCGGCAGCAAAAAAAGGAATGATTAACGGAAAACTGTAACAAGTTATAGACATCATAGTTTCTAATGCTAGTACAGTGGGGTCCAAAATATCATACGAAAAAGCCTATAGTCTCCATCTTTTTCAAACTAAGAGTGCCCCACTATGATCCTACGATATCATCTGAAGGGAGATATATTCGATGTAGAAGCTCTGGCACTTTTCTGGGCGTAACTTTAGACCCTGGGCTCACATGGATGGATCATATCAATGAATTAATAATAAGATGCAAGAAGCAATTAAACACAACAAAGATTATTGGCAGGCTCTAAATGGGGCGCAGATCCAGGGATTCTGATAAGGATGTACAATATATTGATAAGAACGAAGATGACTACGGCTGTGAACCTTATTCTTATGCATCTAAAAGCACTGTAAAGCCACTTGAAACTATCCAAAGGTACTGTTTGGGAGCATTCTATACCAGCCCACATGACAGCCTATCTTGTGTAGCAGGTGTTATGTCCATCGGTTTGCATCAACAATATCGAATTCTAAATTACTCATGTAAAATAAGAGCGCAAATATACCATTCTAATTGTGAAACCACATTTAGGAATGATGCACCTTCACAAGAATAGAACAGATTGCACAAACCTATTTAGTGGAACGACAAAAATGCTCTCACTTCTTTGAACGAGCAACTCCCAAATATGCTGCAGTTGGAACCACTTGAAATTCCTCCTTCGACTGTACCGTCAATTAAGATCTGTTTTGATTTAGAAAATTACAGCAAAAAGAAACGTATCCAACTGCCTCCAAAGTGAAATACAATGAATTATTAAATATATATATATATATATATATATATATATATATATATATATATATATATATATATATAAGGACCATACATTCTTTTATACCGACGGTTCTAAATCCAAAGAAGGAGTGGGATGTGGGTTATATGTAAATAACTACGAATACAAATGGTCGTTGCTCATACGTACATCCGTATACACTGTAGAATTGTTTGCTATTTGGCAAGCGCTCCGTTATTCTGAAATGTGCGTTAACGAGAAGATGGTTGCATTAGTAAGTGATTCTCCAAGCTTATTACGTAGTATACAGAACCCGTATACTAAAAATCCGCTGGTACAGATGAAAACTCAACTATTGCTCACCTGGAAAACACTGGTTATAATGTTATACTCATATGGATACCGAGTCATATCAAGATCGAAGGTAACGAGCGAGCAGATAATTTGGCTCGTCATGCAGCAATAGAGACTGTAAATGAATCAAGGGAAATAGTACAGATGACAACCTCTAGTGACTTTCGAAAACATTTGAAAGACAATTTAAAAACGTTATGGGAACACACATGGTGTGAAAGTGATAGTCATCTAGGATGTCTGCAAAAAACCACAAATGGATGAAAACCTTTGCCTCCAACATGTAGAAAGGAAAGAAGCATCCTTCATAGATTTAGAATAGGACATACAACAATAACACACAAACACCTTCTGGAGGGCGAACCACCACCATTGTGCAATAGATGTTCAGTAACCTTAACGGTGGAGTACCGTGTATCTGTCCTATTTACACTCCTCTTCGTGTAATGTATAATATTGCGGGAAATCTGAAAGATACCTTTGATACAGGCCAGATGGGAAATTTCAAACTGTTTCTGAAAGCAATAAATATGTTTAGTAAAATATAGTATGTCTATATAGAAATGGTGCCCAAGAGCACAGCTGTCGTCGCACCAAAATGTTATAAAAAAAAAAAATAATAATAATAATTTTTTATTTCCAACAGCTAAAGCCTATTATAATATAAGAAATTGTACCAAATTATGACTAATATAATAAGGACAATTTAAATTGTTACTTTCAAAATAAAGAAAATATATGTAAGTACCAGAAATGAATTATATCTATATTAACTTAAAATAGTTGTACATACCTTAAATAAAACTATAAATAAATAAATAATGAGATATAAGGTATTAACAAGTGTAACAAAAAAAACTTGAGAAAGAGAAAAATAAATAACTAAAAATAAATAAAATAAAATATAACATCGTATCAAACTTACACCCACCTAGTTCCATGACCACTTGAGTGGTAATTGTCATTGAAGGCGTCAATATTAAAGACTGACGTGATTGATTCTTGGAACATGTAAATTCAGTTGGGATGTGGTCGTTATGCCATCGATCATATTGTGTGTTAGTTTATACAAATTAACGAATATCTGAAATTGATGCTTTTTTGTATAAATAAATAAAACTAAATTCATCTAGTAATAATTGACGGCTGTAACCTATTACAGGTTTTGGACTGCTTCGAGTATATTTAGGTATGTTTGCTGATAATGCGACCAATAGATGCATAACTTAATTTACTAATAATATAAGCATTGTATAAGGTGATTAAAGTTTTCAGTTAATTAAACAACGTACTGTTCCTTATAATAAAACCTAGCAATCGATTACAATCCCTGACAACTTGCAAGTTAAATGTCAGTTTACTATCAAATATTACACCTAGATCTGTATATTTGTTGACTGTAGACAAATTATTATTTTTAATACTGTAATCAAAAACTGTATGAATGGTTTTTCTAATGTATGACATTACACAACGTTTGTCAGTGTTTAACCTTAGATCATTATCTTGGCACCAACTGAGCAATAACTCAAGATCATTCTTCAGAGAAATACTGTGACATATTTTCAACTATTCTAAACACTATTAGGTCATACACATACAATAAATATCTATTATTAAAACTATCACTTACAGAATTGAAAAACAGCAAAAACAGAAGTTGGTCCAAATTTGATCCTTGTGGAACTCCGTTTGTAGCAATGTATTCGTAAGATGAAAAACTTTGATATTCAACAACTTGCCTTCTTTTATGTAAATGAGATCGTAAAATTTCAACAATGTTACTGTTAATTCCCACCGCAAAATTTTTTTCTAGATGTTTCCAATGATTTATTCCTTTGTAAGATGCGTGTATATGACGTCCACTTGTTCGTTTTCATCCATTGCTTGAGAAATATATTGTGTAATGATACACATGTTGGTTGACGTTGAACGCCCAGGAAAACAGCCATATTGATTCAATGATGTATAAGTAGAAATAATTGAAAATACTTTTGAAAAACAGCTAAGTATTGCCAGTGGACGATAATTACTAATGTTACATTTATCTCCAGATTTAAAGATAGGTACAAATTTAACCAATTTCCATATGGCAGGAAAATTACCAGTTTTTAGTATTAAATCAAACAAAAACGTTAAAGGTTTAGATAAAACTGATCTAGCATCTTTTATGAAAAACTCAAGAATCATATTTACTCCCATGTTATTTCTCCTCTTCAGCTAGGTAATACAGGTTACCACTTTAGCTTCAGTTATATAGTAATCAACCATATATTTGATATATCTACAAACCTTTCATGTTCATGCACGGTAGGATTATGAAAAACATTTAAAAATTGGTGGCGAATGAATTTACGATATATTTTGGATCATCAAGATTTGTTCCGTTAAAGTTCATATTTACGTACAGGTATTCTACTAGTATTTTTCAAAGAGTTAATGTATGACCAAAACTTCTGCGGGTTCAATCAAATCGTATCTTCTGAGTTATTTACAAAATTTCTTCTGGATTGACTAATTTTATTTTTGGTTATGGTTCGGATGTTTTTAAATTCCATATATAATGAAACACTGTTTCTGCATTTGTTAACTTTCTACCTGAGACAGCTTTTCTTTTTCAGTAAACTAGCAACTTCATAAGAGAACCAAACTGGATATCTCTTTCTGTTAGGTTTTATTAACGACACATGTTTATCAAATATTTCATGCAACGCTTTATGCATATATTGGCAAACAGCATATGGATCATTAAGTGAGTATATAGGAGCCCAATCGATATGGCATAAATAGTCATATAAGAGATTTAACTTAGCACGATAAAAATTATATTTCTTTACACCGCCAACAGAAAACTTTTTCGTAATTCATTAGTCATGGGTACACATAGGAATAAAGAAGGATGGTGCACATCCTCAGGCACTACCGAATATAACTTCTTGTCAACTGCACAAGCAAAATTAGAGCTCGTAATGACCAAGTAAAGTAAGTGCCCATTAAGGTTGGTTATAATGGTGCATTAAAGTAACCCATTAAATGATAGAAAATATAGCATTTGATCCAGTTTAGCACTACCACCTAGGTTAGAGCAATTATTGTTGAACTCGGGAACATTAAAGTCACCTAACACAATGGGCTTATTATTAAAGTCAATCAAACTTTGTGGTTATATATTGCAGTATATATATATATATATAGTTATAATATCCAACGGACAAGTTCTTGGAAATAATCTAACCACTAATATATCAATTGCGTCTATAGGACAAGATATGATTGTCATTTACCCTAATTAAGACCCCTCCTTCATTCCTATAAACACTCCGATCCTTACGATAAACATAAAACCCAACCCAAAATAACTCTGGATTAAATATTTGAGAATTTAACCAAGTTTCAGTTAAAGCATAAACATTTTAATTATCATTGCATACACTATTACGAAGATTTAATGTTTTAGTTCATAAACCACGAACATTCTGGTAATATAACGTTAAAGCGTTAAATTAGTTTTTGATTGTTTGCTAATAGGAGATTTTTATGCAAAGCTCTTGGATTAACACACGTGTATTTGATAAACAGACTATTCTCGCCTTAGGAAGTGGGATCATTAAATTCATCAAATACTAAATTACACCCCAATTGTTGCATTTTAGTTAAACCACGTCGACACCTACTTGGATGTGGAAATGATTTAATGCTTCAAATAACTTTTATGTGTAACATAATACACACACTAACACACACCACATACACGCACGCACCCCCCACACACAAACACACTCACACCCACACCCACTCACACAAACTCACACTCACACTCACACTCACACTCACACTCACACTCACACTCACATTCACACTCACACTCACAACCACACTCACACTCACACTCACCCTCACACTCACACTCACACTCACACTCACACTCTC
>JARFJB010002289.1:0-15000 GCA_036346205.1 Vesta saturnalis | reverse complement strand
GTCTCTCGTCTACCTACCCAACGATTCGGAAAAGCTTCATCTAAATATCTTTTCTCATTTAAAGAGTGGTGGTATAGTGCCCCGTCTTGTTGATACCACAGATCAACATTTGAAAATTTTTCTTGATAAGCTGGAATAATTTGCTCTTGCAATAATTGTACATACCGCTTGCGAGTTAAATTGTCATTTATAAAAAAACCAATAATGCAATCACGGCAAAGCCCTACCCATTAATTTTTTGTGGTCTTTGGGTATGCTGTTCCATTGGGGATTTTCAGCCGACGAGTAACAATTACGTCTATTTCCATTTAAATAAAATGTGTCCTCGTCGGAAAAGAGTATATTGTCAAGGAAGTTTGGATGATTACTGATGCGCTCCATCATACGCTGACAAAATTCCACACGTCGGTCATAGACTTCTTCTGACAATTCCTGCATTAAAATAGATTTATATGGGTGCAGTTTTTCCCCTTTCAGTATACTATGTATGGAACCTTTACTTAAGTCGTGGTTTAGAGCTAGCTGACGCGTTGGAGTGTGTGGATTTTCTGTGATCTTTTACAGTACCTCTAATTTTCTACCTTCGTTTGTTGCCACGGTTGGTGGACCAGACTTTGTAAGATCCTTGACATGACCTGTTTCCCTAAATTTCTTTATTATTTTGCTGACTACCGATTGAGTAATTGGTGCTCGATTTAGATAAACGTTATTAAAAAGTTTACAGACTTCTCCTCTTACGGTCTCCATAACCGACCATTATTAAAATCTGGATTCTCTGCGTTTCTGATAAATGGACCATAGTATTGCACTAGCACTGCTTTCTCAAATACAAAGAAATTTAATGATTTTTATTTGTGAAAAACGGATGTTTTATGTGCAAAAAGCTTAGTTGGTAGGTTTTGCACAAAAATTAGAATATTAAAGATAGATTGACACTTCTGTAAATGTTACCTACTTGATTTGAGTTGTGTTTTTTTATGTGTTTTTGTTGGTAATAAAATTTACGTTTTTCAACTTTCAATAATTTTTTTCTCAAAAATTTTCTTATACTGTCATTTTGACAATTGAAAGAGGAATAAAAGCCTAAAACAAAGTTATGGGGTTACGGTTTAAGAAAAACTGCCGATGACGTCGTATCTCAAGATTGACAACCAAAATATTTTCTCTGACGTATGCACAATGTGCGCATTATTTTTATAGCGGTGTACAGCGCGCATGCGCAAAATACAGACCGCGGAATTTCAAAACGGTACTTACTTTAAAAGCACGCCTCGTATATTATTACAGCAGAGTTGTTTTTTGGATTTTCATATTTCATAAGTTTTGCTGACATTATTATTTCAAACATGTGATTCCCAAAAAGATAAGTATTTCAATTTATATTTTCTGAATTTCTGACAGATGTTCGGAATGTGGTGTGATTAAGGAAGAATATAGTGATGAAGAAATTGGATTATGTATTGTGACTTTGGGAACATTTATTCATAGGGAACCAGCATTAGCTGCACCTATGTTGCCTGAAATTCTGAACATCGTCGCAAAGTAAGATAAAATATTACAGTATTTTATTATACAACAAAATTGTTCATAAGGGTAACCACACATGCTATGTATCCTTGGCAAAACGACAGCAATATACACTTACCAGGAGGAGCCGTTAGTGTTGCTCATCAATTTTTACGTTGTGTTCTACATCAACTAGCACCAAATGGAATATTTACTCAAATGTTTCAAACTCAAGGAAAAGGTACGAACAGAATTATTTATTTAATCAATCTTTTATTTTTCTTTTTAGAACCAGCCCGAATTCAGTTTTTTAAAAGTTTAACTCAAGCCTTAACCGACTTTAACGAGCTAAATCCAATAGCACCACTACAATTTCTATTAGAGGTACCAATTTTCTATTAATCACATAACTTATGAAGAACACAATTTATAGGCGCTTAATTCCAAGAAAATTCTTCCTGTAGATACCTTACCAGTTATTTTAGAAAACATTGCATGTTATTTTGACTGTCTACCATTAGAAGCAAGCTTAGGCTCAACTGTAACATTATGGAGTTCAGTACTATTACAACTTGAAAATCTTTATAGACGAATTTTATTTTTCTTAAGTAATCTAGATGACATAAAACCACTCTTAAAAATTATGGTTTCAGTTCTAAAAATACCAACAATATCTCAGTTTAAGGTAGGTACCTTCAAGAGTTTATGCCATTCATAATTATTTCTTGAGTTTTGCAGGGTCTTCTAGAACCATTTTCAAAAGTATTAAGCTGTGCTATTGAGCTACATATAGTTCAGTATAACTATTTAGTTGATTTATGCTACCTTTGTAATCGAATTTTTACTAAGGTACTATTCACATTATTTTCTAATCTACAGTTTTTTTTGTCTTATAGGAAAGAGATAAACTAATTCTCAGTAGAATGGTTGTATACGAGTTGGTGCAAGCTCTGAAATTTAAAGTTTCAATTCCAGATTGTAATTTATTAATATTAATCAGCTTGATACTACAGGTAAGAAACATTATTTTATTTCTTCCTCTTTCTGATTGCATCCATTAAATGTATAAATATATTGTACGCGATGTTTTCTAAAGCATAGAACAATGCTCTTCGCTGTCACAAAGCTGTAAATCAATGTCTTTATTTGTCAGTCTTTTTTCCTTATTTTTCTACAAACTATGATAAGTATTATTGCTTCTATCTTTTAGTATTTTCGTGCATTGTGTATAAGCTGAAGGCATAGTTCTATTGAACACGACTTTTCACTACTCGAAAATAACAGGTTGTATTACTCAAACAGGTATAGTTATATTGTTACGAAGTTTGCCAGTCATTCGGAGGAGATTGTTAATAATCCCCACCCAGTACTGCCCAGGAAAAAGAAGAAGAAGTCATGTGAAGTCGCAATAAAAAGAATCCCCATGCGTTCTATAATATCGTATCAGTGAACGTCTGGGATATTGCACACGAGATTAAGCCCCCATTGTAATGTTTTCACAATACACATATGACTAACTAAAGGGTGTCCCGATGAATCAAAATCTTCTGTGAAAAAGTAGAAATTATCTTTCAAGATTGTAGTTTTTAAAAAACTCGGATAAATAACAGATGAAGGGCAAACGGAAGGATCACCATATTAAATGAAACCCATTGCGGAACACCAGTTACAGGGATCTAGTTATAATCAGACTAACAGTAAAAAATCGGCAACTCATTAGGGCCCACAAATGGCAAAACTTCTTACTATCTAAGTTATAGACTTGTTAGCGCTACATACCTTAACGCAATGTCCTCCACGTGCATTAAAACTGTTTAGGTAATATATCGAAAACATGCTAACAGTGGCCCAACTATTTTATCTGCTAAAGGCGCAGATTAAATACAAGATTCGTAAAGAAAATGATGCAAAGATAAGTCGATTGAAGACAGTATCTGACCAAACAGAAAACAAACAATTTGACCATAAGAAAGTCAATCTGAGAATACTGTCGAGAAATGAAACAAACAGATTCCCTTTACAAGCACTTTTAGCTGTCATTTAAAGTATGTTTGAACTACGTTTATATATTAACGGTTGAAAAGTTATACATTCATTCAAATAACCATAAAATTCTTCATTTCTTTATGAGAGAACATTTACAAAATGGAAAACGATCTTCGTACAGTTGAAATTGACATTTCTGCGCACCCATTTTATTATAACTTTTTATTCTTTTACTAAATAAGATTCAACAAATGTACAAAATTCTCTAATGGAGAAGAGGAATTTTCATTTCTACAAACGTTCATTTTTGAAATATAACTTTTGCAAGGAAGCAGATGTTTCACTCTTTAAGCAGCATGTACGTAGAAGTCTTTTGCATATGAGTTTGGTTCGTATGTTGTAGTACTTCCTGTAAGATTGACATTCATAAGAACTTTATGTATGAAACATACTGGTTTGTTAGTTGGATTGCAAGTTCTCTGAGACTGTCGGTTAGATAGTTGCCTAGTATTATTTTTAAATTATTATCCCTCCTTTTCCGCTTGATTTGGTAGTTATGTCCGCATATATCATCATCAATTCGTAATTTATCGACATTCCTGCTCGTATAAGCCCTATATATCCACGTATCATTCTTGCCATGCATATATCTAACCCTGATGCATCGTTTGTTGAGATTTATTATTGTTTTCCTCATGTTTCTAAAACAGCAGATGTGCATAAAATGACAGCTGCGTGTATCCGTGTACTTTTGGTTCAGCACCTGTTGTCAGTATGGTATTATTCTGTAAACATTTAGGCTAGGTGAATATTCGAATATGGGTACATTTTCCAAATGCATTTTCGTCCTTTTTTCTCTTCACTTTGATCATACCACTTTAGTTCCCACATTTAAGTATTTTGGCCTCTATATTTAGACTGTATGGAGATTGCAGCTTTAGAGTAGATTTTCGTCTTAATTTTGTTTCTTTGTAAGAAGAACATATATACAGGGTGACAGTTTGTTAAGCTTTATATCGGTAGTGCATTTGTTGTGTAGAAACATTAAGCAAGCCACATCATATCAATGTAATCATAAGTAGAAGACCGACACTTGACGCCATCTTGGATTTTGACGTCACAAGGATGCCCACGTGGGAGACCATATTTTCCACCCCTGCTGGAATTTTCATCCCTAATTATTTTTATACGCCCACGTGGGAGACCGTATTTTTTCACCCCTTTTCGAGGGTCAACCCTAATTTTTTACACACCCACGTGTGAGACCGTATTTTCCACCCCTGCTGGAATTTTCATCCCTAATTATTTTTACTCGTTCACTTGTAGGAGTTGTTTTTTCACCCCTATTTTATAACAGCTCACGTATAGGACGCGTATTTTCTACCTTATGGTTTCTTTTCGAGGGTGAACCCTAATTAGAGCCTTTTTTGTACTTGCTCACGTGAGGGCTGGGGCTGGTCTTGGTGCTGGGGACTGGACCTAGAACTGGTCTTAGGCTAGGGCTGGACCTGGAGCTGGTCTTGGACCTGGAATTTGTCTTAGGATGATTTTTGGTGGTCAGCTTTAACCCAAATTAAGGTACTTTTGGTAGTTTAGCCCCTGGAGGTTAGGCAAACGCACACGCATACAATGTTGGAAATTGCATAATTACCCTAATAAGATATTATTATTAAAATTATCAACCCTGTTGTTTTAAAATGGTCATATGCTATTGGATGATCTTTTAAATGTACGAGAAATTTATTTTATAAGTTGTATTTCTAATAAGGAGGTTCTTGTAAGACAGCCGTTCTGTTGGGGATTGATTATGCGTGGGGGAATTTGAATGACAGTAAAATTTAATTATAGAACACTTATTTTTATTGTAAATATCATAATTAAAAAAAGCCTGAGTGAGTTATAAAAAAAAATTACTGACATTCGGGTTATTCTCTAATGAAACAAACATTTTTTATTAAGTTAATTAATTACATAACAGTTATTACAACATTGTCTTCTAAAACGAATATTAAAACATAGTTTATCTGCACTGATTTCATTGAAATATGTTTCATATCCTTCCGACCGTTAAAATGTTGTACGCCTTAATATTTTTTAAAGAAATTTGTTACGTATAGCTTAGATTCGTTTTATAACTGTAATTAAAAATCTGTAAATAAATAAGAGGTTAAAAGCACACTTACTGGCTCTGTACTTAAAGAACGTTTTGGAGAATTGGTTTACGAGTGATAGTCACTGCTTTGTGTTGCTCGTCTAACTTTCTACATTTTTACTTATGTATAGTTGATATATAACTGGTTCTCTATCAGTAAAAGTAATTTTTTCAAAGCGATTTGAAAATATTCATATTGTACATACGGACAGGCAAAATTGTTTTTATAAAAAAACCACATTAAAAGTTGGAATGTAATAATTACGTGTTTTAAATTCCACAACAATATGTAGTAAGAAACCACTGTTCATGTTTACTTTTAGCTAATTACCGTGTAATTATATAATCCTGTTAAATTTAATAGTCTAGAAAATTGATTACCAATATAAATGGTTAACATAATTTCTTTTAAAAAACACTAAATCATAAATTTTATAACACGATTTTTAAAACACACATGCTGAATTAAAAAGAAAGAAAAAACAGTAGGTATTACGCAATTCTTAATTAAAAAAGTAAGGTACTAAAAATATCTTTATTTATCCGAATAGAATGGTTGGGTAACAGGCGTTAAACAATAATTTGATTATCTCGTCATTTACAATTAAACATGTACTAAAATAGTTTTTTACAAAATCAAACATAGGTAAATTATGTAATCTATAGAAACATTAAGGTATAAAGCCCACACACATCCGAATGCTAATCTTGCAGTGTTGTGTTTTGTATACGAAGCATCTGGAATTCTTCTCTAGGAAACGTAAATGATATCCTTGCGGTGCTCGTTCAAAGGAATCAAAATATTACCCATTACCATTCTCGTCAATGTAGATAGCGGTCCAATGCTGACCTGGTTTGTTTGCAGGATCCGTGTTTCTTCTTGTGGCTGGGGATCGATTTCAAGCATCTCAACACTTGTACCGCATACATCTTTGGAATTGGTATGCGTCCAGTCTTGCAGTAGTAAGGCGTTTTCCAGTGGACACATAGGCTCAGTGATGTTATGGTTTAAATAGCTATATGGTTTTGCTTCCTTTTTCAACTGTTTAATCGACGGGCAACCAGTCTCCTCCAGGTTTACTATTGGTTTGTTAAGAAACCTTAAAAACCGTTGTTTTTCACTGCCCTTAACGTGAATTTTGTTAAATAGGCGCAACACTCTCATCAACTCCTCACGGAAATTGTTGTAATGTATATGACCTGACCACCATTTCAGCCCATGGTAATTATCCTCCATAAATTTTATCTGTCGTGACATGGATCCTGATATAAAGTAACCTCGAGCTGTTTTTATCAGCATCAACGATACACGACCATGATCTGTAACCACGGTAATTTCTTTCGGTATGAATTCGTTGTTAACACCACTAACACCACTAAACCCTTGTACGTCCAAGTATGCGTCCACCTTCTTCCGCTGCTGCTGTACACTGAAGATTGCAGGTTAGAGCTACCACTTTTAACAGCTAAAATCCACAACGACATTCCGATGTTTATCGATCTCGATCACGTTATCGAATTCTGCAAACACCAAACAGTTAACGGTTACGGTGAGCGCAATATATAACGACATGTAGTTAATATTGCAGTGATGAAAATTGAACGGGTTTGAGGGGTAATCACCGTTGAAGGCTTTATTTGCTACAAACCCTACGATGCATCGTTTAGGTAATCGATCCAGGAAAACATTATCCAATGATTTTCGCTGTATGCCTGCAGGTATAGTTAAAACTTTTACGTCGGTCCTTGTAACAGGGTATTTTGCACCAGTTGTTTCTAAAACTTTAGCGTGCGCAATTAGAATAGTTGGATTGATTCGCATACGTCTCACCAGTAAACTCGCGTCTATAATTTGCGTCTTGTAATTTGAAGCGAGCGCTGTCATTAGGCTAAAGGTATCTCTTGATCGTATAAACTTAGCCTTTAGCTCAACATCACTTATGAGAAACTTTTCTTGATTAAACAAATCCGAGTGCACGTGACCAATAATCTCTATCTGTTTCCCGGTAGCCGCAAGTGCTTGACGTTTTGAGAAACCGTTATTTGCGTTACCCAGTGTATCATTGTGCCATAAGGTACATCCTAGATGTGAACTCTTCCCCTCCTTTCCATAATTTAGCAGCGGTTCGATATATGAATGGTATGCGTAGGTGTTGTTTGGCTGTGACTCCATCTTTTGATTTAAGTAAACCTTCACCTGTTAGAAAAACGAATGCATCCAATTGTTTACCGGTGCTACAACATCAGCGTCTGTAAGTGCTGTATCGTCTTGATTTAGAACTTTAGCTGTGATGTACAACATGGGCTGGCTTAAATCTATGTAATCGTTCCCATTTCCGGGGATTACAAATTCTATTGGGGCGTCATCACTCAGAGCTGATAAGGGTTTGTAAAATATCCATTCACCACTCTCGATACTTGTCTGCGTCGACGGTAAAGCGAACAAATCCAGTTCGGACTTGACGCATTCACACGATTGGGCATGTAGAAAAGCCATTATCTTGAAAATATATCGTCGTAAGTAGATTTCTTCTTAGCAACAGCTCTCGGTAGAAACTGGTTATTATCGAACAGACGTACTCCTTTATAACCCGAACCCTCCATCATTTTATCGATTTTCTCATCGGCTTTACGCTTAAGGTTTCTACCTGCCTCGTGAAATCTTTCCTGAAACGAATCCTTAATAGGTCGATCCTCTATGACGTCACCAAGAATATTAGCACCCGTTCTAAGAGCTTCTTTTCCAACAGTCTTTGCGCCTGACTTAAATAACGGTATTATAGTTCTAAATATACCACCTAACCAGTTCTCTATTCCATGACCACGTTGATATGGCGCGCCTCTGTAGATAGAGCCGATACCGTTACCGGCCTGATTCATGCAATATTGCTGATAAGAGCAAACCATTATTGTACTTTCTTAAAGTGTAGCTTCAGACACGACGTTCCAAACTCAAATGGCATTGCTGCACCCGTATCTGTTTTTATATTAATCTCGATGTTTTCAAATTCCCGAGTCATTACAGGTATGTAGTATGCAGGCGAAAAAACCACATCTTTATGACCCCCGTAAGCATGGTTCTCTGAAGTAACGTTTATTATACACATAAGCGGAGATAAAACATCGTCCGCAATTTGCGGTTCAACGATATCGCAATAAACAAACATCTGAGTTGGTAATCCTATCCATATACTAGCGGGGTGAGGTGGTATTGTTTCCATAGCTATGTTCTGATACGGACGATAACTCAATTGTAAGGCTAGACGTTGTGAGAATCCGAACAACGAGAGCTGAGTTTTTAATTTCGTAGTGACGCGCTTAGTTAGGTTATGATATTCGATTGTTAGCAATTTACTTATTAGTACATGGTTATTTAGTTCGCTGATAATTTCTTCTATGTTGGCATAATTTCCCGAAGCGAATCGTATCACGTGCCAGCCATCTTCAATATAAATGATCTTCTCGTTGTCGCGTTGAAAATATTCTGCGGCCTTTTTTAATATCGTTTCTAACACGTTCTCGCCAGGTGGCTCTGTTCTATAATAAATTAAATTATCTGTTGCACTTACAGCGGCAAAAGAACATGGGTACTGAATTTCCGATATCCCTACAACCCACGACCCCGTTAATCCTATTCGCTTTGGCAGTTGCGTAATAAAACTTGACGTCATATTACCTGGAAAATACGTCATAGAGCTATTACTCAATAAGGTAAGATAAAAGTCCATTTTTATATATCTCTCAACTGCGAAGCTAACACCCAGCTATTAAATTTGTCACTGTATCCACGCCACTTGACGAGGTATTGTTTATATCGCCCACGGCCCTTCTCTGCTAGAATCTTATCGTCTTTGAATAGAGTATCTTTATCAAGCTCTTCGTAAAAGGTACCCTCAAAAGTATCGTTATTAAGATCGATTATTCGATAAACTGGTGGTCTTCTTTTTATCACCGCACTAATTGTAAAAACTTCCTCGCTCCAATTCGTTTCATATCCCTTCTCAAAGGTGTACTTAGTTCTGGCGATTCTGACATGCTCACCGACTTCATATTTAGGATGGCGTACTGGACCTAAACCTTTCGCGTACAGGTTATTCCACACTTCCAAAATGTTTTTATCGTTTACAGCCCGGGGCTATCTTTATACTTGAATGAGGGCTATTGTTGTAAGCAGTAACAAGTCTTTCGAGTACATCAATATACTTGTAGGAATTTTTGCAAGTGAAATAACGCCACATCTTTGTTTTCGGTGTTTTATTAAATCTTTCAACTACAGATGCTTTTACATCAGGGTTATTTGTTACATAGAAATTGATATTTTGTATCTTGAAAAAGCATCCATGTTATGGTCGCCACGAATCCCAATCTAGTGAAATTCCTTTTCTTCTTCTTTGAGAGATTCTTCTCAGTGTTTCATGCGCCTCACTATCAGTATTGTAATTCTCACCTACAGCTGTTGTGAGGGTCCGTTCAACGTTGGGTGATACAGAAATATCACGCCTTTGCTTATTTCCGATAAACTTTCGTGGTATATTTATCTCTTTAATGTACGTTGCAAACTGACGCCAACCGCGCGGGTTTGTAGTTTTTCGTTTTCTTAACGTCTCGTGAACCAGATCTATAATGTTGGAATGTGGTATGATCTCGCCTTTTATTGTGACAGTACCTCTTTTATCCCAAAAAACATCGCTGCTCGTATTCAGTATACGTAACAAAGCCGCTCCTTTTCTCTTATATGAAGGCGGAAGCGTTGATACTGTGTCGTCGTCTGTCAGACCTTTGCGTTGCGGTAAATCTCTAATATTATCAGCAACAGAGTCACCGCTGATTGTTATACTGGTGGGCTGACGTAACTTATTGGAAAACCTTTGAAGAACTTGGTTGTACTGCTGCTATTTGTCATGGTCGGTCATTTTAGTTTTTAAAACTTTACCCATATCGTTACCCAGCTGCGTTGTTTTGTGTAACATCTGGTACCTGTAAGCGTTGTATAAAGTCCATCGGTAGAATAATCATCTACTTCAGATTGTGGTCCATGGTTATTGAAACAGATTACCTAGGATTCCGCTAAGTAATGGTCCTAACAGGAGTGGTAGAAATGCACCACCTTTCTGTTTCTTCTTTTTTATAGATTCTCCTCTCTGTGCCAAGCGTCTTAAACTGTGCTTATGTTGAGAGTGTCGTTGCTTCTGATTAGCTGACAGAGGTTCACGACCTTTTAAAGTGTTATGTGCACACTCGCAAATACACTCTACCTGCTTACTATCCAAACATTTCAATAAAGCGTCATGTTGACTTTTACTTAATCTGGCTAATGCACGCAGGATATCAGTGTTCTCCCTTAAAACGTCAGCCATCGTATATGATGTAATCTTTGACTGTGAGACTTAAACCCTTTTTTCGCTATATATACCTGGCAGATACCTTGAGGCCCGAATATGTTTGTTCTATAACGTAGCACATCCGGTGTATTCTGTTTTAAATCGAACAATAAATATCCGTACGGGTTTGAAGTAGCATCTTGGTACGCTGCTTCTAAAAATTTTGGGTTGTCCGGCGAAATCTGTCTTGCTAAATGCTGTATCTGAGCTCTATCACGTGGGTTCTTAAACAATATTATGTAATGTGCGTTGAGAGAAATATCCCACTGTCCACGTCCTTGATGAAATATGTTCTGCGTTAAGAAAACACACTGAGATTTCGATGATGACAACCCTTTGTAAAAATATCAACCACAGAGCCGTTAGTTTCGCGCATTAGATCGTCAATTATTATTTAGACAGGCTTTTCTCCGTCAAACTGTTCCATATCAAGTAAACCCTTTTGAAATTCCACAGAGAGATCTTTGAATAAAAGCTGCCACTCACTGTAAAACCAGATAATTTTTTCAAAAGCTGTATCGCAGATCGTTTCGATATTTTTTAGAAAATCCGCGATAAAATACGATTTCCCACAACCCGACGGACCCGCAGCTATCGTCGAAAAGGGGTGCTTAAACTGACCTTCCATCTTGAATCGCTAAACGATACTAACAGATACTCTACCAGCAACTTCGTTTAAATAGACTAAATAAAAATCTTCTTTCAATCAGAACACGTGCAATTGCCTAACCTCCAGGGGCTAAACTACCAAAAGGACCTTAATTAGTATTAAAGCTGACCATCAAAAATAACCTTAAGACCAAGACCAAGTCCAAGACCAGCCCCGAGTCCAAGACCAAGTCCAAGACCAACTCCAGGTCCAGCCCTAGCCCAAGATCAAACCCAGGTCCAAGACCAGCCCTAAGACCTAGCCCAAGACCAGCTCCAGGTCCAGCCACCAGCACCAAGACCAACCCCAGCCCTCACGTGAGCAAGTACAAAAAAAGGCTCTAATTAGGGTTCACCCTCGAAAAGAAACCATAAGCTAGAAAATACGCGTCCTATACGTGAGCTGTCATAAAATAGGCGTGAAAAAACACGTCCTACACGTGAATGAATAAAAATAATTAGGGATGAAAATTCTAGCAGGGGTGGAAAATACGGTCTCACACGTGGGTGTGTAAAAAATTAGGGTTGACCCTCGAAAAGGGGTGAAAAAATACTGTCGCCCACGTGGGCGTATAAAAATAATTAGGGATGAAAATTCCAGCAGGGGTGGAAAATATGGTCTCCCACGTGGGCATCCTTGTGACGTCAAAATCCAAGATGGCGTCAAGTGTCCGTCTTCTACTATCATATAACTAATATTTTAATAAATCAACAAACCCATATTTTGAAATTTATAACCGTAAAATTATATATGGGACACTTTTAATAGACGAGTAGGCAAGCTGTTAGTACAAGAGGGGCACTTGCGCCGCCATTTTGTTTTTGTGACGTCACAGGCTCCGCCAACAGCCCGCCCACATGGGGGCGTATTTTGACCTTGACGGCCAAGTGGGGGGCGTGTTTGACCTTGAGGCTGACCTAGGGTTTCACTTTGAGGTTGAGTTCGAAACCTGGCATTGTAATTGGAATTGGCCTTGGGCTTGCCATTGGAGTTGGACTTGGGGTAGCCAAGGTCAGAACCAAATCTACTTTTTAGTCATGTTCTGAACCTAACCTACTCGGCGGGAAATTTTAATTTTAATAAGGGGCCCTAGCCTTGTAAGAGAGGTATAATTAGCGTAAGGTAAGTCTAATGTTAATTAAATATGAATGAAAATGGTTAAACCGTATTATTGATATCTTATAGAAGCGGATGTACTTGGAATTTTTTAGGTTAACATGTATTTATGTCTATTAATCTCTACTTGACATGAAGTTGAAACATCATTCTGACAGAGATAACTGTTTTTCTTTTACAGTGTGATTTTATTTTTCCGTAATCAGCTTATTATTATAAAAGAGGATGCATAATTATCCAACAAAAATTATTACATATAGCGTAAGGTAAGTCTAAAATTAATTAAATGTGAATGAACATGCTTAAACCGTATTATGGATATCTTATAGAAGCGGATGGCTTTGGAATGTTTTGAGTTAACATGTATTTATGTCTGTTAATCTCGACCTGATAAGTTTAAATGTCATTCTGATATAGATAACTGTTTTTGTTTTACAGAGTGATTTTATTTTTCGTAAAGAGTTTTATAGAAGAGGCTGCATAATTATACTAAAAAATGTTATTAAAATTATTACAGATAGCGTTAGGTAAGTCTAATATTAATTAAATATTAATGAAGATGGTTAAACCGTAGCGGGCGACCTTGGAATGTTTTAAGTTAACATGTATTTATGTCTATTAATCTCTAACACGAAGTTTAAACGTCATTTTGACAGATAATTGTTTTTGTTTTACAGTGTGACTTTATTTTTTCGTAATGAGTTTTGTATGAAGTAGGCTGCATAATTATTCTAAAATATGTTGTTAACATTATTACATTTCTTTTAATTTCGATTTTGTAAGTTGTGACCTTGCCTACGGGTTTTATTTACAACATGCTTTTAAATGATTTTATCTTGAGAATGTAACAGCCACCGTCAACGGTGTTTTTTCAGCGAAGACTGTTTCGGGGACTTCCACTCCTCGAGCCCCGAAGATAACCGATCCTATCCGAACATTGTCGAGTACTTACACCCATTCCTCCAATATAATTTAGTTATAATTTAAATAAATAAAAAAACATGCGCAAGTTTCTACATGTCGGCCTTGGGGACTGGGGTACAATACAAGATATTCAATCTTGGTATCATGCCAGCAAAGTCCGGGGAGAGGATGGTTGTGGAACTGGCGGAATTTAAATTTTGCCACCACCCAAATCAAATCTTAAGCAACACGAAACAAAAAATCCCGCTAATTAGATTACACTTATTTTTAAAAGCAGATTATTTTGTTTGTGACATCTAGTGGTGTATTTTTTTAAACTAACGAATGTTTTCTGTAATAGAAGTTGATCGTGCTCGTCCCTCTCGTTCTCCCCATCTCACACCACTCACTCGTCTCCCTCGTTTCTCTCGTTTCTCTAGGTTCTCTCGTTACTCTCGTTGCTCTCGTTTCTCTCGTTTTTATCGTTTCTTTCGCTTCTCTCGTTTTTCTCGCTTCTATCGCTTCTCTTGCCTCTCTCTCGTCTCACACAAGCATAAGCACAAACACAGACACAGCCACAGGTGTGAACACAGACACATACACAGATACACTCCACAGACATAGGCTCGCGCACGTATTAACCTAACCTAAACCGTGTGTTTATTAATTAAATAAGGCTATAATACCACAATCTAGATTAATTATCTTCTTAAAAAAACTTAATGTCTGTATCTTGAAAGGAATGTCTTAAATTTTTTTTATTAAAACTAACTACTGAGGTAAAATTTTTGATTTCATCTTCTAAATCATTATACAACTTGGTTTATAATAAAAGATTTTTCATAAACTGTTGTATGATATTTAGGTATAATAAGCTGATTGTTACTTTGACGAGTATTGCCACTAAAAAAATTGATTATATCACCTATGTAGGCAGGTATATTAGTTTTTATTGCGGTTTGAAGATTGAATAATATTCTAAGATGTTGTAGTTCCTTGATTTTTAACATGGAAAGTCTAGGGTACTTATCATATACTCTATCATCAATTTTTAAATTCAGTATGTATCTCATACACAAGATTTGTGATCGTTGTAGTTTCTGAAGTTGGGTGTAGTTTAGATCGGTCATCACTGAAATGCAATATATAAAGCTTGGAAAAACAAACACGTTAATTAAACTACTTTTCACATCTATCATCTCTAATTTTTTCCATATTATAGTTTTTGAAAATTCGAGGTTTTATAAGTACATTAGTTTTTCTGGAGGACAATATTAAAGGGAAAAATTATGTCATGGATGGATATT